>VZZY01009679.1:96206-150151 GCA_013400335.1 Eurystomus gularis | reverse complement strand
AGGCTAGTGGAGCCGTTACGGTGTTCGCCTGGCCCCGGGCGGTAGGGGAGCCTCGGCGCCGTGGAGAGGACGGCGTTTGCCGCTGGGCCGGGGCCGGCCAGCCTGTGTGGTTCTGCGGCCGGAGGCAGGGCAGGGACGCGCTTCAGTGGTAAGCGCCCGAATGACTCTTACGGGTAGGTGGGGAATAATCTGCCGGCAGATGATGCTTCCTCCTACACTCCTCTGGCTAGGAGGTGATTTACAGCCTGTAACGCGCCTGTTGATAGTCCTGTGAGAAATATACATTGACAGGAGGTGGGAGTTAAGTTACCTCATTTCTCTTGCTGTCCTGCGCAGCTGTGCATTCATGCTTTTAATCCTTGTTGCAGGTAACTGCTCTTGCAAGATCTCTTGAAGCTGCAGGGTCTTGAAGTCTCAGAGGGTGCTGAGACCGAGCTGCATGCAAACTTGTAGAGGAAATGCCAGTTAGGATGGCTCGAGATCTGGAGGAAACTAGCTCATCCTCAGAGGAAGAGGAAGAAGATGTAGATGGACTGGAGTAAGTAGGAAAAAACCCTCTTAATTGTTTCTATCTCCCTGTGCTCCCTGCAGGATTTGTACAAATCTGAAAAGTCAGTTGCATTCCTTACCCTTCTCCTACTTATGAAGCGGAAGATGGTTGGGTTGGGCCTCAAACCTGTAGGCAGGCTATCCACATTTGTAGCCCAAAAGATCACTATATTCATCAGGGTTGGAGGTGCAGCTCTTCCTTGGCTACTCTTCCTGTAGCTTCAGTGATCTCTTTCTGTCATATTCCTAAGCTGGAAACTTTCTTGATGATGCTTAAGAAAATTAAGGAAAATGAATCTAGTTTTCTCTTCTTTTAGTTTTTTGTTTTAATTTTTACTTTGCTGCAGAGAGTGGAAATCTACTGTACAGTAGACTGATATGCAATGTTTTATGTCCATTCAAAAAAATTTCTTGTGATGACTCCTAGAGATCTTATTACTTACTAGAGAATGTTTGTTCTGTCTTTGTTTTGTAACTTCTTTTATCTTTGCTTCTGATAGAGTTGCTCCTGTACACTTTCCCAGAGTGAATCCTTTTTCTGTTTCATCTGGACTTACTTTAATATACCCTGCGTGTTTTCTTTTGGGCACACATTGTGACTGGGTGTCCAGTTGCAAACTGCAGTGACTTAATGCATTTAGAAGAATGTTGCTTCATACCAAGTAGTTGGCTTAGACTTGCCAGACCCTTGCCAGATGGAAAGGTCCAGAGCTGCCTTTACCTAGAACATAATTGTGACAATGTATGCATCAAGTGACCAGGGGTCATGCTAGAAATGAATGACTGGTGCCTGGAGGATTGAGCCTTACTGCAAATCCTCAGGACAGGCTTAATATAAACTCCCCTTCTGTTGCCTCAGCTCATTTCCCACTTATATAAGGCCTGTAGTGTAAATTCTGGAAGCTTCTCAAGTCCTTTCCAACTAATAACACCCTGCTAGATTTTGTTTGTTTGTTGTTTTGTTTTGTTTTTTAGAGGTGGTGGAAGTACATGTGACTGCTGTGAAGTTAGTTAATTTGACTGGGTAATAGTTTAGTTAAGAAGAAGGTTACGTGTAAGACTACTTACTTGTCCTAGCATCAGAAAGTTGCCCTTTTATCTCTGTTCCGCAGTTCTAAGTGTTGGAAGTGTTTTGTCTTCTGTAATTTCTCCAAACCTTTGGCAGACAATTATCTTGCATGTTCTATAGACAAATGCTTCTATCTCTGCCAGTCTTTATATTTCTTCTTGTCTGTGCAGATACAGGTGTGCCTCTCCAACCCCTCAGTGTCTGTTTTCTGTTAACTTTTTCATGGTTCCATTTCCAGTCTGAGTTTTATTTGCTTAGGGAGTCTGACGGTTTTTCTTCCTGTGATCTTAGGTTTTTATACAACAGATCTTAATTTTTTTCTTTTTTTTTTTCTTTGTCCCTCCTCAGTTCCTCTGAGGAGGTGGTAGTTCCCAGTGTAGTCATGTTGTTTTAGACAGACCTGATCACTGAATCTCGGAACCTGTAGCTTGAGTGGCTGACTGGGGGCATCATTGTTGAAATTTGGGCTTGCATTCCACTGCATCTAGCAGAAATTAAAAATCAAAAGTTTATCTGTTGTGTTGAGCCAGGCCTGTTCTAGTCTCTCAAACTCTGCCCGAGTGCCTTTTTGTGCACTTCAGAGTCCAGGATTACAACCATGCAGCATGCACTGATTTGCAGTTCTTAAACTGGAGACTGGAACCTGCATTGTAAGGTCTGATTATGTGGATACCAGCATCATCCTGAATTATAGCTCCTGTATTCAGGCTGTAAATCCAGGGAACTGTAGCTATAAAAATTCATGGTGTTTCTCCCAAGCTACACTCAGTAAAATAAATACAAGTTGCACGGAACTCCAACTTAGGCTGTCAAGACCAACCTAAAAAAAAAAGGATGATCTGGAAGATTCCCTTTATAGCCGAGTGCCAGGGGTGCCTAGCATGTGTCTGTGAGTCAGCACAGGCAGGGCACTGGAAAAACCACAAAACCACAGCTGAAATGCAAAGAGTAAATTTATTTTTGTTACCTCGCCAACCAGCATGGGGGCTGTCCCTTGAAGCAGCACCCAGGCAGAGGCACACAAATGGGGATGCAGGCACCATGGAGCTTGGTCCTTGCTAGAGGATTGCCAGACCTGCTGTTTGTGCCTGGTTTGTGGGGATTTGTGCAGACATAGTTCATCACTGTGCTTTGGTCTTTCCCAGAGCAGGGCAGGAATCTCAAGCATGCTTGATAGGGGGCCTCTAAATCTATCACAGGCCTATGTTTTATGAACACAGATGTCCATCCTTGTGTGTTTGACAAGTAGAATAACAATTAGACTGATCTATGTATTTTTATACACCCCAGCTGTAAGTCACTTGAGCGTGTTTACAATCTTCCTCACCAGTCTGCTGTTACTTTCCCAGCATGTTTGCCTGTGTCCTGCCCATGGGCTAGGTGGGCAAGTGTGAAGAATTGCTGTGTCCTCATTGTAAGTGACTGCGGTGTGTCTAAGGCTCAGCAGTTGCTTATATTGACTGTCTTGCCATTTCAGGGATCATCCATGTATCAAGTGGACTGGTGGCAGCTGCAGGCGGATCCCCATCTTGGTGTTTCATGCTGAAGCCATTCTGACCAACGACCGCTACCTACGCCTGATTGGAGGTGGGTGCAGCTCTGTGCTAGCTTTTGGCCTGAAGTCATGAGGTAGGAGTGGGAAGTCTCTGAGCTGGATCTTCCCTTCTCTCTGTGGTGTGGAGAAGGACACGCTAGGAAAGAAATTACAATTCTCTCCTGTCTCTGTGTGGTGGTTTAGTAAAGCTGGGGCGGGGCTCTGCAGGCACCCAAGTCACGCAGCTGCCATGCGGTCGTTTGCCGCTGCCCTCCCCCACTGTGGACAGAGAAGAGAGTTTCAAAATGCCTTTTTGAGTTGAGATAAGGAGGGTTTAATACAGTGACACATAAGAAACAATCGCGGCAACAACAGCAATAACAACAGTGAGAAAGAAATGTACAAATAAGCGATACTGCATAGACAAAGAGATGGTCCCGAGCGGATTGATCGCCCACCGTGAGTCGCCCCCCAGGAACTGGAACTGGCCCCAGGGCAGGATGTCAGCATGGTATAGAATAGCCTGGCTGCACCAAATTAACCCTGTCCTGTCCGAACCAGGACACTCTGCCACTGAGATGTTCAGAAACACTTGATCAGTTTGTGAATGTTTACCGTGTTTTTGGGTTGTGACAAGTGTCTATATATTTGTCCGTCCGTTTAGTCCTGATGTGTTTTGAGTTGGAACTGTCTGCTTGCAAATCAAACTTGGAGGCCATGCTAGAACTTAAGACCAGAATATAGATGTGCTGTAGCTAAGAACTAAAAATCAATCACTGCAGTGAGTTTGAGAGGGTTTCACTGGGAAATAAAACAGCCAGCCCCACAGTAGTAAGAACAGTAGTAAGCTGTAGTAACAGCCATCTGCATCTACAGCCTTACAACTGTGAGGCCATAAGCAAGATGATTGCTGCTCTGGCAGCACTTGAGTCAGGAGATCAAACCTGTCTAGTGTCAAATAAAGGGCCTCAAAACAAGAGGCAGAGTTGTTACAAGCAGTCACTCTGGATTGCGAGAGTTAGTACTTGCAGGTGCGTGCAGCTGGGAGTGCCTTCTGGATGTGCTGAATTGGAGAAAAGCTAGAATCTACTCAGCTGCTTTTTGTGAAGATGCTGACACTTCTTGTTTCTCTCTTTCTTAGGTAATTGGTGTCCTCATTTCTAATATCCTATCCAGGCAATGAGCTCCTGGCTCATTGGGGTAAGGGGTAGAGAAGGTGATTTGTGTGTGGGAACTCCTGATCCTTTTCATGTGAGTTAAAAAACATACTTGAATGGTGGCAGAAGCTGATAGTAATTGTAACTTGTATCCTAAGTGTGGGATCTCTTCTGCTTTTTCTCAGGAGTTAGAGGCTTGTTGTGGTTTAGCATGTCTACTGCTGAATTGTGCAATATGTTAAATTTTCTTGGGCTTTGTCTGGTTCCAGCTTATACCCTTACTCTTTAGATTTATTTTTATATGTAGAACATATTTCATGAGGTTTAATCTAAATTTCATCTATCTTTTCTCAGTTTGAAACAATTTGCAAGGTACCTTTTCAAAATGATTCTGTAGTGTTCAATTTCTGCCTCTACTTTCTTTGAATTCTATTATGGATTGCCACATCCCTTTGTATGACAACTGGCCTCTAGTCTTCCTACTTGCTTTCTGGTTACCTTACACCTCTGGTGCTTCTTACTGCTTTTGTTGTTATGACTTTCTACTTGGATTGTGTTTTGGTTGTGTGTTTTTGTTTCTTTTTTTCTTTCATTGTCCCATTTACTTTATTTCCTGCTATTTTTTTCAATCATTTATGGTGAGATTGGTACAAGTGAATGAGATGTTGAAGTGCTGGGGCCTGAGGCATGGGCCCCAAATTGAAGTTGACCTATGGATAAATCACAACCTAACAATATGTTTTGTAACCCTCACCAGCTTCATGTTCCAGAGGCAGAACGTGGCCCACCTGTGTTTTTGTGGCCCCACCCTCTCCCAGGTGGTGTGGTTGGGGTGGTGGGCGAGGCCAGGGCTAAATCAACCAGGAGCTGATTAGTTTGTGTGTGGCTTCTCTTGGGGCTGGCTGTATCTTGCTGAGCTCTCTTAGTGGTGTCCTTCCATGTGAAGGGCCACTGAAGGAGCCATCTCTGTCTGTTGTGTCCAGCAGGCAATGCTGGCACCACAGTGAGCAGTGGAGGAGCTGGGCCTGCAGGTATTTATGGCAGGATTGTTTGAAAGAAGACTTCAGAGGGCTTGTTGCTGAGTTCAGCATTGGCCTGTGTGATCAGGCAACTGATGGCAGCATAAAATGATGATGGCTGAACCAGCACAACGAAACTGGCATAGTTGGCAGGATTGTCTGAAGAAAAAGAGAGAAGTAGCAGAAGAGATGTGAACAAAAATTCAGTGTTTTATTTGGATTTTCAAGATCTAAAAAGTGATCATATAAGCTAGCTGTGTCCATTGGGGCACACGGCATGATCACTTTTAGTTGGGTATATAAATCTTGAATAGAGAAAAAAGAGCTGAAACCATGGTTGGAGTGTTATAAAGCAGTCTATATAAAGAGTTGTTAAAAAAATCTGGGCATTTGTTAGGATATCCTGTGTTTTATTTTGATACAATAGAGTTCAGTGATGCAGCAATATTATAGCTGAGGATTGATGTAAGTCACTTCAATGCCATCATTGGATTTAATGCTCCAAGAGATGGACTGACATTTCCCATCACCTTTGCTTGGTCTGTGCTGCTACTGTGTGGATGCTCCACTGTGGATTCAGTGCAGCTGTACTGTGCTGAGTCCTATGGTGCTCTCCTCTCTTCTTTGGTAGCTTAAGTAACTTTGGTTTATTCTAGGTGCAGGCTTTAACATTGTGTCTCTTGCCCTCTTCACAGAGCGCTACCACTTGTCCTATAAGATTGTGCGAACAGATAGCCGTCTGGTTCGAAGCATTCTGACTGCCCATGGATTCCGTGAGGTGAGTGCAATGAACTTCAGAGTTGATGAGGTGCTGGGCTGCGAGGTAGTGATGATGACTTATATTTGGGGGATTTTTTTGTTTGTGGGTGGTTTTTGTTTCTCCTTTTTTCTCTTTGATCTGCACAGTTAAAACCAGGAAGTTGCTGTGGACTGCTGTGAGGTTTTCTTTTTTTATATGCTATGCCAGTCATACAGGAAATATGTCATGATTTTGCTATCAAAGGAATACTCTTTAGCCTTAAGCTTGCAAAATCAGGGAAAAAAGGATGCTGAAGTAGAGTCTTGTGTTTATTTTTCTCTTACTGCTTTTAAAGTGTTATCTCACACCCTTGGGGAGAGCTGAAGCATTTAGTCTCTCAGCCTTTGCCAGCTCGATGATGCATTAATGTAGTGTTTCACATTTCTCTTCTAGCACCTGTATTGCTCTAAAGAGACATTCTTTAGCTAATGACATGCAGCTAATGAGTTTGAGAGATGTACTTATGGGGGATTTCCTTCTGACTAGCATCAAGTTAAGGAACTGGTCTCACAAATTTCCTGAAGAAATCTAAAATGCTTTACAAATTTACTTTACACAGTCTATAAAAAGAACAAAACCATGAGTTTGTTTAGAAAAGTGTGAAATGGTTATTTCCCAGCACCACTGTACAGTAGCTTTGGACAGCAGTCTGGCTGGAGTTGCCATAATATTAGAGATGGGTAGAGGAGATTGTCTGAAACTAGAATTGCTGTGGTTTCATAGACATAAGGTCACAGTCTATAGGACAAGTGATGGTGCTTTTCATTAGTTCTATGTTTTTATGCTGTGTGGTGTTTTTATGCTGCTTTTTAGGCACACCCTAATAGCAGCGATTATAATCTCATGTGGACAGGATCACACTTGAAGCCTTATTTGCTGCGTTCCCTTACAGATATTCAGAAAGTCAACCATTTCCCTAGGTAAGGCCTTGATATCATGTTTTGCTGGGCGCCTTTGTGATGGTTTGCAAAAATCTGAGTGTAGCTAGCTCTAAAAAAAGAGGGTATACGTGATACTGTAAAGTCCCAAGACACTGGGCCTATGCTACATGCTATCTTCATTCTAAATGGTCTTTGGGGTTTTGGGGAGGTAGTATGTAAGCTGAAGTGCTTATCTGCAGTCAAAATACTGGATTGTTGAAGCTTTGGGTTTTTTTCCTTCATTTGGTAGTATAAATGAAGTATTTGGGGCTTTGGGTTCTTACAGAGATAGTCATATGTCACCTGCTAAACTTTACAAACACCATTGTAACAGTTTGCTGTGCTTCAGTCTGTCTGGGGAACTGCAGGAGGTGCTACAAGTGAGGATAGATATTAACTTGGCCATAGGACAGAGACAGTAAAACAAGAGTAGTTGCAGGCTAGGGTTTAGACATCTGACAGGGCCACAGATGCTTCAGTAGAATCATAGAATCATTCAGGTTGGNTTTTCCTAATGTCCAGTCTAAACCTACCCTGTTGCAGCTTGAAGCCATTCCCTCTTGTTCTATCACTAACTACCTGTGAGAAGAGACCAGCACCAACCCCTCTACAATGTCCTTTCTGGCAGCTGTAGAGAGTGATGAGGTCTCCCCTTAGCCTCCTCTTCCTCAAACTAAACAGTCCCAGCTCCTTCAATTGCTCTTCATAAGATTTATTCTCCAGGCCCTTCACAGCTTCGTTGCCCTCCTCTGCACTCGCTCCAGCCCCTTGATATCTCTCTTATATTGGGGTGCCCAAAACTGGACACAATACTCAAGGTGTGGCCTCACCAGTGCTGAGTCCAGGGACACAATCACCTCCCTACTTCTGTTGGTCACACTATTTCTAATACAAGCCAGGATGCCATTGGCTTTCTTGGCCACCTGGGCACACTGCTGGCTCATGTTCAGCTGCTTGTCAGTTAGAACCCCCAGGTCCTTTTCTGCCAGACAGCTTTCCAGCCACGCTTCCCAAGCCTGTAGTGTTGTCTGTGGTTGTTGTGGCCCAAGTGCAGGACCTGGCACTTAGTCTTGTTGAAGCTCATACCATCAACGTTGGCCCATCCATCCAATCCAGGTCTCGCTGTAGAGCCTCCCTATCCTCGTGCAGATCAACACTCCCGCTTAACTTGGTGTCATCTGCGGACTTACTGATGAAGCACTCTGTCCTTATCAAGACCATCAATAAAGATGTTAAACAGAAATGGTCCCAACACTGAGCCATGAGGAACACCACTTGTGACTGGCTGCCAGCTGGATTTAACTCCATTGACCACCACTCTTTGGGCCTGTCCGTCCAGCCAGTGCTTGGTCCAGCAGATCATATGCTCATCCAGGACACGAGCAGCCAGTTTTTAACTAGGGTGGAGGGTTGCTGTTATGTGTTTTGGGTTGGTTTTTTTTATGTGGGGGGGGAAAAAAATAGATATGGTCTTTTGGTTTGGGACTTCAGGTCATATGAACTGACACGAAAGGACAGACTGTACAAGAATGTCAGTCGTATGCAGCTGGCCCATGGATTCAAGACATTCCATATCCTACCTCAGACCTTTATCCTACCGACAGAGTACCAGGACTTCTGCAGTAAGTGAATTGTTGGTGATGCTCAGACCTAAAATGAAAATCTGGGTGGGGGGAAGGGAATTACTTTTAATATTCCACCAGTAGTTAGGGCAACAAAATTAGAGGAAGCTGGAAAGACACTAGAAAAGGCCCACATGATTTCTTTATATAACTTCTGCTCTGCTCTTTACTCCACGGCTGCTGAAGTCCTCAAGAAGCTGATGTGGGCTTAAGGCTCCAGCTTTTTTTTGTGCACAGTTGCTGTTGATGATCAGCTTCACAATATCCCCAACTAATATCTTCAAGTACTGAAGAGAGAAGTGCCAAAAGGAGGCAGAGGGCGGAGAAACGAATCTAACAGAGCAGCAGGAGAGGCTTCAGGGAGGGGCTGTAATAACTGCAGTGAGTCTCAAGGTGTAAAAACATCAAAAGACATCAAAAGTAGATTTTGATTGCCTCATGGAGTTCTCTAAAGCTGCTTACAGCAGCATTCTTGATTCTTGCTTCTCTGTAAAAAAGCAAAATGGAAGATGTTTCAGACTTGTGCTGTTTTCTTTTAACCAGATACCTATTCTAAGGACAGAGGACTATGGATAGTGAAGCCTGTGGCCTCTTCCAGGGGTCGAGGTGTCTACCTGATAAACAATGTAAGTGTTCAGCAGAAGGACTGCTCTTCAGTGACACTGTCTGCAAACTATGCTAACTACCAGGCAAGGGGCATGGAAACATCTAACCAGACACTGGCCCTGCTCTGGATTTCAACCATGCGTTGGTGAGCAGTTCAACAGTCCCGAGCAGCTGGCAAAGCGTGCCCAGGCCTGTGCTGCGTAACCTAAAGCAATCTATTCCTTTGTATGCTGCGCTTATCTTGCAGCCTACTTTTAAGCTTATTAGGAGCTCATGCTCCCTGAGACAGTTTAGGAAGCTGTGCTGCTTCATGCTCTCCCTGTACCTGACAGCAGGCTGGCCTTGGGAATATTCCCAGAACTCTCCTTGGTTGTTTCCCTGTGCAACTTCAGTCCCCTGCCCCCCTGGAAAAGACCAGTTAAAATGAAACCTTATATGATACAGCAGGATGTGCATCAGTCTTAGAGCTGTGTTTTCTAAATGCCAATTTGTCCTTACTGAGGTGTAATGGGGATGGTTCTTTGAATTTGATGTGCTGGTTCTAACGTCTTTTGCCCCTTTTTGGGCTTTGCAGCAAGTGAGGTTGTCATAGGTAATAACTGTATCTGGGCAGGAGCCAAACATGAGGGGATTCCAATAAATATTCTCAGCAGCAAAACTGACTGGTGAGTCACTTTGTTTTCACTCACCCAAACCCCTTTAGCCTCCCTTGCACTGAAGGGGTCATGCTGCCTCATCTGTTCTCTACTTGGATCATTTCCCTTAAAATAAGAGAAATTTGCCAAGTGTATGAGGCAAGTATTTCCAGAGCTGCACTCAGCTTTTTCTTTGCTTGAAAGAGGAATGAGTTCAGGCTTGTGGCAGTTGGCCATGAAATGGGGAAAAGACCCTTCTGGGACCAATCTCCCTCTGTGTCTGTGTTCCAGAAACGCTTCGGCTAGTTTGGCCCAAAGACTTCAGTTTCCTTCAATGTGATGCCATTAAGGGAGTGTCTTCTAGAATCTCATCACAAAAGTGTCGAGGGGAAAAAAATCCCAAAAAACAGAACACCACCACCACCAAAAAAACCCAATAAAACAGACCTTGAATTTTTCTGATCCATAATAAAATAGGCTGTCACTTGTGTGATGTGCTGTGGGAAGCTGAGCTTGTTACCTCATGTTGTGTGTGTACACTCTATATGCCTAGGCTTCCTGCTCATGATGCTGATGATGTGGCTGGTTACATGCAAACTTGAATAAAGGCAGGATGATGGGTCTCTCTTGGCTCTTTTGCAAACTGAAGGCAAAAAAATGTTTGGATCCCATGACTTTGTGATATATATTTGTCTTAGATGGAGCTTTCTGTTCTGAGCTACAAGGGTAGTGTCTTTTTGGTATGGTAACCCCTGCTGTGAACTGAACCTCGGTAGAAGGTATTTACTCATGTAGGTAGAAAGATTGGATACAAGCCCAGGATCTAGCTATAAAGATCACAAATAAGGAATCGTTTTCCTCACTTGACTTCCTCACCAAATGTAGTTACATACTGCTTCCAGTGTCTTCTAAACCCCTCCTCCATGTCTTTGGTTAAACGCTTGAGAAACAGGGTGACAGTCACTTAGATGTGGGTTTTCCCTGCCTATTTTACATCATTGCCATGTGGCTGTTAGAGTTGTATGCTACTCTAAGGAGCACTTAACTGGAAGGTTCAATGGGCATTTTTTTTTTTTCTGGCAATGTAATTACTCCTGGGCTTCTGGTTAGGATCTAATTACCTCAAGTATGTTGTGGCTGACAAGGGTGTGTTTTCGTTTTGTTTTTGTTTCCTCCATCCCCAGACATAGTTGTTGGTACAGAATGGCTTTAGAAGGGAAAGGCTGGACAAAATGGTAGGTTTGATCTAGTCATCTTCTTATTCCTTAAGTGTCCTGGTTTATGACTCTTGGATTCTCTGTTTTTCTGTAGCCAAACCAGATTGTCCTGGAAGACAACATCCTGGTTTCTCGTTACATCAGTAACCCCCTGCTCATAGATGGTGAGTGTGCTTAGGAATTGCTTTTCTCTCTTCCCCCCTGCAGCTGAGGATCTTTGCAGATTTTGCAGGAATTTAGTTGAATAATTGAGTGGCGTATCTTCCTTTATTAGTGGAAAAGTGTAACTGGAGTTCCTTAAAATCTGGAAGCTTTTTAACTGGGAAAGCTTGAGACATCTGTCAGCAGCAGATAATTGTTTATTGCTCTCAGGGTCTGTTGAAATTCCTTAACTGGATATGTCTGAAAGATATTTGCAGTCACTGACTCTTGACAACTGTATTTCAGATTTCAAATTTGATGTGCGCCTCTATGTTCTGGTTACATCCTATGATCCACTTGTCATCTATCTCTACGAGGAAGGATTGGCCAGGTAGGGTAGGTTTCTTCTTTCTCAGTGTACTTGTGCGTGGTGATCCAGAGATGTCTGGGCTTGCCTCTGTACTGCTGACACAATAGCAAATGTGGGAAGTGCCGGTTAGGGAGTTCTGAAGAGTTTGAATATATGATACTTCATCATGGTGTCCCATCAATTTTCTTTATATAGACTGTAGGGTCTTGAGGGGGGGACTTTATTACATATGTAATAAATAAAGCAGATTTTCAACTCGTAAGGGTTGAATGGCCACACACCATCATTGTTGTGTTCATTCTCAAGGTTGGGTTCTTCCTGAAACTTCTTTGGACTCTTGGTGCCTTTGGGCTACTCCTTTGTCCTCCAAGGTGAAGGGAATCTAAACTTTCTCAATTTGTATGTAACCCTAAAGACAAAAGTAGTTAGAGATCTGTTGTTGGCTGTATTTGCCTCTGTTTTAATACTGTCAACTGCTCTTCTAAATTTTAGGTCAGTATTTTTATTTTCCACAGCATCGAGTAAGTGGGTTTAGACTAGTTCACTGATCTTACCTTGCCAGATGTTAGTTTTCTTTTGCATGTAAGTAATGAATAGTACTTAAGATTCCCAGGAGGAGCACTTATCTACCAAAAATACCCGTTTCTCTTCATCACAGAAGTTTAGCTAAATAACTAATAAATCTGAAACAATCACTCCTATGAATTTCCAACAGATCAGAAACTTAACTCTTTGAGAAGAGAGCATCATATGACTGTCTTCTGCAAGTCTTAAGTGATGCTCAATCTGTCTTATAAGCATATCTGACATACCTAGAAATAATATATCTAGGGTTCAAACCTGCATGGCTCTGACTTAGGCAGATACTGAATCCAGCAGACTTTATCCAAAGCAGATGCTGAATCCCAAAGGATATATTAATAACAATCCCACAAGAAATATCCTCCTTTAAATTGATGAAAGATTCCCTTCATGTGTTGCAAAGTGCCTCTGCCTGCAAAGATGCTATGAACAGATTGTTTTCCTAAAAGGGGGGTAGAAAGGGATAGTTAATCTTGGTCAGCGGAAAACTTGACAACTATATTCACTTTCGAAAAGGTGCCTTAAACATGCATGGCATGCAAGACTTTTTTTTTTTCTTGGGATTTAGCAATTAAATTTTTAGTTGCTAATATTGCATGTTATTAGAAGGTGAAGAAGATCATTGGTTGTGAATATTTGAGTAGATTGCTAGGATGTTCTGAAAATGGGCAGTGCATAGCAGGCCTCCAAAATAGGATTTGCACCATCATTTAATGTCTTAAAGGTAGTTCTGCTGATCTTCTTGCAACAAAAGAGTTTTACTTCTGAAAAACCCATCTGTGTAAGAGACAGGTGTTCTACTCTGGGGGCAAGTGTGCCAATTCCATGACAGATAGCAATTTTTGTCTCTGACAGAGTAACGTGTTTTGGTGTTTTGCTTGGGGGGAAGTGTATGTGGGGATGCATACACTTTTTTAACAATTCTAGTCATATTAATGGTCTAAGGAAGGAAATGATAAAGGAAACAAGTATACTCTTTTGACTGAAACAGACTGGTCAGATGATTCTAGTGAATTCCTTAAGATAGAATCACTGAATTATTTAGATGGGCAGTCTGGAGGTTTTTCGTTCAACCTCCTTTTCAAGACTTCTTCTTCAAAGTTTGGGCAGCTGCTTTGCGGCCTTATACCATAAAGTTTTTTAATATCTTCAGATAATGGAGATTCCATAGTTTTTTCTGACAACCTGTTCCAATGTTTGACCAGTCTCACTGTGAATGGGTGTGTGTTTGTTTATATCTAATAAGAAATTCCCTTGTTCCAGTTTGACTGTTGGCACCCTGTCCTTTTCCTGTGCACCTTTGAGAAAAGTCTGGCTCTATCTTTGTAGCTGTGCATTAAGGAGTTGAACACAACAGCTAGATCTATTCTTAGCCTTCTTATCCACAAGCTAAACAATCCTTTTTCTTCTTAATTTCTCCTTGTACATTGTTTTTCAGCCCATTTTTACACCTCTCTGCCAGACTTGCATCACTTAGTCATTACTTCTACTTGTACTTTGGGGCTCATAACTGCACATGATGTTCCAGATGTGTGTCCAGCTCTTGCTAAGCACTCACAAGTAAGAGGTACTAATTAACTTCCCTCAACCTACTGGCTACACTCTTGTTGATACAGCCCAGCAGGAAGTTAGTCTTCACAGTTGCAAAGGCAAACTTCTAATTCATGTTCAGCTTCCTGTCCACCAGGACTGCTTGTCTGTTCTGCAGAGAAGCTTTCTATCCACCCAGGCTGTATTGTTGAACAGGCTTATTCCTTCCAGGTGCCAGACTTTTGCATTTGCTTTTTCTAAAGTTCATGAGGGTTCTGTTGGCCCATTCCTCTAGCTTTAGAGGAACTATTTGAGTGCTCAGATCTTGAGCCATGACATCCACTGCTCTCACTTTGTTCCCAGAACCATTCATGTCATCCTAGAAGGCAATCGGGAGGCATCAGATGTGATTTGCTGACAGAAAATTTTTGCCTGCTGTTCCAAATCATCTTTTCCTTCCTGTGCCTGGAAATACCTTCCTGGAAGATAATAGTGCAGAAGCTCCTACTGGTGGCAAGACTGTAGATCACTTGGGCTATCCTAGGTAAAAGGTCTCTTGAACCAATGATCTGATTTCTTTGAGTTTGTGAGCCCTATTTAATAACCTGGGTGCTGGGTGGCTGGATTTCTTTGTTCTTTTGATATTGAGAATAGTCACCTCTACAACTGGAAACAGTGTTGTAGTCAACCCTGAACAAGTAAGGTTTCTTTCTGGGCATCCATCCAGAAGCATCAGTCTCAACAATTCTGGACTCTGGTATCTTGGTAAGATCATATGTGACAGTAATACTTTTTTGTGCCAGTTCAGCCATCATCATTTTATGCTGCCATCAGTTGTCTGATCACACAGGCCAATGCTGAACTCAGCAACAACCCCTCTGAAATCTTCCTTCAGACAGTCCTGCCATAGATTCCTGTGGGCCCAGCTTCTCCGCTGCCCATTGTGGTGCCAGGATCGCTTACTGGACACAGTGGATAGACAAGGCTCCCTCAGTGGCCCTTCACATGGAAAGGGACCACCAAGAGAGCTCAGCAAGATGCAACCAGCCCCAGCAGAAGCCACACACAACAGGAAGCTCCTCCAGCTGATCCGCTCCTGGTTGATATAATCCTGGCCTTGCTCACCACCCCAGTCACCCACCTAGGTGAGGGCAGAACCACAAAGACACAGGGGGGCCGGGTTCTGCCTCTGGACCATGAAGCCAATAAGAAAAACAAAACATTCTGCTAGGTTGTGACTCATCCACAGGTCAACTCCAACTTGGGGCCCACAACTCAGGCTCCAGCACTTCACACTTGCAGATCACTTTTCAGTGTCCTAAAATCCTTAACAGTCTTACATGTATTTAGATTCCCATTGTTTAAACTGTAATCAAATCTAGAGCACATGGTGTCCACATACATAAGGAGTGGAGCGTATATGTACAGGACACCATGGTATTACTAACTGTAGTTACCCTTTCCTTCAAACTGTATCCCATCTTATAGTAGTCTGTGAGAGGTAGCTAGAATATAGAGGCTGTGGTACTAGGTATCTTAATGCTGTGATATGGTCAGCTGTGCCAGTATGACTGTGGGACTAGTGTAGAGGGAATAATGAGATGTTGTCTCTAGCCCAAGGACAGTCCTGATTCTGGAGGGTGACTCAATTTCTGTACTGAGCTTCAGCCACCCACTGAACAATTTCAGGCTTAGTGTCAGCTACAGCTAAAAGCTTCCAGTTTCACGTGATAGGTATAAATTTATTGCAACAAATATCTTTAATTACTCTTAAAAGTTTCCCTCCTTCTATGGCTGTAGGGTTGGTATGTTTATGCAGCAAGCGCTGGCAAGCTCTCTTTGGAGGACAACACTCAAGCGTGAGCAGAGGTTGAGAGAAAACTTTAGGTGGGCGGTTTTGTGTGGCCTCCAGATGGCACTAGTGGTCTTTGGCTTTAGCGATTTGGCTTTTTCCCATACCCTGGATTTGCAAATTCGGTTGGTGAGAGGTAAGGAACCTGGAGCTACTGGATTCTGGTTTCTTGTTTAGCTCTCTTGCCTTCCATTTAACAGTGCAAAATAAGTGTTGCGACAGGCCCATTTTGCCTCACATGGTGTAATGCTTTGGTTTACAGTTGCAATTGTTGTAACTGAAATACATCTCAAAGTGTGAAACAACATAAGAGGTGTAACAATGTAAGAGGTGTGGGCTATTGCCAGCTTGTGATCTGTCATCATTTTAACATCCAGAGGCTGTAGATAGAGGCTCTAGAAATAACATGGATCTTCCATTTGCAGCTTTGCACTTGGCAAGAGGCTAGTAAGGCTGTCAAACCAGCTCTTGGAGGATGTATTAAGCTAGCATTTGATTTTGTTGTTCAAAGCTTGGATTTTTCATAGTATATTTGAGTCATTTACTGTTTTTTGGGTTGTGTATAGGTGGTTTTGGTTTTTTTTTGATGCATTGCTGAACTAGCCATGGTATCCCTTAAGATGACAGCATCTTTGTAGAAGACAAAGTTTATATACTAAGAGCTCTAGAACACATTGAAATCCCTTCAGAATAATCAGTTCCCATGGAAATGTAAATTCTATGAGTGTGGAGCTCAGACCACCTAACAATCAAGGATGGTCTCTGTAGAAGGAGGCTAATGCAAGCATTTGCAAGGTAAAGAAATGCTGTTGTTTAGAAGTATTGTCTAGATCTGCCAGGGGGTTGTATCCTCATATTTCTGATGATGAGCATAATCAAAACAATAAGAAGCTGCTAAGCATGGTGAACCTAATTTGTCCTTTGCTTCAAAGTGTTGAGGGAGCCATGACTTTGTGAAATAGCTTGCTGCTTGTGCTCAGTATCTTCCAGGATCTGAAAGCACATTATCAACAAATGCTTTCAGTATGCTGCCAATAAATGATTGTTAAGGTGGAGATGATGAAATCATAATTAAGAACAAAATATATGATAGGGTTGTTGTCACTATTTTCAGAACAAAAGTGCTTAATCCAGGAAATTTACATTTAAACTGGAAAGAAATTCAAATACTTTTAAGCTGTGGAAATATGTGGAAGGGGGATCCAAACTTCCAAATTCTTTTTTGTTGCCAGCTGTTCTGACTTCATATGTAGTTAAAGCACAGAAAAACATGGTGCAAAATCTTTTTCGCTTTTAACCTTGCCAATTAGAGTTAGTTACATCATGGAGTGGTTGGATTTTTTTTCTCCTGCTCCCATCTGTGTATTTAAGGATAGATTTAATCTGATGAGCATCTTCATGGATTTGCTGGTATAGTTCTTCTGGAGAGAGAGATTCCTCAAAATGGCTACCAAGTGAGGGCAGTAGTGGCTTCATTTTCACAGAGAAATGAGATAATTTTTTGGCAGGTTTTTCTAAAGGAAGGAGGTTTTTTTGGTGTAACTTGTTAGATGTCCTTGTACAGTTCAGCTTCTCAACTACAGAAAGTAATAGGGGAAGGGTGAAGAGAGATGACTATTAATAAGGTGAATTGGGGATGCATTCTTTTCTGGACTTTAACTTCATTACACAGCCAGATGCTCCAAATCCCCCTCCCTCACTCCCTCTTCCATTTTTCTTTAGTGCCGCCTCCCTTTTCCTGCTTTGAGGTTTCACCCAAATCTACTCTCCTTTTCCTGCAACTAGCCCTGCTGTCCTTGGTACTTCCTTTCCCTCTTGTCAGGGCTTCTTAGGATAGCATATGTCTGACTTCTGCTTTACCCCTTCTCATTCCCCTTTATCTCTTTCAAGACATTAGTGTCTTAAGCTATTGTGGTATAGGAAGATGGTCAGAGTGAAGAAGGTGTTTTTTTTCCCTCTTACTGATTTTGTTTGTTTTGTTTTGAACTAGAAAATGCTTGCTGCTACAAGCTGTGGTGGTTAGCAGTGGCTTATACTGGTCATTCTGCCAACTGGATGGCCTAGAATTCTGCCTTTGATCTTTTGTTTTATTTATTTTTCTCCAAAGTCTGAGGCCTAAAATATATTGAAGCAGGAATTGATTACATGCAGAATAAGAAAATTACTGCAGTTGGACTAGATGGTTATTGTAGGTCCCTTCCAACTGGAACTATTCTATTACATTGTTTAACTTGATGCCTTGTCCTTGTCTTGATGTAGGATTTTGCAAATATCATGACAAATAGTATTGTGTCTCCTTTATGTTTGGATTTTTTTAAGTGGTTTTTGTGGCCTGCTTCTAAAATGGAGGCTCTTTCTCTCCTAATTCTGCATCTTAACACTCTCCTTTGTTATATCTGAAAGAGGGTGTACCTGCATCTGATAGCAAGTTAGTTAGTGTTGCTCTGTATTTTCTCAACTGGCTGTTCAGTCAGATCTATGATCTGACTTACTTGTGGCCATGTAATCTGTGGAGCAGATCAAGTAGAGTGGCGGGGTGTGAAGCTGAGCAGGTGATGAGCTTTCAGCTGCAGTACATCCTTTAGACTGACAGAGGTTGATGGTGCAACTACACTTTCAGAAAGCAACTTTTGCACAATATGTAATTTTAAACACTTTAAATTCTCATGGCTTTCAAGGGGAACAGTTCTATGTTCTTCCTGGCTGCTGTTTCCGTTCTCATGTTGACCATTTGCTTCCTTGGCACAGGTATATAATCAGTTCCCTTCTGGCTGTGCAGTGCAAACTGGAATGGAAGGGTAGCATGTTGAAGTCTTGCTATATGCATTCTCTCCTGAGCTGTTGTTGTTGAGGTCTGTGTAGTAGGTCATATTTAGCAAGCATGTCACTTATTCAAGAGACAGTGTGAATCTTTATCCCTTCTTACAGGTTTGCAACAGTGAGGTATGACCAGGCATCCAAGAACATTAAAAACCAGTTCATGCATCTGACCAACTACAGTGTCAACAAGAAGAGTGGAGATTATGTCAGGTACTTGACTGGAAAATAGAACTTGATCTCTAGAGGTTGGGTCAATTTACCTAAGTTGGTCTAAGGCTGGTGCAAGTTCATAGAGGTAGGCCAGTGGTGTCAACTTGCTGCTTTCATTTATTTTCAGCTGTGATGATCCTGAAGTAGAGGATTATGGAAACAAGTGGAGCATGAGTGCAATGCTGAGGTACTTAAAACAAGAAGGGAGAGACACCGCAGGTCAGTACAGATCTTGTTCTCTTATTCCTGTGTTGTATCTTAACCATCTCACTAGTGCAAATCCTAAGAAGTCAGGGAAGAGCCCCAGAGAGTCCCACTTAACACCAAAGCAGGGTGGAGGGAAGCATTGTTCCTTACAGCTTACTCACTAGAGCTGTGCAGTTATTCCATCCTCAGAGATGAGTCCTGTTCCCAGAGATGAGGCCTACCACTTCCCTTTTGCAGATAATATTCTGAGACTTTCTCAGGGTGTGTTTCTTAATATTTTACCTACATTTCCCATTTCTTAAGGTCATTCCATTCCTTCTAAAAGCTTCCCTCCCTCTACTGCTCCCATGGCCTGTTCAGTCTGATGAGTGACCAACCTCTGGAGAACTGTGCCAGTTTGAATGACTCTTGGATGTGGTGTCATCTTTCCATGGCTCAGGTTTTTGCAGAGTGTTTTCATTTCAGTCTGTGTTTCATGTAAAATAGCTCCCTTTACCACACGTTTGCCAGGTCTGCTGGAAGTAAATGCATCTGCAGAGCAGAATCCAGGTATAACATTTAAGGGATAAATTGCCTGTGATACTGAGGCATCAGTGACACTACTGATAGCAGCTGTGCCCATATTGTTAATGTTGCCAGGGAACACTTAGGTGTTGAAGGAATAGGTTTGAATCTGGCCTTCAGACAGAAGTAGACTTTTTGCCCATCATATGCGTGCATGGCTGTCCCATCACTTGCACCATATGTTTTCAGTAAGCTGTGTATGCAAAGCTATTTATATTGATACGTTTCCACACCCCACCCCAATCTCAAGTATAAAACACGTGCTCTTAATAATCAAGTAAACTGGAGCAGTGCACCGGTTTCTCTAACTAACCATTACAAGACTTCTTGCACCTTTCTCTGATGTATCTGGTTCTGGTCATAGGGAGACAGAATGCTGGCTGCAAAGTTTTGCAAAAGCTTTGTCTGGGCTGGCAGGATTTTTGTGCTCTGGGATGTTTATGTGCACTTAGATCACAGAATCACAGAATGCTGGGGATTGGAAAGGACCTCGAAAGATCATCTAGTCCAATCCCCCAGCTGGAGCAGGATCTCCTAGATCAGGTCACACAGAATGTTCCCATGCTGTGTTACTTCCGCTTAGTTGTCTTCTGGCACAGAAGTTCACATCTAAATTTGCCTGTATACTCCTCTAATTATTCAGGTCCCTGCATGTCATCATCTGAACATGAGAAATAGTAATTGTAGGTCTAAACTGATGTCTCTAGTCAAGTCATTTGTACTAGATGTTCTTTGGGACAGGGATTACCCAATGTCTATATGGGTTTGCTGGAGGTCTTGTGTGTCTGCTTGTGCTCCTCTTGAGGGGTGGGGAAGGCTGTCCTATCATCCCTACTAACTTTAGACTAAGACTCTAGTGTTTTTTCATTCTATACTCCTCTCACTTCTCTATTGCTTGTCCTTGGAAACAGAAACTAAGTGTGATTTTCTTTCTATTGCATGACTCATCCCAAGACCAGTGTAGAGTCCAGGCCTACATCTAACATGCATATTTTCTTGCCTTTTGCTCCCTCTGTCAGCTCAGATTCCTGTTCCTGAGCTCTGTTTACAGACTCATACAGGAGCTGGTGAGAGCTTCTTTACTGAAACTGCAGATTATCTATAGATCAGCAAGACTGGGAGCTGTCACCACTCATATAATTTTGAAATGATTTGTGAATAGTGATATGGGAACAGCTGCTTTAGAGGAAGGTGCAACATCATAGGACAGTTATCTCATAAAAGTCCACAAGAAAAACTTCTGTATCTCAGTGACTATGGCTTATTGTCTGTAGTTTAAAGGCTTATCTTGCTAACTCTCTCTTGTTTAATACTTCCTAATACTCTGGGCAGTGATCAGACTCCAGCTGACTTGTGCTGATGTGCTTGCCACATGTTTCTGCTTACTTGCAGAATACTGTACTTACTGCACGTATATTCACTTCTATCATTCTCATTTGTGAGTATTTTTGCACTAGGATACTTATGCATGTATCGGAATACTTATGCTTGCGTGGATTTCTGAACATCATTGCTTTGTCATCCATAGGCTCTCACATGCTTTCATTCACAAAGGTGTCTGTCCATATGCATATTCTCATGCTTTTCTAAATATCATGTGAGACTTCTCAATTTACTTTTTCCTTTTTTTCCTTCTCCCCTCCTTGCAGCACTGATGGCCAATGTGGAGGACCTGATTATCAAGACTGTAGTTTCTGCTGAGCTGGCCATTGCTACAGCATGTAAAACTTTTCTTTCACATCGGGGCAGCTGCTTTGGTAAGGCACCGGGGGCATCTTTGTTGATTTGCTCTTGAGTACTGTTTGAAACTTCGAGCTTTCTGATGCTACAGAGAAACATGCTAACATGCATTCCCTATTGACAGGAAACTGGATACTTTTTTTCTCATCATAGGCCTCTGTGAGGGCAAGGAATGTTGAATTGCAGTTGCTCCTGTCCCACTGTCCTTCATCAGAATCTCATGCGAGGAAAAAGGGATGTGAAAGGGAATTGGAGAAGTGTTGGAAAGTTAAAGTTACTGACCCACTAGTGCACTTGGAAACGATGGCTGTGGATGGTTAAGCATCCCTTTAGAGCATTTAACATTTTGTATTGAGCAATCTAGCCCAATGTAGTTCTGAATTATTGTCCTACATGCATCTGAGGACTAGGGAGGCATGTGTAATGAATGCAGTGCCTGCCTGGAATGATGGTGGTGGTAAATGCTTCTGGGCTTGTGCTCATGTGAGAGTACCGCATGGTGGCGTCAAAGCCTATTGCTGGCAGAAGCTGGATGCAGAACTATGTGCTGGCAAAGGGATTTGAGAACTTGCTGGCAGCAGATGCTGGGATGAGGTCCAGAAAGCAGCGGCTGGTACCACAGTGTGCCTTCTCCCGCTTTCCAGTGGCTGCTTCCCAACCTTCCCTAAAGAGGCCTCCTCCTGCTCTTAGCTGCTCTTTGCTCATGTGGATTCATACACGAAGATGGAGTATCAGGACAGAGGAAATGAGTCTAGAATTGACCTCAGTCAGTACTTAAACCAAAGACCAAGCTTGGCTTAAGCTATCCTGTGTTTAGGTATTGGGACTCATATTTAAACTAGCTGTGACAGATAAATCCATTTGTGTGGTCCTTGCATTGCACTTGGGTATTGACAGTCCTGCAGTTTTCAACATTCTAGCTCAAATGCTGTAATCTTTGGATATTTGAGGGTGATGAGACAGTCAAGAATCAAGGAGGAGCCATGACTGGTACGTTGCTTAGTTACCTGCCAAACTAGCTACCTCTTTGGCCTTAACTTCTCATGACTGACTCAGATGCCTATGTGCAAAGGTGGAGAACTTTGGCATACATGGGGATTTATGAGTTAAGTAATAATTTTAGTGAAGTAGGAATTTATCAGCTACTCCAGAAATATCAACAGTAGCCCACCGAAAAACTTTAACTGCCTCTTTTTTGGCTTCTCCCTTTTCCTCCCTCAGTTGTCTCTAGATTCCTCTGAATTGTGTATGTGGAAACTAATGTTCCTCATGTACTTTCTGCTGGGCCTGGCTCTGAGGTTATCCCACTTCCTGCTGCTTCCCATGGGCTGCACTAACCACCCTCTCAGATGCTCCCCCACAAATAAACTGTTTTGTTCCATTTATTTCAGTGTAAACATAAATTAAGAGCTTCCCAGGAAAGAGAGCTTAAGTAGGAGCCATACTTCTTCCCTAGGGAGCCTGAGGCATTTCTAGAGCTCATTACTTTCTGCCATCTTCCCCCACAATTAAGTGGTAGTCCTTGTCCCAAGGATTTGAACTGCCCTTGTCATGCTGTATGGCTCATTCTTCATCAGTGTGTCTGGTTCTGACATGCTTTGGTTGTGCCACTTTTAACCTTGTAAAAAAGACAGCTTTTTTAGCTGAAAATATTCAGAATGGCTGGGTTCATAGCTGTTAACATGAGGGAGAAGACTGAGGATAAGGATTTCAAGGCAGCACGCAGAGGCTACAATGAGCCTTTTTTTTTTTTTTTTTTCCCCTCATTCTGGGCGGTGAACAATGAAACTGCATGTGCATCCTGAGGGACTGATCATTTGAAAAGTATCTCAGACTTCACAAACCTGTCTCAAATTCAGATACAGAGGTAGGCCTTACTTGGAAAGCTTCTAGGAAAATGGCTAACTTAGTGTGTATTCTACTCTAGTCTTTGTAATGCTGTTCTAGGGAATAGGACTCCAGCACAATTGCTGCTTTCTTGCTAAAAATTAAATCAAGCACTTATTTGTCTAGATTAGGTTGCCCACTTTATTTCTCTAACAGTTTAGCATTGCTGTGGTCCTTGATTCCTTTCCCAAGTAATTTTTTTTTAATATAGTATACTTGTGTTCTGTGTTTAAGGAAAGCAACTCCATTCATGGCTTATTCATGTCCTAAAATAAGATTAGTGAGACAGCCTGTATGGTTCCAGCTACCCATGCTTGCCTAGAAAATGAGAGTGGTAGGTCAGGATGATTCTTCTTTTAATTGCGAAGTGGAGTGCTGCTAACAGTTTGTGGAAGAATTGTATTAAGTCCTCTTTTGGCCATGTTGTGTGAGCTGCTTACTGCATTCTGGTAATAATCAGATCTTGGAGGGCTTGGGATGCTCAGTTCTTCTGAAGTGCATCGCAGAAAGTAGTGTAAGTACTACATGATTTTGTTGCAGCCTTCTTATTAACAATGTGATCTCAAGCCTCTGTTTTGTTCTTTACGATTAGCCAAAAATTGCTAAGAATTTTTAATGTGTCTTCAGAACTTAACAAAACTGTTAGCTGAGCCTGAAGGGTGAAATGAGTTCAAGGGATAGGTCTTGTAGTGATAGCTCCTGTAGGAGTAGGGATCTATGCCTGCAATGTTTTCCTCACTTGTCCCTTCATAGCTCTAAAGAGTACCTAGCTGATAGATGATTTGTCACCCAGAGCTCAGCTGAGAGAGTCAGGATCCCTGTTGCTGCAGAACCTTTCGGTTTTCTTTAGAAAGCTGTTCTCAGCTTGGTAGCACCAGTTTTCTTTCTCAGGGTATTGGGCCAGACCTAGGAAGAATTAACTCTTTCAAAAATAGCCATAAAGAAATGACCAGCATTGTCAATTTATCGTTAGTGAACTTGCGTTACCAAAGTCTGAATCAGCCTTGGCTTCTGATTTCGTCTTCTACTGCCATTGGTTCTTGTAGTGACATTAAGGTCTTTAGTAGATAGTTCCTCACATGGAAGTGTGGAACACCAGGTTATTGTCTCCTAGTTTGTTTGGAGCTTGAAATCAGAACTTGAGCTAAAAGTCAGGAAAGATGCTCCCTTTCTCCTTCACCTCATGTACCCATGTATCTATGGATTCAGATGGCTTTTATTTTGATCTACCTGCTCCTACATTTTCTTAATTTGGCCACCTAAGTTTGTTGAAGAACAAGTAGCAGCGTATCTACACTTCTGTTCCTCAGTGACATAAGGGAAGTGGTGTCCAAAGGTGACTGTTGGGTTGTTAACATCTTACTATGATCTCACCTGCTGCACTGAAGAGCCTTTCTACTTCATGGGTAATTTACTCTGTAAGATTAGGATTATAAAGGCAGCCTAATTTGTATCAATACAGCTTTTCTTTGATGTTAGCCTTGAAAATGGCCTTATTAGCTTTTCAGACTTCAGAGTAGAAGGACGATTCTGAGTCTGATTTTGGTATAGGTGATGAGTCCAGCTGTAATCATCTCTTCAAAGAAAGTAGTGGTTTGTGTAGAAGGAGGGCAACCAAGATGGTGAAAGGTCTTGAGGGCAAGACTTATGAGGAGCAGCTGAGGTCACTTGTCTTGTTCAGCTTGGAGAAGGCTGAGGGGTGAGTTTATCACAGTCTACAGCTTCTTCAAGAGGAGCATTGGAAGGGGAGGTGCTGATCTCTCTGGTAACCAGCAATAGGACATGAGGAAATGGAATAAAACATGTCAGGGGAGGTTCACACTGGACATTAGGAAAAGGTTCTTCACTGAGAGAGTGGTCAGTCACTGGAACAGATTTCTTGAGGAAGTGGTCACAGCACCAACCTTGTCAGTTCAAGGAGCATCTGGACAAAGCTCTTAGCTGTATGATTTAGTTTTAGGTAGTCCTGTGAGGAGCAGGGAGTCAGTGGTCCTTATGGGCCCCTTCTAACTCAAGATATTCTGTGATTCCATGTAGGCACCCTGAAATTAATCCACTTCTGAAGACCTTTATTGGGAATGTGGCTAAGTGTCCTTCAGACTTCGGTAGAAGGAAAAAAGGTTGAGAAGTCATCTTATAAGTGATGGACTTTCTCTGGTTGCTTTTATTTTTAAAAATGAAGCTCTCTTAAAAAAAAGGAGATAAGCTGTATTTTTGGAGTGCAAGGCAAATTCCCACACAAGACAACAGCACCAGTACTTTCCTCAAAGCCTCTGGTGTCCAGAGTAGAGGCTTCTGTTCTATCACTTGATATGACACAGTGTGGCTTTTTGATTATCAAGGCCTAGACTCTTACACTGGCCTTTTGTAGAGTAACAGGAATGATTTGGGACCTGACTGCAATAGCTGCCAAGTTATAGATTTATTCATGTCCCTGTAGCTGTTTAGAGTTGCTCTACCAGAGTTGAAGCAAGGTTCTATACAGTCACTAGGTTAAGTGATGGAGTTCATTACAAAATATTATGTAGTCTCTGAACCCTCAAGTTTGGCAATATGTGCAACAAAGCAGTATACCCCCCACTATCCTCTTAGACGTTTTTCTTCTGTGCACTGACTGGTTGCCGCTTTAGATGAACTATAGCATGGTTAACATTTCTAACTGAAGCTTCTTGATACATGCTGTCTATAAGTAGGGTCTGCAGGATACTTTCGTATAAACACAGAAAAAGAAGGAAAAGGGAAAGACTTGAATTTCAGTGGCACAGGTGTAGTTCCTTGCATTAGGAATGCCTCTAAGTATGCTCCTGCTTAAAATGAGATGATCAGTTTTTATTGCAAAAGCAGAAGAGTTGCATGCTATGCTGCTTTTTTGCAGTGTATGTATATCTTCATAGCCTCAGGTTTCCTCCATTCATTTGCAGCATGTGTATTTTGTAGTAAAGCTTCTTCTTTTTCCCCAGTGAACAAGCTGAAAACAAAGACCAGAATTACAGCGACCCTCTCAGAATTGAGCTTATTCATTCTATGAAAAATCATGAAAACATTGTTTGCACTACCATGCTATCACATGTGACTTAGTTTCTAGACTTACAGAGAATAACAAATTCTTTGGGGATATTTTCTAAAAGGGAGTGCCAGTGCAGTCTTCAACAGGATTATAAGCCAAACTTGGAGTACACGGTAGTTTACTAGAACCAAAAAGCTTGAGACCTTCCTCTTAGTCTAAAATAATGACTTTGGCAAAAAAAAAAATCTCTGGCTGAACTGTTGCTGTTAGACTTTAGTCTGAAGCTAGCTCTTCTCTCAGGAGGATGGGAAGCTTGGTCAGCAGTGACTTCTCTCTGGGAGTCTGAGGGGAGAGGCAAGCTGTTCCTGCTGAGTCTTGGCAACAGCTGGTACCTCCTGGCAGAATTCCAGTCCCTTTAGCAAACTGCAAGGGTGAAACGTGTTTTTCTGGCTTGTAGTAGCAAGAGGAGAGGAGCAAGGGAGGGCACTGTGGAAGCTTTATCTCTTAGTTTCTTCAGTTCTTCTCTTAACAGTAGTGTGAGGTGGGTTGTCATAAACCTACTGCTGCCGCAGTCTGAGGCATGTGTTTATCTTTCAGTCATTCTGTTTTCTTTACAGGGGCAAATGACAGTCTTGCTCATGTTAGTTATTACAAAGGATATGCTTCTGATCTTGCTATGCTCATGTGACTGCATCTTTGTGCTGCCGATGTATTTATTTTTACAAATGATAGTGGAGTTTCACAGTAGGAAAGATAGTTTGCCTGTGTTTAATCTAGGTAATGCATTTTCCAAATGTGGAAGAGGGCTAAGGAGATATTTCTAGGATACTTGAAACCACAGGTAATTTATCTTCTGTTTGTGCCCTAGCATCCCAGGCAGACTTGAGAACATGTTTGTGCTAAGCCCTATGTGGGAACTTGTAAGGCTCCTGTTGCTAAAACATGGATATTGCATGGCTCCTGGTGCCCTGAGGTAGCAGAAACATTTGTCTAGCAGTTGCAGATATGACCTAGAATACATGAGACCTGGGGCATTATGGAGCAGCAGTGGAGTCTTTCAAGGAGACCCTGAGGCATTGCAGATGGTATTAGATGTCTAACAATGAAACTGGGTCAATGGGGATACCCTGAAGAGCTTACCGTCCTAGTACACAAGGCAGACACAAGAGAGGAGTGTAAAGCACCAGCAGCATGGTCAGGGCTAGTTAAGGTCAAGAGATTTCCGGTACGTATTTGTAAAAGTGAACCAAGTAATTAATAGGATAGGAAAGAGGGAGATTTAAAGAGCAAGTGGTTTGGGGGGAGAAAAGTATTGGAGAAGAGGACAAAGTCAGTGGATCCAGAATACTAGCAAAGGTCCTTTGAGGGGCAGAGGGAGGGAATGGCCAGCAGCAAAAGAAGCAGCAGCTAGTCAAAACAAAATGCTCTGCTTCTGGACTGGGATTGGGAGGTCGCAGACCAGCATCTGTCACAGGGCCACTCATTGCTTTTTAGCTTTGGGCATGAGCTGCCTGTCTGCTGGAGTTTGCTGTGCCATTACGAGTCACAGGTCCTCACTAAACCTGAGATTGTATTTTAAAATAATGTATTAATTGTCAGAAGTTTCTCTTTGTCACAATGCTTTGATAATGTTTACACTCTCAATCCCCACCTCCTCCTTTTCCCTCTACTGCATCCTTTCCTGTCTGGGGAGCAAGAGTGCCAAATGTAGATCCAGCATCATTTCTTTGGAGTGAACTACCTCCTTAACTCTGCTGTTTTCCTTCCCACTCTGACTACACAGTCTAGAAAAGTGAGCAGGCAGTACTCACTCTGCTGCCATTTCCTCCTCTGCCAAGTCATCCCTCCACCCACATCCCCAGCTCATTAACTTCCCCTTATAAGCTGCATTGAGCTTTTGAACAGCTGTCTGCATGGGAAGATCTTGTCAAGCAGTCCAGCTTCCTGGAGCCATCATCAACATCAGGCAAATGACAAAAGGCCGAGGCAGAGTTTAAGGAAAGCAGCATGGCACAGAAATTCTCCTGCTTTCATTCCAGGCACTAGGGAACCAGTTAATTCTGTGGAAATCCTTCTTCTCTGCCAATACCCTGTTCTGCGGTGTTTTGAAAAAATGTGTATAAGTTGCCCTGATGATCATTAACTGTTTTTCTTAATGTTGGAAGAGTAAATTGCATTAACGCAAACTTCTGATTTACAGTTGTCTGTGTAGCATTCTTCTTGCAACTCTTCCCAAACGAGAGAGAACGTATGTATAGGGTGAAGTAGTAAAATCCATCGTGGAGTGGGAAGCTGGCTTCGATCTGACCTGTGTAGAACAGATCTAGCAGATGTAATGTGTTATGAGTGTTTTAGAAACTAAGGAATAAGTATTTCTGTAGTGGTTTGTTGCAAAGCGGTAAACTGTCAATAAGATAAGAGTTGTGGGAGATTGTTCAGGTAGATGGAGCTGCCAAGAAGAAGAGTCTTGTACTCCTGTGGGGATATTGCAGAAAACCATACAGGAATAATTGAAGATGATGCTTGAAAGAAGCATGCTTTCTATAGCTGACTGGAAGAATGAATATAGGTATTAAAAAGTGAAAGGAGAGCAAAATTCTGTTCTTCCCAGGATCTAATGGAAGAAGTAGATTGGACCTGCTGTGCTTCGGTAAATTGTGTGAAAACAAGTAGTAGAGTTCTTCATGAACTGCAGTTTGTGGACAGCAAAGAATGTATTTTTCTATACAGTACCTTCCTAAGACTCCCTTTCTGCTTCCCTCTTTTCACCCACATCCCTATCTATATATAGATAGAAATGACTTTCTAGAGGCTAATGTTGGACCCTGAATGTTTAAAGGTGCAGTAAGGTAAACTTAGTGCCTGCTGTGTTTTCAGAGCTGTATGGTTTTGATGTCCTTATTGATGATACCCTCAAGCCCTGGCTGTTGGAAGTGAACCTATCCCCATCATTGGCCTGGTAAGTGATTCCTGGTTTAATATGAGGCTGGAACTTTTGCTAGAGATGATTGTCCTTGAAACTTGTTGTCCCAGGACAGCATGATTTCGTGACGCCTACAAAGTACTTGTTCCGCTGCCAACTGACAGAGGATAGTCCTTTGCTTTTCCCTTTGCGTAAACAAACTTATTGCAGCAATAGGTTTTGAAAGAACTCGTTTGGGATTCCATGTTCTTTTCAATTATTTCTTCTCCACAGACCATCATCATTGTTAGCACTTCATAATCTCCCATCATAGATGAATTTTGAAACTCTCCAGACTATTGTGTGGGGTTTCAATCTGTTTGGCTGAGAAGAAATTTTTAAGTTTTTTGAGTCCAAGCAAAGTTCAGGCATTAGGCTTGATTTGAGTATATAGATGCGTGCTTGGGCTCATTTTTTTTGTCTAATACTCTTTTTAGCTAAAATCTATAAAGAGTGAGTATTGTCTTGACCCTTATGCTGACCCCGATACTCTCATGAAACTTCAGGATTTATTTTGTACGTCTACAAATGTGTGTTTTCTGGACTACATTTAACTGTAAAGGAGCACAGATGCACAATACACTTTTGTAATACTGTGAGTAATGCTTCAGTTGTGACAATATAAATAAGCGTGAAGTTACATGTTCCTTGAATAGCAATATATAACCTTCCTCTTGATGTTTTTTTTCTTTTCTTCCTTTATTCTCCATAGACACGTTTTTTACTCGCTGTTCGTAACCCTGGCTTCCACAGTACCCATTTTGTTTTTGGGTGCAGCTAGAATGTTTCCACAATGTTTAATTTCCTGGTTTAGTGGTTTGTGCTTGTATACATACACACCGAATAATTTACATCCTTTACTACTTAAAATTCTAACACACATCTGCATCATTTGCTATGATTGCCATTTTGTTTGTCCAAGCTGTTAGCATCTATCGCTGTGCTGTGGAATGTGGGTGATTTCTCTGCTCCCAAGAAATCAAACTTTGCCTGTCTCATCTAAACTTATTCACTGATTTTTCCACTGGCTAAACTTATGGATGCTTCTCATGTGTCCATGCTGTCTGATCTCTTCATATCTATTCCTGTCTGTTCCACCTTCCCTAATAATTTGTTCCTATCCATTAGAACTAACCCATCTGATTTTATGATTTTATGTGGAAGAGGCATAGATAATTGTGGTTCTGAGAATTCTGTGACAGCAACCTCTATCAACCCCACAAGATATAGCATAGATACATTTAAAGAAAATGTTTCTAGCAAAGCTAAATTAAGGCTTTACCTTGCTTTACCTTAGAACACTAGAGCTGTGAAAAAGGATAAACAGATTAATCTGTTGCAGTTTAGTGTTTACTTATGTGTGTGAAAATCACCTAGTTTTCGTCCCATGTTGATTATATACGTGGTAAGGACCGATGCAGAGAAACTATATTGGAAGGTGTCTTGGGTATTGATGCATTCCTCTCATTTAATGACAGATAAATAATTCCTCTTGTCCTCTGTTGCATGTGGGCACAGCGATGCACCTTTGGACCTGAAGATCAAAGCTAGCATGCTCTCAGATATGTTCACTCTTGTAGGTGAGTGTAACAAAAAGCTCCTTCAATCTTTCCCTCATTTAACCAATAAAAGGTAGGTTTATGAGCTACATGTTATTAGATGAGCATAACAGAGGAGAACTATACTTAAGGAGAGAAACTGTATTTAGCACTGGGAAGTTATGTGGATATTTCAGCTTCAGAATAATCTGACTCTGGTGCTTAGGTGACATTAAGAGTCCCTAGTTTGGTATTTGAAGACATACTCTTTCTCTTTAGCAGGTGACTTCTATTTAGCCCTCGATTAATATTTAAGCTTTTAATTGGATGTGTGTATTCTAGTTAGGCTGTGTTAGAAGTGGAGTCATGATTGTGAAAGCTGGCTGCATGACTGTGTAGTGAACAGCACCTTTTAGGCTTACCGGTAATACTAAAAGAGGCAGAATTGTGATCAAGTAGCCTGGTCAGCTATTTAAGAAATGGAGCCTATTTCTATGCTGCTATTCAGTAGTCCATCTTAATCAATTTAAGTACTTGGTTTTGAAGCAAGTTCCAGTTTTAAAAAATGTAATGCAATGTACAGTTTAGGATTAAACAAAACAAGGTATGAAAAAGAAAAGCATCCTTTTTGGTCTTTGGGTATAGATAGTCATGTGTAGAGTGAGATAATTAACAGGAATGCTAGGTTTATATTTCAAGGTTTGCCTGTCTTAAAGCACTCATATGGCTCCTGATGCCCATAGGTTTTGTGTGCCAGGATCCAGGCCAACGGTCAAGCCGGGCCATTTATCATTCATCTGAATTTGTCAGGAGAAATCCGTACCAGAAGCTGCAGGTAAGGACTTCAACGAGCCAGAGCAGAGGAGGATAGCTGGAAAGTCATTCTCATTGAAGTTGGCTCACAGGTGAGAGCACCAGTGAGTGAGTGAGGTTGTGTGAATTTCTAGCATAACCATAGAAGAGACTCAGGGGATGCACTTAAGCTATGGGCTGTTCAGCCACTTCTGTTTTGTTCTGACAATAAGCTTCCAGAACGCTAGAGCTTTATGAATGTCTCCCAAGATCTCCTTCTAGACAGAAAAAGCTTTTTGCATTTGAAATTTAAGGCTTCTTTTCCATTCACTCCTGGAATCTCTCACTTCCTTTCCTGTGGATCCTTGGAATGAGGCCTCTTGTGATTTACTGTGACTGCCCATTACCATTTTTGCTGAGATAGTGCTTTCTTAGCACTGCAATGCTGAAGGGCAGTTGTTCTCATCTTTTTTCGTCTAGGAGATGATTTCCTTAAATATCTGTGGAACACTTATAGAGGTTAGGGAGCTCTCCTATGTCAATTGGACTTTCAAATGCATTTCTTTGCAGGCAAATAGACAAACAACGTATCTTGACACTCTCTGCAGCTGATGCATATGCTTCTTAGAGGGATATGCAACATGGCTGTGTAGCTCAAGTTCAATTAGGAAATGAAAACTCATTTTTGTTCAGTGACAGTGTACTAATTGCTGTCTATTTTAGTATAGGGAAAACTCACAGAAATAGCAACATTTTGCTTCTTGTAAAACTTGGAGTCCTGAGTCACTGGGAGAGAGTTGAATAGCTAGTAAGGTGGGATTTGAATAACTATAAGATGTGTGGCTGAGTCCAAAGCTTGTAAGACAAATTTAATAGTTTGATACAGATTCCTCTTACCATAAAGGTGCTTTTTGTGGCAGACAAAAGGTATGTCAGATGAATTAGGAACCATTCCAGAAAAAGTAACCTTCTATCTTAGAGTAATACAGCCAGATTCTGATCTGACGTTTTTTATCTAAAAAAATAATTATACAAGACAATCTCAGAAAATTTTTAAGCTGTTGGGAAGAGTTTAATTCTAAGGAGGCTTTAAACTTAGATTTATTTTGCTTAAACACAAATGGGTGTAAGGACTGGCCATTTGAGATGTGTGAAGATTGATACGACAGATCAGTGCTTACGAGATGGGATCAGTTTATCTTTTGGGACACATCCCCCATGTACCTGTGTTTACCAGGAACAGGCTTCTAATCCAGTGATAAAGTTTTATAGCATAGTTTTTCTTAAGTACCTAAATGATAGTCCCATGGCTAAATAAATGTATGGATCTTTCCATGGTTCAAAAATGTTTTGGCCTTCTCTTTGCTGAATGCATTTTTTTGTCAGATTTTTGGATCTTTGATACTTCTGTTCCTGTTCTCAGTTGCAAAAGCTACTTTGAACCTCTTGGGGTTTTTTAACTCCTTCATGGTGTCTTAAGTTTTGATTTTTCACAAAGGCCATCTTTAATCACTGTAAAAGTTGCTTCTTGGGAGGGAAATGCTGATACCAGTGTTCTTGGTTATGAGATGGTTATTCTGTTTTCTGAGTTTCACCAGCATGGACTGCAAGTTCCTTGTGCAATTTCTTTGGTTTTACTCTCCAAGCATTTCTTCCTCTAGGGAAATGAACAATTTAGCTGCTTCCTTTAACTTATTGTTGGTTTGGGTTGGAGCTCTTTCAATTAATTGTAGGCAATAAAGGGACCTCAACCTGTTTTGTATAGACCAACTGTAGAGAAGAACTTGGCAGTAGTACAGCTGGAAATTATAGATAGGTCTCTTGAGAATGCTTTCTTACACCGTTTGCTCCTCTTAGGCCATAGAGAGGAGGAAGAAAGCCTGAATACCACTGAAGACAAGAAAAATCTAAGCTCCTATGATAGCAGTTTGTTTTTGAACCTACCTGTGTCATTAAACTGGTCTTGCTTGTAGGCCTGATGCCAGATAAGTAATACAGGGTACTATTTGACATTCTGCTGATATTTCTGCACCTGTTTTGGAATGTTAAATAGTATCTTGTGCTAGTGAGAGCCCTCAGCCTCTTGCTCTGAGACATGATGGCTACAGTGGAGCACGCTGGACTCCTCTGAGTAGTCTACAGGGAGATGACAGTGAAATACATCAAGTGAATTAAGGAGTGTTCCTCTAAGAAGGAGACATGACTGACAGTCCAGCTGAAGTGCTTCTACACCAGTGCACGCAGCATGGGCAACAAACATGAGAAGCTGGATGCCACTGTGTTGCTAGAAAGCTATGACCTGGTTGCCATTACTGGAACTTGGTGGGATGAGTCCCATGACTGGAGTGTGTTTATCAATGGCTATTCAGAAGGGACAGGTGAGGAAGGAGGGGCAGAGGTGTTGCCCTCTACATCAAGAAATGGATAGGGTGTGAAGAATTGTCTCTGGAGAACAGCTACAAGCAGCTTGAAAGATTATGGGTAAGAGTTAGAGACTGAGGCAACAAAGGAAACCTTGTGGTTGGTGTCTAGGCTGCCCAATCAAGGAGAGCCTATTGACAAAGCCTTCTTACTCCAGCCACAATGTCATCTATCTGGACTTCTGTAAGGCCTTGACGTGGTCTCCTACAATATCCTTCTCTCTAAATTGGATATGGATTTGATGGGTGGACTGTTTGGTGGATGAGGAACAGGTTGGATGGTCACATCCAGGAGGTAGTGGTCAATGACTCGATGTCCAGATGGACCAGTGGTGTCCCTCAGGGGCCAGTACTGGGACCAGTGCTGTTTAATATCTTCATAAATGGCATAGTGGGATCAAATGCATCCTCAGCAAATTTGCAGATGACACCAAGCTGAGTCATGGAATTGATGTGCCTGAGGGATGAGATGCCATCCAGAGGGATCTGCACAAGCTTGAGAGGTGGCCTGTGTGCACCTCATGAGGTTCAACAAGGCCAAATGCAAGGTCCTGCACCTGAGTTGGGACAATCACTGGTATCAATACAAACTGGGGGATGCAGGGATTGAGAGCAGCCCTGCAGAGAAAGACTTGGGGGTGCTGGTTGCTGAAAAGCTGGACATGAGCCAGCAATGTGCACTTGCAGCACAGAAGGCCAACTGTATCCTGGGCTGCATCACAAGAAGTGTGGCCAGCAGGTTGAGGGGGGTGATTCTCCCCTGCTACTCTGCCCTGGTAAGACCTCACATGGAGTGTTGTGTCCAGCTCTGGATGACTCAGCACAGGAATGACATGAAGCTGTTGGAGCAGGTCCAGAGGCAGCCACAAAAATGATCAGAGGGCTGGAACACCTCTCCTATGAAGACAGGCTGAGAGAGCTGGGGTTGTTCAGCCTGGAGAAGAGAAGGCTCCTGGCGGACCTTGTTGCAGCCTTTCAATATTTAAAGGGGGTCTATAGAAAGACAGGGACAGTCTTTTTAGCAAGACCTGTTGCAACAGGGAAAGGGGTAATGATTTTAAACTAAAAAGATATAAGAAAGAAATTTTTTACAACGGGGGTGGTGAAACACTTGAACAAGTTGCCCAGAGAGGTGGTAGGTGCCCCATCCCTGGGAACATTCAAGGTCAGATTGGACAGGGCTCTGAGCAACCTGATCTAGTTGAAGATGCCCCTGCTCACTGCAGGGGGATTGGACTAGATGACTTTTTAAAGTCTTTTACAACTCAAAGCATTCTATGATTCTATGATCTTGTTTCTCCATAAGAGCTGGAATGTTGTTGAGATATTTAAATGAAATGGCTTCTGGGATTTCAGGATTTTTACTTTTTTTTTTACTCCCTCTGTTCTGTGAACAATTCTACTTGACAGCATCTGTTCCTCCTTAATACATAGCTATTAAACTTTTTCCTCTGGGGAACACTTATCTTACAAAAATATGAATTTTAGTCATGAGAGTTGAGTTCATTCATCCACTCTGCAGAGCTCTTTTCTGTGTGCTGTTGAAAATTGTGTACGTCCAGATGCATTCTGCACAGTTGAGCACATCTGAGGTTAGGATTAGTGCTGCATTTGGAATGGAGACAGGGTATGATTGTGGAGGAACTGAGGTGATACAAGCTGTTAGTTGTATTTCTGGACTTCAGTTATACCCTTTTGCTTTAGGGTACATGCAACTCCTTTGCAGCTTGGGCGGGGATGATAGTCTTGGAGAGCACAAGGGTTTTATTCTCTTTGTATCTCTTGCAGCGTCCTGTGTCTGCGCAATCACAAACAGGAAACACCAGATTGGTAAGTACCTTTCAGCTCCCTTCACCAATGTAAGGGATGCAATTTCAAATGTTACCTTGTGCAATACTTTTGGCACAATTGATCCCAAAACATACTTTGCAGCTAAGTAGGAGCCTGGTGGAGGGAGTGTTCTGAGGGTCAAGGTGAGCTGGGTCAAATCACCCAAGCATTTTAAAGAAATTTGAGATAGATCTTTAAAGTTGTCACTCTCGTCATCAAATGATGAAGACACTGGCAGGACAGTGTTCTGGATTTGGTAGGCCATTGAAAAGGAAAGTGCAGAAACAAAGGAAGAGCTGGTGAAAGCAGCAGCAAATAGGAGTGCTGCACCAAAAGGGAGAAAGAGGAAGTCTTGTCTTGTGGACTACAGGGGTGGAATAAGTCTGAATGAAAAGGATAGCGCAGTTAAATCTGTAGTGATAAAACTCAGGTAGCCTCATAAGAAAATAATTTTCTGTGAAACAGTCATCTGAAGGAAACTGCAAACATTTAGGAGTGAACTGAGTCGGAATAGATACAGAGATAAGAATTTCTTAATGGAAAAATGTAGAACTATCGTTACTGTAAGTCAGACTGATCCATCCCTCTAAACATCATTTTTGGCACCCTCCTTGCAAGTCATATGGGCAAATCAGTGTTAGTTTACAATTTTAAGCACCTGTCTGTGTGGGGACACAGTAGGCATAATTTTGCTGCTGGGCTTCTCACATGAACGTAATAGCAATGATTCTCTTTTTTTTTTTGAGGTTTCCCAGCAGGAAGGAGGGTAGGACAGATGGAATCATCTTGAGAACCTAATTCATTCTGTGTGCTGCTGTTTGTGTCATTCTGTGTAAGCTTAGCTGAGACTGAGAAAAAAAGAGTCTTACTAAATAATGAGGTTTTTTAGAGAATAGGAGAGATCTTTGTGCCAACTGCTGTCAGTGTTTAGTATAATTAGAGTCACAATGTGAGAACCAGAGATGCTTGCAGAATTTGGAGATAAAACAAAATGGTTGGATTTATCTATACTTTTAATGATAAGCTGGGTCAAAGAGGAAAGAAGATCTTTGTGAAACTGGAGACATTTCTGTGCTACAGCCACAGAGAATTCTGCAGTGAAACACAGAAAGAAGTGTTTGTGCAGAAAGTTCATTAAAGTTAGACATTTTCTTTTGGCATTTTGACAGTAGCGTAGTTTATTCTCAGGTAGGAGCCAGAGCTTCACTAGTCGTAGGAGCCAGAGATGTCAATACATAGGCATGGTATACATTTTCTGCTTGTGATCAATGACATCTTCTCCATTGTCTTGAGACAATGGAGATTATTTCATTGAAGTATTTCCTTAGTAAAGGAGGTAATCTGCTAGGATGAAAAATTTCCTGTAATACTTTCTTTGAATCATCAGATGATGATTCTTACAGTAGTGTCAGGAAATCTTTTTTTTAAGAGGAGGTTACCTAGCAGGAGATTTTGGAGGAAGTTATTAAGCAAAGTTGTTGAGCTGTGCTTTTGAAACAGAGGGCTTAGGAAGAAAGACTGAAAGCCTTTTGTCTTAATGCCATCTACAGCATCAAGCAAATCTGTTTCACTACTGACACTTTTTAATTTTTTTTGCAAATGCTTGTCTTCTACCTTCTCATGCAAATTGTCTCTTTTCTCTTGCTTTATTTAATTAGTTTTCATTAGGCTTAAAAAAGTTTCAGCTGGCATGTGCTATGTCTGTTTTCTCTTCAGACCTTTCTTGCCAATCACTGTAGCGTAACCCGTCCCAGTGCAATGCCTGTTGCGTTTGCTTCATCTGCATATTCTGAATAGCTGCCTGCAATTTCTAATGAAATGAAGAATTAAATTCTATTCCAATAGTCCTTACAAACAAAGACACAACCTGATCTTGCCGTGAGTTTTATTTGTGTCTGAGCAGTAGGGGTTATTCCCCTGGGCTTACTCAGCTTAAGGTTTCTGTCATGTTTTTCTCTTCTTTCTAGATTAAGAAGGCATTCTTTGCTTGGTATAGTGCTAAAAAAAAAAATTGTGTAAAGGCATGAAACCTTCTCAGCTAGACTTTTCTAATTCTATTTTTATAGAGGTAGTTTATCTGAACTAAGCCTAAAACCAGCTAAAATGTACATGGGAACATGTACAAAGATTTCGGTCTTGCTGGGATTTAAGAATTTATAATCCTGGTAATTTGAAGAGACTTTGAATTCCTGTCCTTTGTTAGAATTGATCAGGACTGCCCATCAGGTTAAGGATGAGCTTGGAGAAATCGTCTGTAAATTTTCTTTTCTTATTTTTAGAACTTGCATATATATACATGCAAGTTTATGTGATGTATACATACATGCATACATATACAAGATCTATCTGTTACGTGAGATAAGTAGCAAGTTGAGATCCAGCAGTATGGTAACAAAACAAAACCAGGTGGTGAACTAAAGTTTTCACTTTCTCTGTAGCTTTATCTGATCAGTGAATAGTGGTTCTGTTCTGCTAGTGTGGCAACACAACTGGAATAGAGAATCATGGTTCTGGTACCATGGAAGCATGAATCCAAGTGTATTTGGGACCTGTGAGTGTGAATGCTGGCTCTAGTGCCCCTTGGGAGGGGATTTTTCAGTATAAAATCCTGGCTTCGGTGCTTTTGGGTATCTCTCGTGTTTTTCTGGAAGGGGCTAGGGGTGTAAATACTGGCACTAATGCCTAAATTGTGAGTCCTGCTGAGTTTAAAAACTAGGAATGTGAATAGCCACACTTAGTGCCTGCTGGGATGTGGGCTTTTCAACAGCTGGAATGTGGAATTGTGAATTCTGGCTATAGTACTCTGGAATATAGATTCTGCTGGGAATGGGATCCTGGAATTTAAATGTAACTTTTTTGAAGTAAGTGGGAGAGGAAAAGGAAAAATCTGCATTCACACTCTCCCTACAGCGCACTCGTCCTCTGTCTGCCAGTGATGCTGAAATTAAAAACCAAATGCCCTCAGGCAGGGAAAAAGCAACAGGAAGGCAAGGCAGCTCTGTGCTAGGTCTCTCTATGGAAGAGGTAAGTAGGCTATTAAATATCTTTTCTTTACCTTGGCTTTCATGCAATATGCGAGGTTATTTGCTCAGCAAAGAGCAAGTGCACATATATGAAAAACATGACAGAAGTAGTATGATTTTTGAAACAGAACTGCTGAGTTTTACTGGTGGTACTACTCTTGTCCTCAATCCTGTCAGGCATACCTACGTGCTACAAGCAGTGATAGACTCCTTCAGAATTTAAATGCAAGGTAAAATTGCTGAAGGATATCATATATACTCAGCCCATGCTCAGGACTGCAGTAATAGTCTTGTCCTCTGAAACTTGGAGGTTTCTAGGATTCATTTTTCATTCTATTTTGCTGGTTATTTTTTTCCTCTTTGTATTACAAGATAAAAGTTCTTCGTCGAGTGAGAGAGGAAAATGAACGGAGAGGAGGTTTCATCCGGATATTTCCTACCCCTTTAACATGGGACCTTTATGGGTAAGGAGAATACAATAGGCTGGTTCAGTGTTACACTGGTGCTCTGTGTTGAGGGATATTCTGTGTTAGGTGTGTGTAGATCAACGAACTTAGCAATCAGAGGGGCACATATTGAGGGTTTTGGTAGAGTTTATTTTAGCTTTGAGGATGCTTTTTTTTCTTGATCCGTTGTTTTTAACTGTTACTGTTTTGCCTAATTGCACCTCATGGAAGGCTATCAAGCATTGTTCTTGATGTTGCTTTTCTGTCAGAATAAAAATGTTGTCTTCAGATAATCCATTCCTGCTATCTGCTTTTACATCCTAGAGCTACACATACTATGTACTCTGTCATTAGGCCATAAACACAATATAGGACTCATCCTGTGAGTGGTACTATATTATGCCTTTCTATATTTTTTCCCCAGTCTGTAATGTTTCTTGTGTCTCTTGCCTCACCAGTAACTTCAGCTGAGAAGTGTTAGCTCTTCTCCTTTCCTCTTTCCTGTTGTGGTACAGCATATTGTCTCAATCCACTTCTAGATCATTTATTTCTATATTACGCTGGCTTTTGTTATGTTGAGCGCTATCTTGATACATCATGTGTTTTGGGTATTTAGATCCTTTTTAGAGCACAAGACATCAATGAACTACATGCTGGCTACACGTCTGTTTCAGGACAGGTAAAAAGCTTTTCTATTTGGGAGGGAGGCAAAGGACACAAACAGCATGAAAAGGATTGATTACTCACTTATCCTATGTTATGAACACCAATCTGTGATTTACAGAGGTGGTGATAGTTGCGTGTCTCTTCTCCAGTGTGCCAGTGACCATGGAGGTTTCTCGTGTTTGTGTTGTGCTTCTGAACCCAGGGGCAAAAAGGACAATACTTTGCCTTTTAAAAGGCACAGGAGTCATTGGAGTGACAAGATGACTATAGACATGAGAAACCTTCAAGCACAAGATTTCTCTATGACGGGATTATAGGTTGTCTTTGCTTACCTTTTTGTTTCAAATTTAAAGTCCCATTAGAGCTTGTCCTCATGTAAAGTAAGCAGTGAATTTTACTCCACAGGCTCAATATCCCTATCTTGACCTGTGTAAGCATGATTTGATGCCTCTCTCTGGGTTGTGCTTGGGTGAAAATGACAGTTCATGCTGCTAGCTTAACTTCTATGGAGAGTTGTATGCAGTATCTTTCACTGTATGTTTCACACTCTTCTTTTGCAACAGTTTTTCTTATCTGAATTTGAGATCCATAGTAAAGTAACTACAGAGTAAGAATTAAGTGGCTGACAGGGGAGATGGTATTTACAGAAGCTCTTTCTGCACCAGCCCTGTACAGTGTGTTGGGTTTGGTGGGTTTCTGTTTGGCTGTGTTTTTTACTTATGTGTACTTTCAGGGATGTGTCGGGAGGGTAGCTCTCGACGACGCCTTCTCCGATTTAAGCCAGACAGATACAAGCATCAATTGTAGAACAGTTGCTCAGATATCCTCTTTTGGAGTTGTCTTTTTTCTCTCCTCTTAATATAGATCTCACAAGGAATTCTGTAAATTTGGCCTTCTCTTGTGCACATGAAAGACTTTGGAGGCTTTTTAATCCAGTCAGTGATCCAGAATGGAAGGTTAAGTTTTGCCATTTTTACCTTTGTAGGGGCAAGATGAAAAGAGACTTCAATACTGGGAGATCCCGGTAAATAGCTTTTTAATTACATAATTTGTACTTTGTAGGATTTATTCTAAATTTAGATTTCCACAGCTTCATCTTTCAAGTCCTGAGTCAACACCTTTTCTACCTGAAAACTGTCAAACTAATTTTAGAGAAGTAAATACAGTGAGCAAAGAGTATCCTAGCATGTGGAAAGCTTAAGTTATGTTGGAGCAATCTAAGGTCCAATCCTCTTAGGCTTCCTACTTTGGCATTCCTACCATATTGATAAGCCACATCACTGAGCTCTCTCAAAAGATTCTCTAATGTGTGAGAATTTTGGAGTTCATATACCCATACATTTGCTTTGCTAGATCTAAAAGATAAATAAAGCAACAGGAATTTTCTGTGGATGTTCCCACTTAAATGCTAAAGAGCACTCTGCTGGATCTTTGTGCACTGGCAGAAAGTTATGTTTGTCTCCCTTAAGGAATCTGGCAGAGCTCCTTCTCCTTTGGTTTAGGCAGAACCTGTGGAAAGGTTATTTTTCACCTAGATAATGTTAAAATTCTTATCTCTGACCAAGCACTGGACTCAGGTCCATATGCTCTGTTCCCACTCCCTTCCATTTTTTTGTACTCCTGCAATTCATTTTTCCCTATTGATTGTGCCTTGAGCTGCTGCATTATGGATGGATGCTACTCAGTCAGGAAAGCATGACACTAGAGAAGTGTGTTTTGGGGCTTTGAGAGATGTTGTTCTGTAAAGTAGTTGCAAGGCTCCTTTCATTTGCAGGCCTTAAATAGAGCAAGGTTAGACTGATCATAAAGAATTCTTCCCTGTTTCAGGAAATTGTTTCTTGATGAAATTTAAGTCTCTTGTTTCATCAGGGAGAGAAGTATTAAGGGAGATTGAGGATGTGTCTGTATTATGCTTCCCAGAGCAGGTCTTAGTGAAAGACTGGATGTGAGGCTGGAAGCTGTAGACTCTCATGCTCTCTTTTATGAGAGAAAACTCATTTCACTGGAGTTACGGAGGCGCCGGCGATGTCATGGCAAGGCTAGAGCAGCACGGACAAGATCATCAGGTATGCATGGCTAAAGATGAGCAGCTAGTCAAAAACAAGCAAGGACTTTTTCATTTGAAATGTGTGTGAATGGGGTTGTTATGGCCTTTGTATTCCCTCAAGGGATTCAAAGGTTGAAGTTAATAGTTCTCATTTCAAGTGTTGTTAGTTTTTTCATTCATCTTTTGAGCTTCCTGCCTAGACCTTCATTCCCACCGTTCCACATGCCCATGTGTATGACTAAGGTAATCAATATTTTTCTCAAAGTTGAGCTTGCAGTTGCGTTTTTGAATACTAGAATTCAACAAAATTAATGCCTATGTAGTCCTCCAGCTTTTCAGAGAAAGATGAAACCTTGGGACCTTCCAGGTTGGTTCTCCTACAGAGCAGTGATTCTAAGCTGTTAGAAAGAGAGAAATCCTTCTTATTGAAGCTGATGTGGGGGGAAAAAAGGGTGCAGAGGTTAATGATCCTCACAAGGGGCTGTTCCTGAAGCCCTTATCTAAACTCTTTCTAGTAGCTATGTGATACTGACTGCAATGGGAGAGATTGTGCGTTATAAAATGGTTTTTGGTGCTGTGTTGTACGTGATCATTATTGGAACATGTGGAAGTTTAGATTTAATATCTTTGCTTTTTGACACATGAAAATACAAAAATTGAGTATATACGTCAAGTATGAGTGTATATATATGTTAGTATATATGTAAGAATCAGGATAAAATAATGGAAAATGCCTTTGTTTCTTTGATTTATTTTTTTTTATTTGTAAAATTAAGACAAGAATCTTGGTCTGCCTTCCCTGGTATTGGAAAAATGGGCTTCTCAACTGTTTGTTTGACACATAAGCAGAAAAAAAGAAAGAATAATAAAGGGCATATAAAGAATAATAAAGATGGTATTGTAAAATGGCATTTTTCTGTCCTTCTAGCAAGAACAAGTTTAGAAGTAAACTAAAGGGTATAAATAGGACAGTCTTCCCTACCTTTTTTTTCTTAACCAGCATAGGTGGTTTCTCCTCTACCACAGGGCTATCAGAACCAAAAAAGCTGTCCCTCAAGTCAGACACAGAAGGTGAGGAGGAAGAGGACGTGGATGAAGATGAAGATGAAGACCTAGATAGAACTGTTGGCTCTCTTTTGGACACCCAAGTGAAAAACAAGCCAAAGCTCTCTGACTTGGTGAAAACTACTTGTAAGGAGAGGTTGCCAAAAAAACTTGACAAGAAAACTGGAGATGGAGGAGAGCTGTTTCTTCAAAAAACAGACTCAGACTCTCAGTTTAATTTGCTGCAGATTCTTCAAAAGCATGGAAACCTGAGGTGAGAGATCTCTGCATACTGTCTTCACTTTTGACTAGCAGCTAATTTAGCTATTGGCTAAAATATGGAGGGTGTACACTTAGTGCCACATTGTGAACGACTGTGAGGAGATAAGAGGACACTAGAGAAAGGGGCCTGAATTTTTGTCTAATGGTGGGCTGCCTTAACAACTAGTTGGCACAGAAGGGAGATAGTTGCAAAGACTGACAGTTTACCTAATGCCTGACCTGTTGGATAAGTATAGAGCATAAGCCATAGTTTCCAGTGTTATTCTTTAATCTGCTGATGTAAACTGTTCTTTGGTCAACTCAGGCATCTAAAATGCCTCCTTGTCTTAATGCAGGTTGCCTGCTACTGAATTCTAAAATTCATCTTTTCATTCTTTATACTTCTGAAGAAGTCAGTATAAACATATGTTAAACTAAGAAAGGTTGAGTAGGAATTACCTCACTGCTGCCTCTCTATGAAATTAGTTTTCTCCTTTCTGTGGGTTTTTTTTTTTTTGGTGATAGAATTTTTACCTCTAATAATTTATGCTCACAGTCATCACCTCCTGAGAGCAAGATAGAAGGTCATTTGAGAGTGATAAGTTACTGAAACATCTCATTGCCTGCTGTTGAGTACGACAGCGTGGAGTAGAGTATGTTCTAATGCGTGGCTCTTGCTTGAAAAAGAGGGATTCTGGAGGAGGTTCTATAGAATAGCACCAACCAGAGTCCTACTCAATGTTTAGAAACATGATCCTCCCCTTAAATGTATGTAGTAAAACTGTCTATTTGCAAATGGGCGGGAAGGGCAAAAAGAGTGATCATATATATCTGTATAAGAGGATTTTACATCTTCTAGATAAGAAGCAGCATTATGTTGTCTGTGAAAAATATCCACAGGTAGATAAAACAATTGTTGCTTTCTTAGTTTAATTTCTGAGAGGATTTATAAATTATCAAATGGATTTGGGGATTGTTCTGATGTCTTCTTGTGGCAAGGAAATTTGCTGTTGTGACAGGGAAGATTCTGAAGATGAATGTAGCAATGCTGTCATCTACCTATATATAGAACCGCCTCCTGCCAAGAATGTAAACTCTGTCTTGTCCTGGCAGAATCTTGCTCAGCACCCAGTACTGTTGGGATTCCCCACAGAAGTGTGTAAGGCTTGTGGTGACCACATATTCCAGGATTGTGCTGGGCTTGGCCCCATCTGATCTGTTGTTGGTGCAAACTTTGCTTGTGGGGTCAATGGGCAGAAGAGCTGAAGTAATGGAACTTTCATCCAAAAGAAACCAGGCCTGTTATAGTCAGTTTTTGTAAGTGGTAGGACTTTTCTCTCTCTCTCGTTTAGTCAGCCTGATGAGGCAATTTCTCTGCCTTTCTCTGTTACTGGTGAAGAGGTGACAGATCAATGAAACATATTCCTCCAGCTGTGTCATTCCCAGGGAAGTAAAAAGAAAAGGGAGTTACTTGTTCCTGCATTTAAGGTCTCAGGTTTCAATATTCCACACGCCAGAGGAAAGGCAGTGTTATACAAGGACCATCAGTTTCCCATTTTGTAATCACAGAAATCAGGTGCAGGCAAAGAACTGTGTTACTGTGCTGATGCTGATAATGAAGGGTTCTTAATTCCTACTAGTACAAATCTTGAACTCCTGGTCATGGGATGTTTGAGTTACACTCAAAACCTGGTAGCCCTGATGTTCCACACTGGGAAGAGAAGGTAGGTGTGGTGACTAGCAGCATACAGAGCTTGGAGGTGTTACAAGGCCCGCTGTGCATTCTTGAGTTCATTGGAAGACAGGATTTGTAACCAGATATTTTTATCATGTTTTAGTAACTGCAGTACTGGTACAGCTATTCACAGAGGATGTTAGTTTGAGATTCTTGTGAACTCATCATTTTCTTAGCCCCTCTTTGGACCTAGCATCGTCTTCCAGAGGCATAAAAAGCTAATGATCAAGCAGATGCATGGATAGTTGAAAGTATTTTATTTTAAGTTCTATTCTTATCTAAATTGATGAGTTGATCTCTGTAAGTGCTACTGTGTTGTATGATTTCTATGTAACACTGTAACAAAGCGTTCATGAAATTTACAGACTTAAACCAGGAAGACTAAATTTCTGGACTGAGTTTTCAATGAAACTTCAGGGACTCATTCATGGAGTCATGAGGACCATATGAGTATCTGAGACCATTCCTAAGAAGCAGAGAGCAAGTAGAGGAAAAAATGGTGAGGTTCCTCAGGAATCAGTGTGAAGCTGATGTGGATATGTGCTATAGAAAAGATTTGGGAGTTATTCCCATGAGAGAACAGTAGTAGAATAAATATGGGAAGAAATGAATGACCTTGAGGATAGGAATAGTATAACCAGGATGAAATTTGGTAGCACAAAGTGCAGGGGCATGCTTTAAAGAACTGGTAATTCACAGCAGAAATTCTCTCAACTGGAAATTAATTATAAGGAAAATTATCTTGCATGCTTGTTGATCACAGGAGGCTTACAAAGCTCTACCTCATGCATGCATAAAAACACCGAATGTGGTCTAGGGTTTATCACTTGAGGTAATTCTGAGACTTCATGTGGAATATTGTATACAGCTGCTGTTATCCATGTTCATGGAGGGTAAATTGTGACTGAAATAGGTGAAGATGAACTGCTGGTCTCATCATGTCACCAGTGTGGGTGCTTTGTTAGAAGCACTGAAAGATGTGGATAGTACATAATAAAATAAAAGCTCTGAAAGGATGTATTTGCCATTAATAAAGACGTTCAAGATAGGACACTCATCAGGGATGAAATTATTTTAAGATACAGGACAATGTTGGAGAAAGGAAAAGCAAATTATAGACTGCTCGTGAATGAAGCAAGACTGGGTAGTAAAAGAAGGTTCCTAATTATTACAACAGTAGGTTCTGGAATAATATTCCAGGAAAGCAGGGGTTGAAAACTCTAGTTTATTTTTAAACGGAAAATTGATAATTTTATAGAGAATATTAGAACATTGCCTGTGATAGAAGGGGAATCTGTCACTGACACTAAAGCCCATCTGCTTCTACATTCTTATGAAAAAGAAAGGAGAAATCATGCTTGGCAATTCAAGGGACAGCTTGTAAGTGACTATGGGGAAAATTATGAGGAAGAGTGGAGACTGGGAGAGCAGAATGTTGGAGGAGAGGGTTTAGGCCAAGGTGACAATGAACAGAATTAGGCAACACTTTCAGCGATTTATCTCACAACAGATGCATATGCTAAAGTGACTACCATTCTGAGGGAATGAGAAGCAATGTGTCGCTCTCAGTCTTACCCTAGTTCTCTCTTCAGTTCATGCTCACAGCTTCCTGGCATGTTCAGCCAGCTGCACAGCAGATTTTGCTGATGTTCTTTCATTCTTTAGTGATGCCTTGCTCAATGAAATTTGGCTTGTGTCCTTGGGCCAGCAGGGGAAGAGAGCTCACTTTCACAGAATTAATTCTTTAATTTCCAATGGGAATTGCAGGGCCTTTGTTATAACTCTGGCACTGGTACCAAGCCCTTTATTTATTTTATGGTCTGTTGTTGTGGTGTTCAAAATGCTTGTGAGGACAGAAGCCTAAGAAAGCCTTGAATTTTGTTTAAAAATACACAGTTTTGCTGATGTTCATTTTACTGGCTTTTCGAGGAGAGTAGCTAAAGCTGTGAAAAGGCAAGGAGAGCATTCAATTTCTAGATATGATCTTAGAACCTAGAGTGTCTGCTGTTTTCTGTTACCTGCAATACCTACCCCATCTTGAACTGAAGGTCTCCTTGAAAATACTGGTGGGTTGAAGGGGTCCTCCTTCCCTTGAGCTTCAATTTATGCACCTAGGAGGTCCTTGCTAGCGGTACTTTAGTCCATAAACTATACCTGACTGCTATAACTCTTCCCATTACTGCTTTGAAGATAGCTGACTGATTCTTTTGGTCCACAGCAAAGTGCAAGCTCGCAGGGCTTTCTCTGCCTATCTACAGCACGTTCAGTTGCGACTGATGAAGGAGGCCGGTGAACAGATCCAGAATCCTGCCTGGGCTGCCAGAGAGGATGAGCAAATGGTAAGAAGCTTTGTGTTGGCCAGAATAAGAAGCCAAGATGAAATCTGCCCTGTGTAGTTTGAAGCCAGTTCCCATCCTTGGAAGAACAGAAGTCCAACTGAGATTATAGTTGTCTATTTTTGTCCTGCTGCCAGTGCTCTCTTTGTCTGTATATTAAAAGTAGGACTGCTCATTGACATTTGATTAGTGACAGGGTAGACAGCTCTTAATGACTAGAATGTGGTTGACAGTCATGCTGCTCAGACCTTTCACTGATTCTTCTTCAGTGTTCTCTGAGCTTACCTGCTTTTGAATTCTTCTAAGGTTCTTTAAGATTCCTTGGCAATATCCAATTTCTGCTGCATTAAACAACATACATCTACTCAAATAGATCAGGTATCTGCTTAAGCTTTTTCTTATGTGCTGTTTTACTTTTTGCAGGCATCTGCACTTAGGAATCTTATTTGCATTCTAGATAGAGGAAAGATTGAAAACCACTAAGGAGAGAATGTTGCTTTCTAGCATAGGTGGTGTTTGTTTGTTTTAAAGCATGCGATGAATTTTTCTAAGCAGTATTTTAAGGCCCTATATTTGATGTATATATATTTTTAAAGAGTGCAGCAAGCCGAGATCCCCTAACAAACCTTCCTAAAAGAGCTTTGCACGGTAGGTTCTCGATCTTTCTGGAAATCCAAATGTATTCTTGCTGAATGTATGTTGCAGGGAAACAGCCAGTGCAGTTCAGAGATAAAATTGTGTGTCAAGAATAATCAGTCAACTCAGTGGAAAATGTTGCCCCTGCTCTTTCCAAGTGGAAATTAAAACTGGCTTTTTGAGAGTCACTTTGTCTGCTGTACTCTGAAAAAATAATGTTTAAAATAACAGATCAAACCAGCCTGAAGTAATGGCAGTGAGAGGAAAGCTGTGAAATCTAATAGTTTGGCTGTGAGACTGCTCATTGATGCATTAGCAGAGCTCCTAACCAAAAGCAAATCCAGAGGAGAGACAAGGGGTTCAAAACCCACAGGATGCGTCTTGCCTTAGGATGTGTCTTGGCATATGTTTCCCTCACTGATGGTCAAACAGACATGTTGGGGGATTGGAATTACATGGCTGTAGATTTAGTCATCCATTGCTGTGGAGAGGCTGTGGCAATAGTATACATACATGAGAAGTGATGGAGTGGGGCTGCATCACTGTAGTGGAGGTATCTGACCAAGATCCCCTTCCCTGTTATAGTGCTGGGAGAGTTTTATGTCAGTACACTTCATTGCAGGCCTTCTTTGACACATTGCAGGTTGGTTTTTGAAAATTTCTCCTAAGGTTTTGGGCTTTACAAGTTGTTCTGTGCTGTTGCTGCTTCTTGCCGCTTTTGTTGTTGTTATTTTATTTATCTGCCATGCTTTTCAGACAAATGCTCCTCAAGTGTTCCCAATTCTGACCCACCTTGGGCAAGACACACCATTGCTCTTATCCCCCACCTTGGATTTGTAGGGATATATTAAAATTGCAGATTGCAGAATGCTTTTGCCTACCAGTTGTCAGCTTATTTTCTCAGGACAGTGTTTAGTTCTTGCCAGTTGTTAACTGCTGTAGTACCTCTGTTCTCCTTCTCCTCACCCCACATTTTGCAGCTGGTCCATTGTTAACTCCATCTCTCTTGCTTGCAGGAGCTTGTGGTACGCTTTCTGAAGCGAGCTGCCAGCAATCTTCAGCAGTCCTTGAGGATGCTGCTCCCCAGCCATTGTTTAGGACTAAATGATCGTCGTCGTATCCTGGCTCACCAGCTGGGCGAGTTCATAATTTGTTACAACAAGGTGACTAATTCTTTCTTGATTCTTCTTTTGGTAGCAATTTTGGTTTTTCTTCTTTACTTCTGAAGTATCTCCTGCTGGTTGCTGTCCTAATCAAAGACAGTGTGCTGTTTTAAAGGCTCTGTTCCGCAATTTACATGGTCTGTTTGCAAGTTGTGCATCCAGTAATGGTAGTTTGTCTGTTCCCATTGCCAGATGGACAACAGCATTACTACATCATATATGCAGTCTGGTAATTATGTGCATAAAAGTAACAAGTGTTGAAGTGGAATTTAACTGACAGTTTGCTTTTTCCTTGCCTTGTCTTTGATTGTAGTGCTTTGTAATACCTCTTTCCCTTTTTCTGTATTTATGATGCTGCTTTAAAGTTTTTTGAATACACAGCAGCATGAAATATGTATTTTACCATTTGGCATACTGAGGGACTGCTACCTATGTGTAGTATGGGACTCTGCATGCTCAGTGATAAGGAGAAGCAGGTGCTAACTGAAATAATTTTCACCTCTTTAGTTGTAGAAGATGCTGTTCTTAGCATAGTAGTTTCATGCTAATCCTTGCTCTGCAAGAACAGCTTCCCCTTTCCTTTGCCCCTAGCATTTCTTTTCTGTTAGAACAAGGGTAGTTAAATTTTGCTTTAGGATGCTGCTGTCAACACAGGCCTCCAGGCTCTTCCTTGTTAGCAGAGAATGTTCATTTACACTATGTTGTCAGAACTGACATTTGGTAAGTTGATCTGTCAAAGCAAGGTTGGTGTTGAACTAAAACTGTTCCAGTGAGTGCACTGTATGCCTAATGCTCACTGAGTTATTATGTTAGGAGTAACCACAAAACACGTGAGTGCCGCTGTGGTGAGTGAAGAATGCGGCTGCTTTGGATATAATTTTCACTCAAATTGTATTTAAATGTCAGGATTTTTTGCTAACTCTTGAGTAAATTCACAAAATCAAGTTGTGTAATGGGTAATAAATCAGTGCATAAACCATTTTCTCAGCTAAAACGAGAGAACAGATCACTGGAGGGTTCAGGACTTACATGTTTAAGCCACTGAAAGATTCTTGGGCTATGAGGTGTTTTTGATCTCTGGTTCTAACATATAGACTTCTTTTACTGACTTGTAACTTCAGATTTAGTAGCTGACACCTGTAGCTATTATGTATCTTCTGTGATGACACAGAAGAAGAAATACTGCCTCCAGCAAAATAAGTAAAACAGATCACATATTGTCCAGATTTTCAAGTAGTGAAGGGTAGAGACATATCCCAGAGTAGCTTTTTCTTCCCCCTCTTGAATTATCTTTCAAAAGGTGTATTTGACCTTTTTGTCCTGGCAATGTTCAGACTACCTGTAGGAAGCGATGCAGTAGAGGTTGAGTCTGGTCAGGTAAAGCTTGTATGCTGGTATTTGTATTTCAGATAGGCCTGCAGGTTTTTGTTAATTAACAGAAACATTTGTATCAATACAACCTTTAGTGTCAACAAGTTCTACTGGTGTAAAATAGATAATTTATATCTGAGAGCTTGCTCCAATTCTCACACACAGGCTTACCATTTCTTATTCCAGTATACTTGAGTTTATAAATGCATATTTGCCACAGGCTGTACTGTTTTACTTTGCTTTTGCTAAAGCAGTATATTTTTGGTATGTAGATGAGCCCTTAGCAATTTACTGAATGATAAGAGAATTTACGTCAAGAGGAAAACTCCTGGTTTACAGTAGGAAATGTGGATGCCATGAGCAGACCTCCTTGACTGAATTTCTTTTAATATAATTCTGTATTTCTGTCCTCCTTCCTTCCTGAATATCTCCTTTTGGGACAGATGCTCAAATAAAAGCTATTTTGAGAAACTCTGTCACAGAAACAGCAAAAGTAGAAAGGGGACTTAAAATCATTCTTTACAGATACTATTTTTTTATAATGATTTTTTTCCCCTCAATACTTCCTTATGTCCCAGCAAAGAGTATATTTGAAGGAGCAGCATGTATTTGTGAGGACTTGATGTCTTCTCAGGAAACCAATTCTAATAAGTTATGTCAGGTGGAGGAATGAAGAGTTTAGTGTATGCTTAGCATGCTGTCTCTGGGGTTCTCTATATTAATACATTTGGTTGTACACTGTGAAATACTTATAATTTGGCTCTTTGGAATTCATGGATTTTTTTCTTAGATGCTATGGAATTGGATTTAGTCTTCTCTGAGCTGTAACTATGCCATGGAACATAAAGTAAATACATAGAGGCACTTACTGATACTGCTTATTAACAGGAGACAGAGCAGATGGTTCAGAAGCAATCAAAAAAGAAACAGGAAGAAGAAGAGGAAGGAGTGAATCCTGAAGGTTTTCAGAACTTTATTACCAGAGCAAGGTAGGAATGGATTTTATTCCCTTTGATAAAGAAATCACCGTGAAGGTGATGGGATTGTTCTAAAGATGATCTGATTTGATCTAAAGGCCTCTAGACACCTTTACTGACTGTAGACCTGCTCCTGCTCTTGCTGGGGGGCAAAGAACTTGTCTTTTTCCTCCTTTCTAGCAACTAAACACTTGTACCATTGGCATCTGGTACATAGAGAAGGAGATACAATAGGCTGTGATGATTAAGTAGATACCCAAAGGACAACAGTAGTTGGCCTGGTCTGTGTAGATTTCAGACTGCTGCTGGTGAGCTCATGGTCCCCTTTTCTGTGGTGCTGGAGCAAATGCAACAGTACTTTGGAAGGAGAATGAAACTAGAGTTGCTGCTCAGGTGGCCTTGAGCTGCTGTGGTTGAACATTTGTTGTGGCACTGACTCTCAAGTTTCTGCTTTCAGAAACAAATCTCATACTTGCTGCCCTGTTTCAGGAACTCTCCAGGTCTGGACTTTGAGATGAGGAAGGAAGGGAGTTAGACTCCCTTGTCTTCATCCTCAGCTCTTATTTGGCTTGCTAAGGCAAATTACTTTCACAATGAAAAAGCAGCATTTTCTAACTGGGTATACTCTGAGTTTCATCTGTGTTAAAATCACAAAAGTCTGGTAGGAAACATTTTGAAAATAGGTAAATACTCTTTACGGCCTGTAGCATTGTATGAAAAACAATGGTATTATAGCTGACTATGGAGAGGTCTGAAATTGAGCGAGCTGGAATTATGTCCATGAAGTCTCTCATTCTTGAGCACAAAATCTGATTCCTTTGACTTCTTTATTTGACCCATATATGACATGCCTGTATGGGCAAGGACCCCTGTCAATATCTGGACAGGTAGAATTCACCTGCCTTTTTAACGCTCTTCTATCTTCTCTGGGAAGGTTGACAGTTACTACTGCTTTTTTATGATCAGTTACAATACGGTTCTTTCTCTCTCTGGATAGCACTCTTAGTGACTGATTAGAAGGGAGTGGTAGCTGAGGCTTCTTAACTAAGCTCAAGAGGCTTCACAGTCTCTTTTGATGCTACATTCTTATGAAAATAGTGAATTTTACGTTTTGCTAATATAATTGATGTAGTCATTACTGCAGCAGATTGTATTACAGGCTCCAAGATGAATCTCACTGCTTTTCAGATAGTTCTATAAAAGAATGATACTCAAGATGACTTGACTACCATATATCATAGCATCTACTCTTGTCACTAGAAATGCAGATTACAAGGGCTCATGGCATGCCCTTGGTTCTCTGACATCTCATCTAGCCACTAAAACAACTGGTGCCTCCTAGGGCAGGTTATTTTGCTTCTTAGAAATGCTCAGGTGGCTCTTTTGGAGTAGAACTGCATACTCCTTCATTTCCATGTTAGTGGCTGCCATGCCATCACAGCCTGATGCAGAGTCTAGGCTGGGGCTGGAGTTTTTTGCTGGATCATCTGCCCAAGTGACAAAGAACAGCAAAAGCCAGTCAGTGATCAGATAGTTTCTAGCGATGAACTTTCCACTTCTTATGAAGTATCAGGTGTGTTTAACAACTCTATCTGATGGTGCTTTGTGCTGTGCTTGAAGCTGAAATCAGGGAGTTAAGTCATTTGGAGCCTAGTAAAGAGGATAGATACCTACTTTGAGTGTTTGTTCTGCAGTACAGTGAATGCAACACTGGAGAAAAAATAGGTGATAAATGTTGCCACTTAATTGGGATTGTCTCATTGACTAACTTTTCAACCGCATGGATGGCGTTGTGTTTAGTTATACACACGCTACAACCAGTGCTTCTAAACATCCTAAGGGCAATGTAAAAGCATATACTTATGCTGATAAGCTTTTAAGTTAATTTAAAGCACCTTTCCACTACCTACTTTTCATTCTTAAGTTTCCTCTTCATCTCTATCCTCATTGGTTTGGCAGAGAAGGTGAACTTTGTGGCATGCTCTGAAGGCCCATACTCCAGTGGCATCAGCTTTAGATGTTGTTTTTACCAAAGATCAGGCTACCTGAGACTGGTACAAGTGTGATATGCAGGGGACATTTTGAAGGATTATAAGTGTTGCGGTGCAAATTTATATTGCTGTGTTATGTTTCTTTTTTGTAGTGTTACTGGCGCTATACATCTTGCTTTTGGTGTTTGGTTTGCCACATACCCACTCACTACTGCTGAGGCAACACTATAAAGCAGAAAGAAAGCATGTAGATAGCAAAACAATTAGAATTACAGCTTGCACAAGCTCTAAGATGAATGGCCAAGTTACTGGTACTGGTTTGGGACCAACAGATGCTTAAGACACTGCGGTAGTTAAACTCTCATCTCGTAGAGAAAATGAGAAATGTATGCAAGTTTTGTGAGATTCACAAAATAGTGACTGTTCTGTCTTTTGTCCTGCAGTTTTGGCTAATTAACAAGCTGTTGCCTCCTCTTCCCCCCTCCCACTGCTGAATTGAAACTACTAATAATTACTATAAAACAGACTGAGCTAAGTTCTCTCATGACCAAAATAGCTGCTTGTTCTAGAGAGCACCAGGGGAAGATTCACAAATATAGTTGTGAACTGAATCCCTCTTGTTAAGCTGATCTCCCCAAAAATGCATTTGGAATTTTCTCTTGCTCTTTAT
>VZZY01009679.1:0-96106 GCA_013400335.1 Eurystomus gularis | reverse complement strand
CTTCCTTTCTCCTTAATGGTTTTTGTCTTGGGTTGTTACAGGAGTGCAGAAGATCTTCAAATCCTCACTTACATCCATTCTTCTCTCTTTGTTGTAGCGAAAGTGACCTGGAGGAAGTGCTGACATTTTATACACAAAAAACCAAATCAGCAAGTGTCTTCCTGGGAGCAAACTCCACAAGCACAAGACCCAGCAATACCAGTAAACAGCCAGAGAAACAGTCTCAAGGGGGTAAGTTTTGCAGGCAGTTCAGAGGTGGTGCTGCCCAGACAAATCCAGTTTAACTTCAACCTATGGAAGGAGAACAATCCCTCCAGAATATTATTCAAGTTTCTTGAGTTAACATATCTTCTTCTTTTTTTTTTTTTTTAATTGACTATATGTGAAGACTAAAGTAACTGCACTCCTACCTTCTTTGCCTAAAGTGAAATGAGATGAGTCTGGACTAGCATTTATAAGGAACTAGGTATCACAGAATCAGAATCACAGAATTATTGAGGCTGGAATAGACCTCCAAGATCATCAAGTCTAGCCTATGACCAAACACCACAACATCAGCTAGACCATGTCACTGAGTGCCACATCCAGTCTTTCCTTAAACACCTCCAGGGGTGACGACTCCACCAGCTCCCTGGGCAGTCCGTTCCAGTGTCTAATCACCCTTTCCATGAGGAAGTGCTTCCTAATATCCAACCTAAACCTCCCCTGGCGCAGCTTCAGGCCATGCCCTCTCCTCCTGTCACTAGTTGCCTGGGAGAAGAGCCCGATCCCCACCTGACTAGAACTTCCTTTCGGGTAGTTGTAGAGAGTGATAAGGTCTCCCCTTAGTCTCCTCTTCTCCAGGCTGAACAACCCCAGCTCTCCCAGCCTTTCCTCATAAGACTTTCCCTCCAGCCCCTTCACCAGTCTTGTCGCTCTCCTCTGGACCGGCTCCAGCACCTCGATATCTTTCTTGAAGTGAGGGGCCCAGAACTGCACAGAGTACTCGAGGTGAGGCCTCACCAGTACCATGTACAGGGGGAGAATTACATCCCTAGTCCTGCTGGCCACACTATTCTTCATACAAGCCAAGATGCCACTGGCCTTCTGTGCCACCTGGGCACACTGCTGGCTCAATATGGTGGCTAATGACTGAAAAATGCAAATTGAAGGCACTGACATTTGAAATTAAGAATCCTGAAATCACACTAAGGGATGAGAAAAATTAGGACCTGTTAAACTGTGCTGCGTACGATAAGCATACCCATTGGAGGGCAGGGTCTGTATATTTGAGCCTAATTAGGTGTTCCGTGGAAGAAAGTTGTGGTGGTTTAGTGAAGCTGCAGCGATTCAGTCTCCGCCAGCAGCCGAGCCACGTGGCTGCCATGCAGTCGCTGCTGCTGCCCTCCCCCACTGCGGACAGAGAGGAGAGTTTCAAAATGCCTTTTTGAGTTGAGATAAGGAGGGTTTAATACAGTGATACGTAAGAAACAATCGCAGCAACAACAGCAATAACAACAGTGAGAAAGAAATGTACAAATAAGCGATACTGCATAGACAAAAAGATGCTCCTGAGCGGATCCTGAGTGATGGCAGCATGGTATAGAATAGCCTGGTTGCACCAAATTAACCCTGTCCTGGTCGAACCAGGACAAAAGTGCAGTGTCAGCCATATGTATCCAGTAGTACACGCTACTGTATGTGACAGCGCAACTGTGATCAATAGAGTTGCATGGTCTACAGTAAATGTTAGCAAGAAAGTTCATTGTAACAAGGTTTAAATTCTACAGTTGTGTTCTAATGATATCACATTTTGAATTATTCTACATCCTAACTCTTTGATTTTTGTTATAGAACATCCTGAGGTGGTGAAAAAAATAAAAGGTGATCAGCCCAAAAGTTCAATTGCAGATCTGTCTGCAGAAGGACCACTGAAAGGCTATAAACCCAAAGAAGTTAAATCAACCTGTAAGTGAACTGGCTTGAATTACCTTCACAAAAAAAAATTAATGAATCCATTTACTTTTTAAAATACTGTTTAAAACAAAGATTGGAACCTTAGGGTTCACACTTAGGCATTCAAATGCCTAATTTTGAGGAAGATTCTGCAGATTTTTCTTTTAAACCCAAGAAAAGATACAGTAGAGTGAGCAGCATGGAAGAGTTAAGTGCTCTTAGCCAAGAGTTAGGTGGGGGAAGATCTAGATATAGCAAGCTTTGAAAGAGGATATTCATCATGTAGAGCCTCTTCTTGTCTTTGCTGGTAGATGAGGTCACTTTGGCTTCAGTGTATCTGAAGAGGCTTCTTTGGTGTGTTGATATTATCTGAAGGACCTGAAAAGCATCTTTTTCTCATGTAGCGTTCCTACTATCTTTGTGTAGTTCTAGAAGGATCCACCTTCTTAAATGCTGAAGTGAAATTACCTCGGTGCAGCCCTCCTAGTGCTTCTTCCTCTGTTTCTGGTGCCACGTTCCAGAGGAGTACTCGTTCCTGGACACCGTCTCAGCCAGTAGCCTCTGAAAACTCACAGGTGTCTGGTCACCATTCACTGCTGGCTCTTCCAGTTGGTCTCAGGAGAATTCAGTCCCCGTCCCCACTACTCTCCTCACAGAGCACAGCTCCTGACAGCTCTTCTGTTTTCACAAACCCAGTGTCCAGTGAGGCTTCTAGGCTTGCAGGGTTACATCATTGTCATTCTGGTAGCTACACCATTGGCCCACTCTCATCTTTTCGGAGAGCTGCTCAGATCTACAGCCAAAGATTGTCCCGACCATCCTCTGCAAAAGTAGGTGAGTGTTCTGGGATGCATAAAAACCTGCTAGTTCAAGATGGAGATTGTGTAATCTGTTCTGGCTTAGGTTGAGCAATGCAACTTTAAATTGTAAGGAATCTGAAGGGTAGAAGAAACTGTAGGAATTTATGGGTGCAGACAATAATCATTAAGAAAGTTTTGGGAACCACACACAGGCTAACAGATGTAGTCTTGATAATATATTTTACTTTGTTTAATGATGGTATGTATTTGCTTTAGGTTGTATGTCTGGGCCAGCACATGTTCACTAGGGTTGCTCTATATATAGACAACCTTTCTACTATTAAAATAAATCTGACTTCCCACCTGAGTAGCTTATTTAGAGGGATCCTTTGTTGTTAAGGAAAAAATATTAAATCATAGATTTAACTTAGGTAACAGCAGCCAATATTCTTTGGAACTGGGTGCAATTAGATACATTACAATAAAGAGAATACAGGTTTGGAATTGGCAAAAGTTCCTATAGGCAATACCCATGCAGAATAGGAGCTTGTGTTCTCTCTACAATTTGCAGAAATTATCATACCTGCTTTTATATCTCTGTGATCAGCAGACTGAGAGATTCTGACATATTGCTCACTAAGCATATCCAAATGTTTGTTTGGTAGGTTTGTGCCATCGCAGTCCAAGTAGGCAGCGTATGGGCTCAGCCAGGATGCTCAAAGATGCAGAAGATACTACTTTTCACGGCAAAGGTGGCCCCAGTACAGCAGCAGCAGAACTGCAGCAGCTGGCAGAAAAGCAAGCGGCCTGTCAGTATTCCCTACCAAACCCCATCAGTCTCCTTACACAGCAGGTATGTAAGCAGTTCAGCGAGAGCCTCTGTGACAACTGAAAAGTCTGTCACAAGCTTCTGTGTCAGTACTGGGCTGTGTTGAGACATGCTGGATGGAGTAAAGCTCATGAAAGTAGATTTCTGTCATATTGTTGTTTTGAAGTATTTACAGCAACCAGAATTTTTATTTTTCTGTGAGTTGACAAGAGTGTTGCTGAAGTCCTTTTGTAGAAGAAAGTGAGACTAGGCAGAGGTTTAGAAAATGTCATTTAAAAAAAAAAAAAAGTCCATGCTTGGTCTTATTAGACAATAAACCTAAATCTTCTTAGATTTATGTTTCCATGTGATTTGCTTCCTCATTCCTCCTGTATGTCATCACAGTGCTGGGAATGGAAGTTTGCAGAATGAGTTCTGGTGTAAGATCAATATTCCGATAAAATTGTGAAGACATAATGAAGTACTTACTAGCATGGGATAGTCCTTTTGCTAAGCATGGTCATATAGATCAAATTTACGTTGGCTTCTGGTAGAGTTCCACTTAGTTTTATTTTTCTTTTTTGAGTGATGTCCTAAATGACTACTCATGTAGTCATTTTTTTCTTTATTATATGCTATAGTTGTGTTCATCAAAGATGTTCAAGTCAAACAGTTCATTAAGCTGCCAACTGGAGGCTCTCCAGAATAGGCACTTTGCCTTGGAAATTTTATCCTTCTTTGCTTGCTAGGGACAAACAGTTTAAGTACCTTCATTCTGATACTTTGATTTTCGAAGCATTGTTTTAACAGTGATGATTTACTAAGTTTTCTGAGGCTTGTTTAATAGTTGCAATTGCTGCTGCTATTTGCTTTTTTTCTTCTTTCAATTTTATTGTTATGTATTGAGGTTTTGAATCTCTGGTTATATGGTTGGCAATATGCCTTTCTCAAAAGGTGGAGTGCCTTTATACCTCTAGGAAGCTGGATAGATTTTTTTTTTTTTTTTTCTACATCTAATTTTCGTTCTACTCTGGGCAGTTCCAAAATAACACACACACACTGTAATCTTTGCAGACAGGTCTTGAACCTTAAAGGGTAAGTCACTACAACAAAGCACCTTCTTGTTGATAGACTGAGCATTCGGTGCTCACACTGAATGTACCAGTGGTGCTGAGGCCTGATCTTGTGTCAGGCCAGACTCTGGTTAGAGAATTTGATCTTTCAAAGCATGAAGTGGCATGGGGAAAATCAGGAGAAGCTTCTTTGCTTGTCCAGTAATATTCAGAGTTGTCAGTCTGGTTCTCTAAATGAAATCAGAATTAAACTTTTTAAAGCTAAACTTTGTTAGTAAAAACAGCTTAAAAATTTTGGTAGTGAAACATTTTCATTCAGGAAATGCTGATTTGTTGAAAGCTAAATATATGATGGAAACTACCTACTTGGAAAAAAAAATAGTATCTAAACAAATATTTGGGAAAGAGTTGAAATGCATCTATTCACTTCAGTCTCTTCAGGAAATCTCTTTAAAAAAATAAATCAACAGACTTTCTCCCTAAAGCTACTCATTTCTCACTTGGCTCCAACTGCTATGGTTTCTTAGGTCTGTATAGAGAACCCAAGTTGTCCTTCCTGCTGCCATTTATAGAGCTATTAGGTTATTTTTAGACTTCTGTATTCCTACCATAGCTAGTTACTGCTAGTTAAATTAGGAAGTACAGAAGGGGGAATCCAGAGAGGAATTCACAAAGAACTATGTGGGAATGGCTGTGTAGCTTCCTGAGCACAGCTGTGTTGGGTGGCAGAGGAGCATACTCCAGTAATTGTAGATGGTGGAAGCTGAAACCTGTTTAGCCACCAGTCAGTGTTGGTATACTGAGGTTGAAAAGTGGCTATGGTAGTGGTAGCTCTGGAAATGTGCTGGTCATGGTATATGTGTCCATATTGCTTTTTCTTTCTGAGTTGTCCCAAGATATTTTCCCATGGAAGAGGTGAGAAATGTATAGGAGGATGAAGGTGCTAATTTCCTCCTTTGTCACAAGCAAAGACCTCAGCTCCTAGCAGACAGTGTAGATTTTCGGAGTGATTTTGATATGTTTTGTATTCAGGTACACAATGTTTGTACAGGCTTTGCTTCTGTAGTGAAATATAGAAATGCTGACTGTGTTTGTCTTAGTGATTTTCTGTCACTGAAAAAATATCCATGTAGAAAGGGATTCACAAGTCAATGGAAATCTTAGAGATGGAGCTCTCTCTGACAATGAATTTCCTTTCTGAGCCTGTGTCCGTTCAGTTCTAGACGTGTTCTATACTGTGATTCTCTGGGCACACATTTGTGCAATAATCCCTTTGGAGAGATGAAATCTGAAGCTTGTTTAGTATGAAAATTTGGATAGTTTAGTTGAAGACAGTTTCTTTTAAGGCAATCTGATTCTTCAACACTCAATGTATGGCAAGTAGTAATTTCTAAGCTAGGACTATTATTTTAATCAAACCTGAAATGGTGATGTTTTGGAAAGTTCAGATGTAACTGCAAAGCCCAAAGGAACATGGCTAAAGCATAGAGCTACTACTTGCATGGGGGTTTTTTGTTTGTTTTTTTTCTGGACACATTCTACTCTTTTGTCATTTAAGAGTTATTCTGATTATTTTTTTGATCCAGCCTAGCTTTAAAAGCCTATCTTGCAACGAAGTCCAAGGGTTTTAGTTCTGTGGGAAGACAAGGCTGTCATGACAATGAAGAATGATAAGATGTACTAGCATACAATAAAAGCATAACAGTATGGCAGCAATTGCCTGTACAGGCAAAACTGGAAATGCTAAGCAAGCGTTGGGCTCACTGTTGGGGGATCTGGAACCAGGCCACCTGGCATTGAGCCACTAGGTATGGAGGTAGATTTGAAGCAAGGGGGTTGAATGAATAGCAGAAGTGCAAGCATTAGAGTAGACAGTTTTGGAAAGTGATTTGCAGAAGGGTAGATACTGCTGCAGCTATTTGGGAGCACTGCATGCATATAGATTTGGGCAGACAAGAACTTGGTCTGAACCAGGATGGGTGGAAGATAAGGGCAGAAGAGATAGAGAAACGTGTGGGAGAGGATTTAGTGAACAACTGGAGAGAAGTGAGAAGTCAAAGACCAGTACTACGGGTTGAAAGGTTAGGATTGGAGTGTTTGGGCAGTCTGGGTTATGAAACCCTGGTGGCTTTCCGATAGGAGAAGTAAGAGATTGAAAGCTGAGAGAAGGTTAGAGGTAAGGCTTGTATGAGTGATTTAGTTAAACAGTGCACTACTTTTAACTAATTTTGTTTTAATTAATAAATACAGTGAAGCTGTTAAGGAGAGTAGTGTTAAATATAGCTGTTAATGTTAGTTTTTACTTCTGACAAATTTTATTCCATTTAATTTACTTAAAACCACAGATTTACAATGTTTTTGTGATAACATAAAGTCCAATAACCAAGCTGATTTTTGAAGTTATGACAAACAATGAGAGTTAGGTACGTCTATCCTAAAAGGTCTTTCAAACACTGCCTGATTTTTGCTGTATTTACTATCTAACTATAGTACTCCACAGTATCAAAAAGTAGCAAGCTGTTCCTCTAGTTAACTATGCAACATGTTTAGGAGCAAGCAACACAGATCTGTATGGAGAATGTTTGCCTTCGAGGATCCAGCATTAACCTGCTAAGTTCATGGCTGAATAGGATAATAGGATGTATCTGAGCTCAAAAGGTCACAAGAAAACAAAAAGCCCCTGTCCAAATTCCCCAAGGTGCAACTAAATTAGTCTTGAAAATAGTGCATTCTTACCTGTTTTGTGAAAAATGTTAAGTGCATAAAAGTGCATAGCCTCTGAGAATGTTTCAGTGGAGGGCTAAAATCAAGTGGAGTTCAAAATACCTGTTCTGTTAGGACTGCTGCCTAAGCCAGTCAGAATGCATATATTAATTAGTAGTGAACAGGCTGCTAATTTGGAACGAGCTGCAACATGTGCTGCTTCTTGCTTGTAAGTATAGGGGGACATAGGGAGGAAAGATCCTGAAGATACCATAGGTCACAGATCTGTGAATGATGTGGTTATTGGCCAAGGAGACACATAGGAATGTCACAGGAAATAAGATTTCCTTAAATATGACATTGACAGATTAATTTATTAATTTAGTGGCACTACAGTCATGGTCCATAGAAACAAATTTTGGAGGATATGGGCATCAGATATATTAAATATTTCTTTTGTATTATTTTTCACTATGGTAGATATAGAGGAGATACATTCTTTCCCGGTGATGAAGTTAAGCTCCTAGGAGAAAAGAGATACAAAAGATGTTTTGTGAGACTTCTGTGGCTGGTTTGAATTTATTTAGAAGTTCAGAAACTCAACAGTGACGTGACAAAGTTTCTACTGAAAGGCACGGCCAGTGGTAAATCTGGTATAGATGACAGAAAGGCAACAAATGTGCTTATCTGTAAGAAGAACCCTAAAGTTTTCAGTAAATTAAAGCAGAGAGTCTTGCTCCACTAGCAGATATGTATTAAACTGAAATAAAAATGGAATTTTAGTTCACCCAGATAAACATAATTCAGTCCCCCCTCCAAAAAAACCCCAAACACCCAACCTATCTCTCCATCTATTGGAATTCTTTGAACTGAGAAAACCAGCAACTAGAGAAGCTGATTCTTTTTGTTCAAACTTTCAAAAAAGTTTTGGACAAGCTTTCAGCAGGGACTGTTAAGCAAGCCAGGTATCTGTAGGGTGAGAGGTAAAGTTTTGTTATAAATTGAACACAGAAAGCAAACAAAAGAATAACCAGTTTGTGCTGTACAGCAAGAGAAGGCAGAGTGCAGAATGCACACGATGGAGTGTAAAATTGAAGATTGGAAAGGAGGAGGTTCATAATAACTGGCACATTATTACCTAAAGAATGAACATAAAAACAAGTTATTGCAAGGTAATATGGGTTGTGAATTTACAGTAGATTAACCACGCTAGTGTTCACCCATGTGGACACGTGCTTGGGCAGCTCATGTTTACTACACAAGGTAACTTCTCATTACCTTCAGTATAATGTGGGCTACAAGTGTCCGGATGTTCAATTATTGTGAAGTTACGTGTGTGCTGTGAATTTAAACTTCAGCCTACCTCCTAGTAATTTGTCAGTATGTCTGTATTCTTTTGTTGATTATGATGAGAAAAGCTAAGAGAAATTTAATAGCATTAACTGGGCAAGATGAAGTTCAGTGTTTTCAAATAACTGATTACATGACAAGCAATAATTTTAAACACTTAAAGTAATAAACTTTAATCATTTAGGGAAGAAAAAATGAGTTTTGTTCTGGAAAGCTTGGTGGAGATACCTGTTTTAAGTCAAGCAGTCAAGGCAACAAACAAATTTTTAGCATGTGTAAGAAACAGGTTAGGAATTAGTATGTAATTACGTAAGCATTTGTTACATGCCCTCCCTTGAAAAACTGTTTTCAGTTCTGGTTGCCATTCCTAAAGTGAATTCAGGAAAAATAACTTCAACAGTTAACTGCAAAATGCATTTTTAATGAGGAAGAGAAAATACTAAGTTTGTTTTAGGAAGGAGATAAGTATGAAGGAATTATACAGAGCAGTGGATTACAAGGTAAATAAAATTGATTTTACTCACATTTTTCAGAATAAGAAGGGGATATTCAGTTTATTTTGAAGACATCAGAGTAAAAACTGATGATAAAAGTGAGTAGTTACTGTCTCAGAATATACTTACCCTCTGAAACTTCCTACAAGATACCATTAAGGCAGAAAGCTTCACAGACCATAATTACCTTAGAATAATGAGCATTCAACACAAGATAGATCTCTAGATTTTAACATATGGAAAAATCAATGAGTTATTTCTATAGCAATAAGATGTTTCAGTTAGATACATGGAACTAAAATTTCTTCCACCTTCTGAAACATAGCAGGCACAATAGCAAGTTTGCTGGGCCTTTGCTCTGAACTGACCTTTTGTCTTTAATACTGACAAACATGTGTTATGCTGCTCCTTTCGTACTTAGGACTTTTTCTTTGCTATATTGCTTTACTGTAGTCAAGCTAAATTATTTCTTTTATGAGAAGTGGGTTACTGAGATGCTTGTTGAGGAATCAGTATCTGAAATTAGTGATTTCCCTAGTTATGGCATACAAATGATTGTTACTTATTTTTATAGTGATGATGTCCTTGTCACTATGTATAGTGGTTCACCCACAGTGTTGTTGGTGAGTTAACATTATTCAATTCAATTTTCCTGTTCAGTTTGCCTACTGCCTAGCATGAGCCTAAGATAGTAACAGTAGTATTGGAGAATCAAGGCAGATACATTGGTGAGTTGGGGAATGAAGCCTGAAGATGCAGTTCAGTAAGCCCCTTTCATTATATAGGGACTTAATTGTCTTTCTTGCCTTGATTTGTGATATAGGGACTGTTCTGGCTGCTGTTTTAATCTTGACAGCTGAACTAACAGGGTTTTTTTTGTCTGTACCTACTATTAGCTGTTGGCCTTTCCTGATGGATTAAGGCTGTGACCCAAAAGATCCAGACTTCTTTTCCTTCTGCTGTGTTCCTTACCAAGCAGAAAGACTTTAGGACTAATTTCACTATGTTTAGCATAAAATATTTCTGTGTGCTTGTATTGCAGGACTTTCTACAGGGAGGACATTAAAATGCACAACATGTGTGTAGATCCAGAGCCAAGTGGCTGGATCCTGGATATATGTGTTTTTTTCCTTTGTGAGTGGCATGCTACTTCCCTCTGAAATATGCTGTAAGGAAAAAAGATTTTCTTCTGCAATGTGGATCTGTGTGAGGTCTCTAACTGCCTGGTATGGGGGACTGTAGTTGGTATCTACCAGCCTGTAGTACTTTGTAGCTATTAATGCTAGTGAACTGAAGAATGTGTTGAATTGGCCAGCTTCACCAGGAGAAGGAGGAAGAGGAGGAGGAGGGGAAGCCTGGTAGGAACTCTGCCCCTCTCTGTGAGGGAGAGTATGAGGTTTCAGGACCCAGCTATCATTAGGAATAGCTCCAATTCTTCTAGCCAGGGAGTTTAATCATAGGGTTTAATCATCAGACCCCCCAGGCAAGGGCTATATCAAGCTGCCTCTATCTCTGCTATGCAGCCAGTCAGTGCCCAAGATCTAGCAACTAGAATTCCTGCAAACATGCTGACAAGTCCATAGGAGGATGGGGGACTTTTCTCATTCTTCATTTTGCATTTGGACAGAAGATGGAAAGTAGCAAAAAGCAGATTAGTTTATTAAACCTTAGGACAGGGGAGAGGGAGTGAGGGAAAATTGGAATGGGCAATTTACAGTGCCCCAAAGTGACCCTATGTGAATAATATGCCACAGGAATCCCAAAATAGTGAGCTTCAGTTTAACATCGGCTACAATATTTGAACCCACACCAGTCCTTAGGTACCTGTCTCAACCACACAGCTTGGTATCCTGGCCTGCCTTGTCCTCAGCAGAGGAAAAGTGCCAAAGCAAACTGCCAAGTGTGCCCAAACACATTGTACTGGTCCCAGTGGGCATCAGCATTTTCTGTGCTGAGCAGTACAACGTGGTGACTGCAAAAAGACCATGAAACTCAGAATGCAGCAAGTATTTGTAGAAATTTGGTGGGGATGTAAACCAACTCCTCCAAGGGGCTTCTTTAGTGTTAATCCCTTGCTTTGACTCAACCCTCCTTATCTGAGTCTTAATCAGATTTATTTTCCTTATGTACCCATTTGATTGACTTTTACCTTTCCAGCAATGAAGAGGAAGTGTAAAGGAAAAAGGCATCTCACTGTAACTAGGAAGGGGAGCAAGAAGCCAGGAGATAGTCTGAGAGATGTTTGTCTTTCCTCTTTCACACAGGTCAACACTGCTGCAGGGCCTGTCTCCTCGTCATCCCAAGGGTGTTCATACAGAACTGGAATTACTTTGGATACTACTGATATATGGCATTAGCAGTAATAAAACTGGTCATAGCAGAGGTTGTAGGAAACAAAAATGTCAATGTAGTTTCTGCAGTGCTTGAATTTGAACCCCTTTTGTTCTGAGGCTCCAAAGGGAGTAGGAGCAGAGGCTTTTGTTATGATGCAGCAACATCTGCAGATCTGCGTCACCAAATGGGCCAGGCTGAGCAGCTAGAACTCAGGTTGTGGGAAAGAGTACACCCTGATCATCAAACATTTGGCAGGACTGTGCCTTATCAAAATCACTCCCACTGGGAAGTTTTGAGGCAGAGAGTGTCTAAATGAAAGCCTGACTTTTTCAGAAGGAAGAGGAGAGTTCAGCCATCCACTTCAGCAGCACTAACAGGGTTTCTTTTTTCATTATTAAATGGATGCATATGCTGGAGACACTACAAAGGAATCTGCAAGTTTGTCAGGTTTCCCAGGAATGTCTCTGGCAGGTCTTTGTCTGGAACGTTTTCTGGAGACTGGAACACTTGTGTGCTGTATGCATATGTATATCCTGTAAGCTGGTAAGCTCCTTGAGCAGAGAAGGAATGTCACAGGCCTTTGGCCAGATCAGTGTTGGTATACGCACAGATTTCACACTTCCCAGCCGGTTAGCCCCAGCTCTTCCCTTCTGGTTGGTTGCTCCTGCAAATTAAAATCTGTACATAAAATGAAGATGTTTTAGTATGGGATGTAGTCAGCAAGCAGGGCTGGGTAGCAAAAAGGTAGCCCTAGGAAAATCTGTTTGTATTGCATGGTTTCTTCAAGGAATTTGTAGTAGGTATATTTTGTAGTACTGGAAGACCCAGATGATCTGTTACACCAAGTCATGCTTGCCTGTGCTACTTCACACATACATGGGAGCTCTGTGGTGAATCCAGAATGCAACACACAGACTGGGGAGAGGACAGATTAACAAAGAGTATTTATATTGTAGCATCTAGTCATAGTCATCTCTGAAGGATAAAGGAAGAAAAATATAACTGAAAGAATGCAGTGATTTTGGTTTAAAATTATATTTTTTTTAGTGGCAAGTTGTTAGCTCTTCCCCTCAATTCTTAGGAGTATATTTGACTGATCTTGAAAGCCTCAGGGGTACGTGTGTCTGAGGAAGGGTTTGCTGGTGAAAATACAGTGACTATGAAAGCCAAGTAATGGGAGAAAAGAAGCATTTACAAGCTATTGGATAAAGATGGCATTGCCAGATGAAAGGTAGGTAATTTGAATGGAAAATTAGAGATTGACTGAAGGGTCTTGAAGGAATCAAACTGAGCGCACTGGAAAAAAAAAGATCAAAATGTAAAGGAGAATATGTTACAAATGATGAGGCATTTTGCACAATTTTCGGTTTTCTAGTGGAATGCTTCCTCCTATGCGCTTATGATACAGTGTAGTTTTGTCCTGTCCGAGGCATCAAAATTTAATTATTCTGGTCTATGTCTTACCATGATCCCTGCCCAATTTTTCTTTGAAGGCAAAGGTTTCTCAGTCAACTGTTGATGTTCATACATACCTTTGACGCTTGTTCATAAGGTACATTGTGCTGAAAACTTTATGGCATTAGGTCTCCTCCTGTTTCAGATTGTGAACTTATCTTACTGAAGGTTTGTTTTTGTTTTGTTTTTAAGAGACAAAGTAGGCTTATGATGACTGTTCTTTTGGCATATCTCTTAGTCTTGGTCTTTAAAGTATGGCTTGAACTCCAGATCCCTTTTCCTCCTCACCAATCGGAAAGATCCAAATGGAAGTGTGAAATATGTGAATTGGAGAGGATGCAAGTGTGGCTCCAAGAGAAATCGTCTTTAGACTTTGCAGATCTCCAGTCCCGAGAACTTCACAGGCAACAGGATATAACTGGCCTCTGACAGAAAAATACTAAAGCTGCCAGCTAGGGAGTGTAAAGTAGGCTTTTTTTGTCACTCTTCCACAATCTGCCAAGAGGGGCAGAGTAACAGTCTCTAGTGATGATGTGTCCTTGTTCATCGTGATTGACTCCTGCAAATTAGCAAGATAAACATGGAGGCTTTTCCTGAATCTGTGGAGGCTGATCTGCAGCACTGTTGGCTTTTTTTAATTTACTTTAAAAAAATTTTGGTCATTGTTAACACTTGCTGCATTAGCTTATTTGAAACATTAGACAAGATTAAAATAAAAATAATCCATTATAGAGAAAAGGTTCTTGAATATGATAATGGGAAACTATTGAAAGAATACTATCATGTAGATCAGAACTTTGAAAGATATATTAAGCTCCTCTTCCGATTCTCGCATGTGATTTCTTAAAGGTACCATACAATGAGTCTTTGTCTGTAGGATTCTGTTAATCAGAAACAAATTATATTCTGGATTTTTTCTTCCTATCTGTAGTTGGAGAGTTAATATTTCCTATTTAAATTATAAAGCAGATTAACAAAAACAAAACCGTTAACTCTTATATCCAGCACTTTGGGGTATCCTTCTGTGTTGTGGCCTTGCTTTCAATCTTAAATTTATTTAGAAATAAATTCCTCTGAATAAAGCAGGACCATAGAGTCCAATGCTGTTGAGCTTGTATGTCTCTGCTGTCGAGAAGGCAGATGTATTGCAGTCATAAACTTATCCTGTAATGCTTAAAAAAGTATTTTGGCATTATGCAGTAATAAGGTTTTCTAACACAAGGATCTGTTTATTGATGTGGCTGTGACAACCCATACATTTTTCCCTCTCCTATTTCTTGATGTTAGACAGTAAATAGAAGCATGTCAAGTGTGCTATCTTCTTTCCATTAGAGCTTTTTGGGATTTACTACCCCATTGTGTTCTTCACTGAGCATGTTCCTTTCAGCTTGTGACCTTTGTGGTGTCCCCAACAATTTAAAAATTGTGGCAAAACTTTATGAATTGTTCTATCATGAGAGATATTAGCTGTGTATTATCTTGCCTTTTACAGACTCCACAGAGAACGTATGTATGTGAGGAGAACTGTTTGAAAATGGGGATGCTTGAAGTGTGCAGTGTAGCACACAGGTCTCCTGTCATACTGTCAGAAAAAATCCTCTGAAGTTTCTCACTGCTAGTGAAAAACAGGAATCTTACCAAGCAGGAGGGCTTGAACCAGTCTTGATACAACTCAATGTGAAAACTAACTTTATTCTTGTAGACCCACACCAATAATCACCTTCCCCGTTGAGCCCCCCTAGCCTGCCTTTTGTTTGTTCATTGTTGTGTTGTGTTTTGTTTTTGTTTTGTTTGGGGTTTTTGTTTGTTTTGTTTTCCACTACCTGAAATTTCTGAAGCTACAAGGTTTTTTTTTTTTAAATGGACATTTTGCTATCTTCTTTGAAGCCAAAATAGCAGTTGATTTGCTGCTAAGTTATTTGTCTCTATAAAGGCAGCAATACATTTTTATCAGGTGCACAGGAGGACTAGTGACTAGAAAATGAAGGCACTCTGCAGAGCCCAGGTGTGTTGGGGGTGCCCCAGCAATGCACCAAGGCAACATCCTGGCAAAATCATAGCAGCTGAAATGTCTCAGCACGTGTCACAGTAACAAGCAGTAACACCCATCTGGGTGGGCTGGCTGCAGCTAAACCTTATACTCTTGCCGGTGTTTTCTCCCTCATTCTGAATCCCTTGCCTGTATTTAATCCTGCTGTAGTTTAAACACCTGTCTATCTGGAATGTGTGAAATGTCCTTACTCCCCATGCTAAGCTATTTGCTCACCTGCTTTGCTTAGAAAGACAGCTTTCAAATAAACACAATGATCCAGTATTAGAGAGGAACACATATCATGTTAGAGCAGGGGTAAGGTGGTAATTCATCAGACTAAATGGTTCTTGGTCTCAAGGTGATGAGGAGAGAAAATTGGCTAAAGTCCTCTTTGTTTCACGTGTTGGATGTGTTAGCAAAGTTGCAATCAATATTGCCAACAAGCTAAGGATTGTATATATCCTATTTAATTTACCATATTGGCCTCTGTGTTTGCCTCACTTACCATTCTTGCTTCTTTTCAGACAATAAACTCTTTGTGGCCAGAAACTGTCATTGTTAGGTATTTGTATAGTGCCTGGCACTATCAGAACTAAACTGATTTTGAAGCTTTCTGTTATTGCTTTGCATTGCTTTACATTTTTAATTAAATTCTACAGGATTTACATTCTGGTTTTGCTTTTATGTTTTTAAGTAAATTCTACAGAAGACAACAACGTTTAAGTGTGAGGTAGAGGCACTAAAATGACTCCTAACACTGTTTTTCATATAAGATGGGTAGCACTGCCCATTACTAAGCTTGCCTGACATGTTCACCTATAAGATCTTGTTTTCAACTGCTTTTAATGCTCTGAAACTTTACCCATTTGGACTCTAGTTTTCTGTGCCTGATGTTCAATTTTCAGAACAAGGTGAAGCAAGGTGAAGTGTTTATTTATGCAGCCTGGGATTTGTCTGGAAAATATTCCGTGCATTTTATTATCTACAGAACTTTTCTTTTAAATCTCCAGATCTCCCAGGCTTTGGAATAGCAATTTGGAATTTAAGATTTTGTCCAAGCTTGATTGCACAGTAACTGTTTGAAAAGCTTCAGGGGAAGTACTCTGAGCAGCACTTGCTAGAGCCTCTCACCTTCCTGGAGGTTCCCTCCACACTGAGGGTGCTAAACTGAATTTCTCTGTATTATGTTGTGTATTTAGGCTCTCTTCAATAAACCAACAGATAGTATCTGCTTGCAGAGTTTGATCTTGCAAGAAGATAAGCAATGCAAGAAGAATACTAAGAGAAAGAAGCAATGGAATACATTTTACATGCTTAAAAACACATAGATAATTTCTTTAGGGCTTGATATAACAAACATACACCTAACATGATTTTAGGCTGTCATTAACAAATGTGTTTACTTTTGTGAACAGCTTGGAAGTGGTTGCATGAAGAGTTTCCTTAATGTGGGGTAGAGTTTGGTTTTGAATTTTATATCCAAGGCACATACGCTGTTGGATTGTGGCTGTATAGAGAGGGATAGAGAGAGGACAGACGCAGATGGCTGGCTTACTGTCACAGCTCACAATGACTAAGCAGACACTCTGCTCTCTGCTCAGTGTAATAAGAGCTTCTAGCTTTTGATTAGTGCATATAGAGTTAATTTTTTACATGGCAGGAATGTGATGTTGCTTTCTTTGGGATTTTTGCGCCATCTTTGTCCTTTTCCTCCTTTGTTTTTCTGTGAATGGAAGGGTTGTAGTTTTAATGCCAGTACTTGAGTTAATCTCAGGCATGGTGGCTGTTGGTGTCATCTCTCCTACTGCTTTATGCAACTAGCACAGTTTTTCTGCATCTGAAGATTTTCCTGCTTTGGTAGTCTTATTTATCTTAGTAAATACTCTATGCAGTTTAGTTTAGTGACAATTTTTGCTCTTTCCTTGGGTTTTAATAGCTTCCGGTGTATTTTATTTATTTATTTATCTTTAGTTAACGAACCTGAACTTGGCAAGTGGAGCTATAAGCAAGGAGAATGCAGCTGCCCCACAGAGCTACCAGTCACCACTCAACAAAAAAGGGTCATTGTGGACTGTTCAGTCAGACACTCATATAGTTGACAAAAGATCTGTCTCTTCAGGAGTCAGGTAAGTTAAAATTGCTGCTCCAGCTTTTTGAAAAACGCAATGCACTCATGAGCTTATTCATAATTTGTTTGGCTTCTTGCTCAGAAGAGAATACATAAGGACCGAGTACTGGTTCTTCTCAGGACTGTCCTAGAAACTAGGCCTGTGAAAATAAAGCATGTTCCCAGAGCTGGCAGGTTCATGGTGAGAAAAGGGCAAGGACGAACGTGTAGAATGAAAGGAAAATGTCTGTTTCCCTGATTTTTTTCATCATTACATCTATAATTTTATATTTGCTGGTGTTGAGAAAAATGCAGAATACAAACATATATCTGATACTGCAGAAATCTCCACTAAGGCCTCATCTTCGTGCTTTTTCCTTGAATATCAAGTTTAGATTGTTCAAAGATAGAGCGGCATCTTGCAGTGTTTGTAGATGTTTCGTTTTCAGAGGACTTCTTTATGCTTTTTATTAATTTTGGGCACTAGAATTTATTTATGGCTGATAGACTTATGGGACTCAGGGCAGAGGACTGTGGTTCTGCAGTTAAAACATTCTTCCTGGGATTGAAAGAGCAGGAAGATTTACCCCAAGGATTCTGGATCTTGGAAGCCAGGAACAAGGCAAGCTTGCTGCAGTAGACTAGGCTCAATACAGGCCCAGAACTGCTGAAGATTTGAGTTCTTTCCTTGCCACTTCAGTAAATATTGTTTATTCCTTTGTCTAGCCTTCATTTGTCTTTTAAAATGGAATAATGAGGCAGAGCTTCGCCAACACTTGAGTTTAGGACTGGAAAGCACTGTATACATAAAAATATTGATTCTTGTTATTGGTGCCTGAATGCTACTGGAAAATGGTGGGAGATGAGAGGCAGACACACACAGTGCAGAAGGCATGTGACCTGAGTGATTGTCCTTTCCCAAATGAGTTCTTCAGGAGGATTGGAACAGGATTTGGAAAGCCTAAGTAAAATTGCTTATATTTCATCAGTCACTGCTTTCATCCTGCCTAAAGAGAAGGAATGTGAGAAATGAATTCCTGGCCTGTTTCTGTTCCAGCACAATGTTTGCCTCTGGGGTTTAGAGTTATTGAAAGAGGTGGTGGTGATTCTGCTCTTGGAGCCCAGCCAGGCAAGCTATTGCCTAATTCAAATAAAGAACCTATCTGACAGGTGTAAACTGCCTTCCCTTCCTACATAGCTTGAGAGAGCAGCAGAGTGCAGGCTGTCCTAGAGCTTCTGGTCCTTTCTCAACTCTGCTTGAACCTCTGGATGGACTCAAAGACATAGCTGTCTTTGATTACTCAGGGTTGAAGTCTTCTGTTGCAGAACTCTGCAGAAGTCAGTGTCATTTCCACATTTCTCTGAAACCATTTCAGTTATATGTTATGTGTAGGTCTCAGAACGCACCATTTAACACCCAGAACTCCACTCTGAATGAATTCCAGGGCTACGCCTCATCTAGTACTGCATGCATACTTCAATGTCTTTAGAAATTCTGTTTTATTTTGTACAGCAATCCAAAACTGCTTAAGAGTTGTCCAGTCACACCTGGTATAAGATTCCATCTTCAACCTTTTACAAATCTTTTATGAACCATTTGATCTTTCAATACTTCAGTTGCTCTGTTTTTATCCTTGGAGAGAGAAAGATGTCTTAAGACTCTTCACTGAATTACTTTCCCTTCATGGCTGCTTGTATTGAATGGCCAGAATACCGGGAGTTAAACGTTTTATGTACATCTGGAAATGAAAAACAGGGATTCTTGGGGCAGTGCTGGAACTCTGTGAACTCTTACTTATTAAGAGAAATCCAAAAGGAATATCAAGGTCATGATATATGAAGATGGCTATCTTGTGTTGTAAATACCTTTCTTGCTACTTATCTGTTACACTGGAGAAAGCAGTTCATAGAGGGTCATCTGATGGGTGTCAGCCTGTGCTCAGTGCTGGATGACTGTTTGAAGAAAAGCCTCCTGTTTTGTTCCATTAAGATTCTGGTCTATCAGTTGTAGAATTCAGCAAGGATGGAAATGTTTTGTAAATGGATCTCTTATCTGGCTTGCACTTGGCTCCTGTTCAAACATCTGCCTCTGAAACTCAGTCCTTACTGTTTTGTGTGTTTTTTTTTTTTATGGCTCTGTGGTAAATCTAAGCCACTTTAGTGCTGTTGAGGTTTGTCTGAAAATTTTGGTTTGATGCTTGCAATCTATAGGATTCAGGCTATTCATACTGACGAATCTTCCTCTTCTTTAATTCCCACTCTCCTAGTACTGACTTATCTATGTTTCTCAAAAGAACAACTCTCTTTTGTTGAATTTTTGGCTGTATGACATGAGATGCCAAATCAGTAGTCTGCCCTCCAAAAGGTAAAGGGCAAAATCTTGAGTTTGTAATATAAAGACAGAACCATTCTGGATATATTAAATGTTATTTTATAAATCTGCACTGCTGTGCAGTTATGAAACTTTTTGTCACTTTCTATAAGCACTGACTCTATTCCCACACAAGTAATGATTTAGGCTTTCACTGTGCCCCAGACAAAGAAGCCTCCAGGGCTACAGAAGAGGTGAGAAGTTCCAAGGTGTACATGGGCTTACTTCTGACTACCATAATGTGACTGTCAGCATCTGCCATGTTTGCCAGAGCCTTGCTTTTGTTTTCTGTAGCTCATTGAGGCTATGCTAAATCTGCTTTTTCCTTTAACCTGTCCTGTCTCAGTGCCCTATTTCAGTTGTCTCAGCTTCTCACTGTATCCGTCAGGCAGGATTGTCACCCTTTCACATTCTGCTGTTAAGGCTCTAAATGTGGTTATGTGTTTTGTAGTAGAAGTATTTAAGATTCCTATGTATAATTTTTATCACAATTTTAGTAATGTAATCTAAGGACAACAAACATGAAAGTGATTCCTCATTATCCAGGGAAACTAATTTCTAGTCACTGAAACCAGGACCTTACTAGAACTGCTCTTGAAGAAGCATACTCTTAAAAGCATTCTCAGTTGTGTAATAAAGGTAAAAAGCAGGAGTTTAAGAGAATGAAGCTTGTTGATTCCTAACCTAAACTAACTTTTGAGTACCTGTTGGCAAATAGTTGCGTAATGCCCAGTGATGGGGGTGGTAGGTGTTCCTAGAAGCTTGTGGCAGTGGAATCTGCAGCTTCTATGTAACTTCTTTTTTGAAAAAGACAGTAGATTTCTCATCAAATAATAACTTGGGCTCTGCAGGTCACTTAATCTCCAAGACCCTGACCAAAGCTAATGAGAAAGATTTCTTTCTAACAGGTATAGATTCTATGTTTTCAGTGGGCAGCTTGGATTCAACAACAGCCATCCTTGATCAGCAGTGAAATGGTCAGTGTTTTCTCATACATCTGCTTCATTAGCTTCTTTTTCTTTCATAGCATCTTTGTCAAACCTGAAGACAAGACCAACCTAGCTTTTCTAAAGTACTTGGGATATTTTTTCCTTGCATCTTCTGACAGATTTATCTAATTTGGTTAGTGCAGGCAAGGAAGCAAGCTTCTCTCTCATCAGTCAGAGGGTAGAATGGCTGTCCAAATTATACCTGACAGTCTGGGAGGGCTACTGCAGTCAGAAACAAGGGATTCTCCTCTTCTTTGCTTGACATGCCCAAAATACTTCTTAAGTCGTAATTTCAGCCAAAAGATGCTCAGGAATCAAGAAATGTTTTGTTGGCAGACTGTCTAATTGGGGTTAAATTGTATATGCCCAGACTTTTTCAATTTTCTGATCTAAGGGTTTCTAAGTTTAATTTGCTCTGGTGTCATACTTGGTGACAGTAACAGCAGCAGCTGCTTGCATATACCTGTGACACGTCCATGTTCCCAAACAGGCTCTGCTTTTCTGTATTTTCACTTTTATTTTTCCTTGCCTTGAAGTATCAAATAGGGTGGGGAAACTAGAAGATGCTGCCCAGACATTTGGCATCTCAGGCTTTCAGGAACCCCAAACAGTATGTTTCATGTCAGGAAGCATCTGATGTGTAGCAAGCCTGCAGCTTTTCCAAGGAATGAGACTTTGTGCCCATTCACAGCGTAGTTAGAGCATTCACATAGTAGGTGCTTCTGGGTCACGTTGAGTATATTACTGCTCGTGTACAAATCAGCTGAACAGTGTGGGTGCAGGAAATCCAGTACCACTTAAAGTATTAGCTTCTTGTGCCTATTCTAATAGTAAATATGTATTAATTTGTATCCCCAGAACTCTAGACAGACATGTGAGGATGTGGAAGAGGCTGCTCTTTTGAGAATTTGCTCTGTGCTGGTGTAAATGGCTTCTCTATTTTCAATGACACATTGAGTTTTGCCAGAAAGACCTCAGACAACTATTACAGGCTAATTGTGGTTCGCTGGTGTTGATTCTTTGTGTCAAAGGGGCAGCTTGCTGTGTTTGACATCAAGGGAAGGTAAAAGTGGCTTCATTGTTTCCTCTGTTTTTATTTAAGATTTTGAAAGTGTAGAATGTAAAATAAGAAATCAGGCTTGGACCCTGACTAGACAGGCTCCAAAGAGCTATAGGAAGAGTGATACTAGAAGAGCAAAGAGATGTGCAAGGTTTCTCACAATGATAGAAGGGTGAGCAGTTGATGGGACAGTCTTGCTTTTTTGCACTACTTGTGTGAACTAGGCCTGGGTGGGCCTAGCATGGCAGAAGCAGCATGGATGTTGCAGTTGGGGCTGAAGGGAAAGAGCTAACTACATATATACTTGCAGCTAGAACTAACGAGGAGAGAATTCTCAGGGATCTTGGCAGCTAACACCAAATTCTTACACGAATGCATCTATTTCTTTGCTCCATATGAGTTGCCTTGTAGTTCTGCATCTTAAGGGTTGATAGTGACTTTATTGTCTTCCAAATTATTTGTTTCAAGCTCTCTGCAGTCTCTTGTAAAGTAGAAGCTGTCTGACTGCTGTCCTGTGCTGCACTTGCCAAGTGGTTGGAGCCAATTTATTTGCACGTGCTCTGTGTGTGTTAGTGCAAGCTAACTTGGAGACTGTGCTGAACTGAAGCCTCTGGAGGCAATGAAGGGAGAAAGCAGGTAGGCACTGAGGGCTACACAATATGCCTTCAGTTCTGTTTGAGCAAACTGCATTGACCTTAACACCTCCTTAGCTAAGCAGCACAGAAGTGCCAGAGCAGCAGCAGATCAACAGCACTGAGTCCAGCCTTGTGCCAGCATAGCCATGTCTGTTCCTTGCTCCTCATACTGCTTATCTTCTCTTTTCTCTTTACCTTAATGCCTAAAGTAATAAAATTTCCTTATTTGAGGTGGAGTAGTTGAGGGTGGGTACAGTGGACTTTTTTTCTTTTCCATGACCAGTGCCCTGCCTGCGTCTCCTGGCAGATCAGTCATGCTGATTCTTCCTGTGGTCCTTGAGAAGCAGCGTTTCTGAGAACCCCATGTGGGGTTTGCATATTTATTACTTTCTGCTCAGAGGAGGTTTGAGGAGGGTGCGTGAAAAATAGAAGCACTGCCTGCGTAGCTGTACATTCTTGCAACTCATCCTGTCTCTAGTTTGTGCATGTTCTTCTCTACCCGTGCATATTTGTGCCTGTAACAGCCTTCCCCTGCCTTGGCAACCTCCTTACTATGTGTTTTTTTTGGTTGTGTTTTTTTTTTTTTTTACACATCTCCCAGGGTCACTGGTGACAACTTGTTAACTGTGGAAGTGAATTGGCTGACTTTAAACTTCAGAAATACATGGCTTGCCTTTTTTTTCTCTCTCTCTATATTTTGGTCACACTAAAGAAACTTGTGATGGCAGGTCCAATTACTCTCCATCCTGCTCGGAAATCACCCTGAGCCTCAGCACCATGGGTTGGCACAGTCCTGAAGGATCCCTGCTTCCCACAGCTAGGCCTTGGCTCTGTCTATGTGGAGCCTCCGGGAGAGGAAAGGCGGAAAGCTCGTGACTTGCCCAGACAGTCTGAGGCCTGGCCCTGCAGCCTCGGCTCCCCAGACGCTGTTGAGTCGGACTTGGCTGGCAGCCGCTGTGCTGTTACTTTTCCAAGGTAATAAGTGAGATTAATCGCAGGACCCTTTCCAGAGGCGAAGGGGATTTGGGCCACGTGCAGGGAGACCGTAGGAGCCAGTACTGGGGCTGCGAGTGGGAGGCGAGAGCTGAGGCCTCGCAGCAGGGCAGAGCGGGGCACCAGTGGGCTTGTGTGAGCATGGCCGCTCTGCTCAGCTGCTTCTGGGAGGCTTTGATGGAGCTGCAGCCTGGGGCCTCCCTTGGGCTAGGACACATCTGCCTTACCTGTGTCTGCTGGCCTTGGGCAATTAAGATTTCTGCAAATAGCTCTCAAAATTTGAGGAGGACAGGGTTTTCTTTGACTACATAACTTCCTTTCAGAGAAGATGCGAGGATCTTTCCCATTATTCTGAGCAAGTAGCCCATGTTGGTAGGTGGAGAGGAGTGATTGGGGCTTCATACTTGCTTCCAAGCCGATGCTGTGTAACGGTTTTGAGTTTTCTCATTTCAACTGCCCCCGCAAACTGACCTTACCTGAATGTAAACATAGGATTTGCCGTCCTGGACAGGGTTGCTGATCTGTCTGGTTCTCCCATCCCATGCTTCAGAGCAACTACCACCACCATCTTCAGTAGAAGCACAGAGTATGTTCTGATGGGCAGCAGTGAAATTCCATGTCTGGGGAGGAAACTTGCTTTTACCCTCCAACTGTTAACAGCTGGCTTGTAGTTCTCCCAATACTTTCTGTTCCATGTAGTCTAGTGTGGATGCTGTCATTAATCGTATATTGTTATTCTCTGGAAAAACTGTAGTCTCATTGAGCTGTAGTAGTGAGTTCCACAGGTGAATTGTATGTTATGCCAAAGTTTCCTTTTAAAACTTCTTTCCCAAATCTTCCAAAAGTCTCTGTACCCTTATTACATGAAGGCAAACACGAATGTTTGATTTATTTTCTGCACTATTTATTCTGTATGCTTCTGTCATCTCTATTCTTATTTGTCTCTCCTAAACTAAACAGTCCCATTCTTGTCAAGTTCTAAATGGAAATCTTCCCAGCTCTCTAATAATTGTCTGGCTGTCTTTATAGAGATGACAAGAAATGCAAACAATACATCAAGTAGGATTAAAACATTGGTATTATGTAAGTAACACTATTGTATCTTTATTTTCTAACTCATAACTTATATATTCTAATATCTTGCTGGCTTTGGACCATGCTAAATATTGATTTATTTTTTTTTTTTTTTTCAATTAATAGGCAGTTGTCTTTCTTTGATTATTGCAGTAAAACTGAGCAATCGGTATAGGCAGTTCATACTGATACAGTTTTGGTGGTAATTTGGTTTGTTTTTTTCTCCCCCTCACCAGTGAACTCTCATCTTTTTGCTTTCAGCTGCCACCAGTGGATTTTGTTGGCTATGACAGAAGTTTTGTCATATAACACAACAAAACTATGCAGTGTTTTGTTCTAATAAACATGTAATTCATTATAGAACAAGTCGAAATCTTTTAATGTCTTGCACTACTTGACTCATAACTATCCTCATGCTAGCCCTCATCTTGGATCTCTTTGAAATAGCCTGTCTACATTCTAGATAGGTCATGTTGCAAAATGACCAGCAGATTTCCTCTTATCTGCATTTATTTAAACCTCCCAATCACTATTAAAATAGTCACTTTCCAGGGTGGCATTCAGAGGGTTAATATTGGTTGTAGCTCTCCCTTTCCTAGCTCTCACAGGGAGATGACTCTGCTGCTAACAGCCTTCTAAGAAAGAGGTTACCCCTGTAGTCTGGTGCTCTGTGGGAGCAGCTCTGGCCACAGCAGCCTTTCTCTCTAGAGGAGTTCTGAAAGGGTTACAAGGGAGCCTTGGCTGTTTCTTTGAGCTATTTGGAAAAGATGGGCCTCAGACAGCTTGGCAGGAACCCGGGGCCCTGTTTTTTCCAGCCCAGCCCTTCCTCCTGCACAGAGCTGTCAGGGAATCCCATGAATGTCTGGTTTTTCCCCTTTCCTAATTTTTTTTTTCTAGCAGTATTTTTATCCATCCCTGGCTCTTCCCCCACACAAGGACCTCAAGTTTCATCCAGTGATTGGTCTTGCAGGTAGTGAGGTAGAAATGAAAGCTGTGCTACCATGCCATAGCTGTTGGAATTAGTTCATACTTGTGCAGCTAAGAAGGGCATTGGGAAGTTTCCCAGAAGAGTGTCCTTCCTGGCACTGATCTTAGGGCAGGTCCATCTGGCCTAAGAACAGAGGGATTGAATGGGCCCATCTGAGAAATGTGCTATTCCTGTGGATCACAGTAAGGCACTTTGAAATCTTAGAGCTGCATGTTCTGTAGCCTACCAGACACACCACAGAATGCTGCTTTGTAAAAATGGAAATCCCTTTTGCAAGCAAGGCTTGTGAAGGATAAGACAGGTTAGCAACTTTTCCTTCATTTGCCTCATGCTCTCCAAGGCTGTCCTGAGGCTGAACTCATGAATATTTTGGAGATTTCCAGGTCTGCCCTATACCTTTTCACCTCAAGAAAATTAAGGTATCTAGAGGGTAGTGTTAGAAAACAGGTTTGGTTACTGGTGAGAGCAAAGGTCTTGAACAGCTGTGTTGAAGATGTGATGTTCTACAGCTGAGAAAGAGAAATTGAATTATGATTACTGTGCTATCTCAGTAAGCCTGTCAGATGTTAGGAGCAGGGTGTGATCCAAGTGGAAAGCCTTTCCACAAAGCAAGCCCTCATGTGAGGCAGTCCCTGGACAAGTCTCTGAAATCAGCAGCCAAAGGGCCTGGAGTCAAGCTCAAATGAGTGAAGGTTTTTGATGACCAAGTACAAATGCCAGAGCAGGAGGTAGCAAAAGGGGCCAAAGGGTTTTCTTTCCTGCTAGGCTTTGTCTTGGGGCTACCTTCCACTGTACAGTGAAGTTTCCACCACCAACGCATATTCATATTTTCCATCCAGCCCGAGGTCATGCTTTAGCTTGGCTTGCCCAGAATGAGCATGATTCTCTTTTTGGTGTTTCATCCTGTGATATAAATGGTAATTCCCTGCAAAAAAGACAGAGAAAGTCCTTTCCTACCCCTGAAAGCGTTAGTCAGTCTTTCCTGTGAAGATCCTGCTTTGTCACTTAAACTTTCCTCACCTTTCAGACCGGAGGAGTTTTGTAGCTGACACAAGAGTTTGTAAATTGTATGTTGTTGGCTCCATGACAACCTGTTACTCTCCAGGGCTTCTCTGGGCTGCAGGTATCAAGCAGCAGCTGCGTGTGAGCTGTGCTCCAGTGTTTAACAAAAAAGAAGTGGGGGGAAGCATAAAAAAAGTCAGTAAGTATTTCAGCTTTCCTGTGCATGTGGTAACAGCTTTGGGTGATCCCGTTCACTAGCTCAGAGGTTTTTTGAAGTGTACATATATTGTGTAACCTGAAGAAAATGGGCCAACCAGAATTTCACTGTGGAATGCCAGCTTCTTGTTTAGGGAATAGCATGAATTGATTATAATGAGTAACATTCATGGTTAGTAGTACTTTCTCAATCTTTACCCAACACTGTATACCAGGGGTCCTCAAACTTTTTAAACAGGGGGCCGGTTCACTGTCCCTCAAACACTGTCGGGGGCCGGACTATAGTTTGGAAAAAAATGAACGAATTCCTATGCACACTGCACATATTTTATTTGTTGTAGTGCACAAAAAAACAGGAAAAAGAATGCCGCATCCAGCCTGCAGGCCGTAGTTTGAGGACCCCTGCTGTATACCATCAGCCTGTGAGTGGTTTGACCAAAATGCTCTGGGTAAGATAATTTGGTTTGTAACAAGCAGGAAAGCATTTTGGTGGCTCAAGAAAGCAAGTTATTGGATTGTACAGAACCAGTGCCCATTACAAAGATTAAGTGCAGCGTTAAAGGTAGGCTCTGCAATGTGAGGATGGCAATATTGATGTATCCAGAGTTCGTTATTGTGAGCAGTTATTTCTAGGGTTTCATTCTGTAACAATAGTTGAAAGACAGATATCCTCTTTAACAAAAAAAAGGCAGAAAAGCTAGGTAGTGCTTAAAGATACCACAGTTTCCAGACACTCTCCTGTTGCACTCCATGAACTTTTATTAACATTTCTCATCCAATTACCAGCTACAGCAAACCAGGTGGGGAGAGGCCAAGGCAGCCTGGCTGATCCAAGTCTACTGAAATCTGGCCCTGAGACAACAACCTTTAGTAAAAGCAATTTCAAAGTGAGAGCATCTTATCAAAGATGCTGTTTATGTTCCAGCTGTTGGTATTCATGATATTGCATGGCTTCTTTTCTTGAATTTCAGACTGCATCTGTCTCAGTAAATGTCTTCTACTGCCCTTTCTATCTTTGTGCTGTCTGGCACATGGGACTTGACTGAAAAGTTAGTCTAAGATGGTTGTTATCTGGAAGTGCTGCACATGCTGCTTGGCAGCTGTCCGTCAGGGATGCTTAGCCTGGACAAGAGTCACCCTTTGGAGCAAAAGGGCTGTGGCTTATGTGGTCTTAACCTTTTGCATACATAAAGAATTCTTCATTTGCTTGTTGCTGGGGGGAAAAAAAAAATCTTATTTGTGAAGAATGTAGCCAAGTTGAGCTGTGAATATCTTCAGTGCTGAAAATTGAATTTTCTTTAAAATTCAGCTCAGAAAACTTTCAGTTTGGTAGCCTATGTGAAGAGGAGGAAGAAGCCTCAAGTCTGGACCATCTGTTTCTTTTTTGATATTGGGACAAAGATGCTGATGACTAAAGAGGTGTCAGCTTCTTTTCACTTAGCATTTTGAAAAGCTGCAGATGCTGAGACTTGAAATTGAGTAAGTTTGAGAATTTTGTTTCTTACTGCTGTTGACTGAGTGTAGATCCACAAGGAGGTAACCATCATACCAACGAAGGCTTGGCATTCCTAGAAACTGTCTGAACTTTCAGATCCACATCTATTTTTACAACTAGTACAACATTTTCAGGGATTTTTCTTTTCTGAGAATTTAGCCACAGAAGAGCATAAATGGAATAATATTCTTTATATTAGTCAGAAGCTCAGGTTTGACACCTGTGTTGGTCTTTTATGCTACTGATGAGTAAGTATCTAGGATTTATGGCTTTTATCACTTATAAACAATAAGTCTCAATTTCAAGTGAGAACTTTCCAGTACTCATTAAAGACAACATACTGCTTACAGTGTAGCGCCTTCTACTTCCCATGGCTGTTTCCTAAAAGATCTCAAACTGTGACATTAGAAAAAAACTTGAAATAATGTATTGGAAAGTGTTCTGTTCAACATATTCATTTTCTCGGCTCCACTAGAAGACACTTGAGCGTAAGATTCTTAGTCTCATGATGCTAAAGAGTTTGGCTTCTCCGTTAAGTATCTTCTGGTGGATGATCATTTAAACAGCAGTTAAAGGCTTTCCATCTCGGGCAGCCAACATGGCAAAGAGAAGGCAATCTCATCTGTTGTGAAGAAATCAACAAGGAAAACTGCATATGTAGAAGGTCTAAGTACAGGCTCTTGAAACTCTCAGAGAGTCCCAAGAGTGATTCTTCAGTGACTTTGCTGCTCTTTAGATGAGGTGTGTTGACAAACACATCTCTTTCTAATAAAGAACTCCATATAATATCTCCAGAATACTCTCCAAGAGAGTGAGATTTTGATTCCTGCTGACAGCAATCCTCCCCTAGCCTTCTGTTTTCAAAATTCCTTTAAAAAAAAAAAGTTCAGAGCCTATCCTTTATGAAAAGTTCTAACAAAGACTGCATATTAAGATTTTTAATAGCTGCCTTCCATAGAGTTTGGTTTTGAATATTGAGAACTTGCTAATCTTTCTTCTAATTTGACAACCCTCAAGAAGGAGCCGTGTTTTAATGTGGAATTAATTTAATTAAAAATCCACAGGAACAATACTCTATCTAATAAAGTTCACAAATTTTAATTTTTTATTCTAATTTATATAAACAAATGCATATAATAAATGTTAAAATTATTTATTAAATAACTTAATAGGTACTGGTAAAATTTTGAAAGCCCAGTTTTAATAATTGGATTAGTCTGATATATTTCAAGAAATGTGGATCCAATCCATTTTTAGTTATTTAAATGTTTTGTCCTTCTATTCAGGACGTTTTTTGCATAGCTTTTTTTTTAAGGTCAAAGTTATATTTTCATTTATTTCTGAAATTCCACTTTCTTGCTGCTGATGCTAACCCAAATGACTTACATATGAAAGTATCCTCTACTACCTGTATAAAGAGAATGCAAGTTATGCACAAATTTCCAGGTTGTTTTGAGGCATAGAATATGATGCATATAGTGCAGTGGTTTTCTTTATTGGTGTTTTCTAAACAGAATAAATTCTTTGTTGACAAATTATGACCTCTAAAGCATTGCAGAACCTGAATACGTGACTGGACATTAGGCCTGTGTTACTCAGAAGCATTTCTGTGAAAGAGAGCTGTCGTGCTGGGTATTTTGTTCTTTGCATGTCTCACTGATCTAAATTCCTGTAACTTCATAGATTGTGAATTCTTCTGCTTGTTGCTACAGAATGCATGGTTGGTTGCATCTTGTTTGTAAAAATCTCACTCTGGGGTTTATGGTGTACATTGCTGGGTAGCAAAACTAGGTAACAACTACTCTTGTCACTTACTTTCTGTTTTTTCTAATGTCTGTTACTTGCTTTTATGCAAGAGCTTGCTTACTGTTTTGTACTCCCAAGTTCTCTAGAGAGCTGTAAACACAGTACCCAATGTGGAGGTTCACCTCTTTGCAAATGTTACTGTATTCAGCTCGAGCCATCTGGAGGCCATGCTTGGACTCTTGTATTTCCTGCAGACTCGTTTTCTGAGATGTATCAGTTGTGGCCTTTGTGAGAAAAGTTTGTTTAGAACATTTGCTGAAACTTGACGAAAGGCATCAAGTATAAAGAAGTGCCATTTAATGGCAATTTCTTGATCAGACACTGGACACTATTGTTACTGTCCTCTCTTGATGTGCTAGGAGAGGACTCCTGAAAGGACATTATTCCACTAAATGGCTGGGATATTTTAGTTTGTCCTTATAAGGATTTAGCAGCTGCATCTTTGATGTGCTCATGCTTAGCATGACATGCAATCACTTGGTGAAATTCCTGAGGTAGTGATTCCATGGTTCCCATCTGTGTTCCTGAGTTTGGGAGTTTCTGACTAATTATATAATTTTCTCTGTATGCTGTAGGAAACAATTCCATTTTGGCTCTAGAAAAAGGGATTGAGTTGGACTGGAATATATACGATTGCATAACTTTTTAAATCTTTAACCACAAATTCCTATGAAAGCTATTGTACTTCCTCTGAAGATACCTGCTCTTGGCTTTTAGTTTCTAGAGTCATTAGAAAAATTCACCATCTGTATGCAGTTCAGAAGACTTAGCAATTGAAAGGCCTACTCAAAATCAGTTGTTAAGGAATCAAACGAAGTTGCATCCCTAAGGAAGTAACACCATCCCTAGATTCCTATTCTCAAACCCTGAGGGGAAAAGATTAATGTAGTATGCAGCTGGGATGACCAGCAGAGCTGGCAGAACTGCACCATAAACTCTTCTGTCCACGCTGGAGGAGGAAGCATCACAAATATGGGTGCCCATTCAAATGGACAGAATCTAAAAGCTTTTTCCTCGGTGCTGCAAATAAAAGCAGTGCTCACAGTCCCTACCTCCTAGCCTGCAGTTGTAGACAGAGGCAGAAATCTCACATAGAAGACTTCAAGCTCTAGATGATACAAGTAAGTTTTGTGCAGCTTGCAGACAGGATCTGACAGAGGGTATATCGACAAATCCTAGACAAGTCTGGAAGGTGCCTTTTAGAGTGTGCCAGCTCTTTGTACTCTACAGTATCATTATCTGAACACCCTTTTACTCATCTTCCTCTAATGGTCTGTCATCAGATCTATCAGTTTCCCGGAGAAAGGTATGATTGAGACAGTTCACTGAGGTAAGCCTGGGCCTATTCTGTAGTTTCAGAGGTGTAAGCACAAATTCCCTGTTCTCTGTGCTTAACTGTGGTCTGTTAGCTGGCCTGTTTGGTCAGCACGTGCATTGCTACCTGCTGGGGAGAGAGGAAGACAACTGAGTGATTTGGGGCTCTCCCACAATTTTCCACTTCACCACCTGCATTGGAAGTGGCTGTAGAACTGCCAAACATGCTGAAGTGGTTAAGTGTACCAGCTCCTCAAGAAGCTAAAGGGAAGGAGTGGTTCTTGCCTGGTGGGTTTTCAAAGGGAGCTGAGCCTTTGAAGTTCTGTTTTAGCAGCTGCCAGGTATGCTGCCTTAGCTGTGTGCAGCCCTTCTGCCCCCAGCCTTCATTCCATGCAATCTTCTTTATAGTACCAGGTTGGAGAGGGGGAAATAAAAGAAAATTAATTAAACCAAGAGTATGTGCATTAGCAATATGGTTGCTTTATTATATTTTACCCTTTAAGTTATAGTGCCTTGTGCCCTGTGTCAGTGAAGCACCTTGCACTTGTTTGGGCCTATTAGAGTAATAAATTTATTTAGCTTTGTTTTTCTATGCATTTCTAGTACTCCTTCCTCATCTCTATTCTGCTTTATGTCCCCTGCTAAAATAATCAGTCATTTTAATCTTTTGTTCTGTAATGGCCACGTAAAATAGGCAGAGATTTACACCCACAATGCCTCAGAACTCCTTGCTGAGACTAGAAGAACCAGATCATCTTTCCAGTAAGGAAAGGGAGAAACAGATAAATGTGGTGGCTAAACCAAGGCTTCATATAAAGCCTTTGTTAAAGCAGGAACAGACACCACTCATGGCTGTATCTGCTGGAGGCAGTTAACTGGGAGTTTTCCCTCTGCTCATTTATCTCTTCTCTGCCAGAAACAAGATGCTGTAACTCAGTTTATTCCACTGAATTTTGAACTTCTTTATGATAATGTGAACTCCTGTGTGATTTTTCTTGTTGAAACATTGGGTTATTGGAAGTGCTGCAGACCGAGCTCTGTTTTCAGGCAAAGATGTAGATAGATCCCAATAGGAGGTGGGAATTTATGGAACATTAGGAGTGGAATGGGGACTGTATTCTACATAGCTTAAAACAAAAGACCAACAAGGAGTCCAAAATTGTTGTAATACAGAATAGTCTCTTCTGGCAAAGCAACACACTTTGTGTTATTAATCCTTGGAGGACAAAGTGCCAAAAAATGGGGAGATGCTTGCTCTGCAGTGCTTGAAAAGCTTGCTTTTCCAGGTGAGGCTTTATAAAAGTCTCTCTACTCCTTTCTTGCAGTTCCTTATAATCTAGTCCTGGTGTGTCATCGCCAGTTTCCGGAGGCAGTAGAGACGGGCAGATGCCTAGGAAGTTTTGGAAAGGAGGTGCACTGGTGTTTTTTATTCCAGTGCTGGCTATAGATTTTTCTAAAATATTTTATCCTACAGTATTAAAAACTGATAACATGTAATTTGAAGCCAAACCTACTATTCTGTTCTGAAGTTACTTTTTAGTCTGCATTTTAGCTATCAACAAAATACAACAAACTTGTTTGAAAAGTACCTCACGGATATTTTTATAACAGAATTCTTTTCTGAAAAGTAGTTTTCTGCAAATAGAATATCTCTGGAGGATCCTTAGAAGGAACTCTACAGACCTGGAAAACTTGAGGCAGTTTTAGCTTGAGCAGAGCATTGCTAGGAATTTGCACTGCCTTGATTGAAATAAGCACTTCCAGAATGTATCTTTCATTACCTCTAGGAAGTTAGGCAACCAGTGGAGTGAGGGGAAAAATAGCACTTAACTTTTATAGTATAAATACAGCTTCGTGTGGCCATCAGGAAGCTTGCAGGAATTCCAAAAAAGCTAGCACTTTTACAGCTGGCACCACAATCCTGGGATCGCTTTGGTGCCAATGTGCCGTGGTTCTCTTAGGATGGCTGAAAGGCCCTGTGTCATGTGTACGTTTGTGTTGTATTTATCTGTGGTGTCAGTATCAGTAGCCTTTTTTTCCTCTCTCCGCAATATGTGCAATTGCGTGGCCTCCTCTATGCAGCAAATACAGTTACTGGGTCAGCTTCTGCAATACGTAATAACTCATCCTAGTATTCTCTTTTCATGGATCTGAGCATGTTCTACTGCCACCCCCGAATTATATATGTAATCACTTTGTTACAGACTTTAGAAAGTGTTTGCTGACACACGCACACAGAGTCACCTTTTCCTATTCTTTCTCTAACGCATTGTTAAATGGTCAGGGAGCCACAGCAGGTGAGTTGATTTTTGTACAGGAGGTGGAGGTAAAACATTTTGTCCCTTAATTCCAGCGTAACAGAACTGCAAAAGGAACCTGAGGAGGAAAAATGCTGTTTAACAGGTGGGAGATCACTCTGAAATCCACTTTTGTCACACATTGTTACCTCACATAAATACACTTGATAGACAGGAGAGCAGAAACTACGTACAGAATCAGGTTTACAGCACGGGGAAGATAAAAATGCTAAGGATGTCTTTTTGGCCAGCATGTAAGTGCCACACAAGACTGTGTGAGTCTATCTTCTTTTTATTGGGAAACTCCTTTAGCTTCATTACACTGGAGCTAGGTTGATAAATTTCAGTTAAGGAAAAAGGTTGCTTGATGACCTTTGCTCTGCCCTTGTATCAATGCTTGGGTAATTATCCAAAATCAAGAAACTGTTAACTACAAGCATAAAGCCTCACAGCATGGACCCAGAAAAGTGATGTTTAGTTCTTGTTTTGTGTTTTTTTTTTCTTATTTTACAGTATTTCAGGAGCTAGATGTTACACAGCTTTAGTTGGGTTACTGGATGGTAGCAGCAGATGCATCTTGCTGGTGCCATGCTGCTACTCTACCTCTTACTGGCCCAGCTAGCTTTCATGTGATGCTTCTGCGGTCCTCAATTAGGTGAATTTGTACATCTTTGCTCTGGAAGTGCAGAAGAGATTCTGGTCTTCTCTTCAGTTTTATAGATTATAAATATAGAAGAGTTGCTTTTTCTGTGAAGTTCTGTTATCTGGCTATAGTTCTTGGCCTTGACATTTGTAGGCATAATGTTAGGGAACTGTATACTTCAGCATGCTTCATGCTCATAGACCATCTAAGCTGTCTGATTTATCGAGTCTTCTCTGAGATGCACTCATCAGAGGGTCTTCATCTCCTGCATAACAAGGTAATAGGTATACTAGATGTAAAGCAAAGTTGATTGCTTTCATGAACTCTCATGTAAATTTTGTGGAATACAGAGCCTTGTCATGTTCTTCAGATGTTTCTTTGTGTACTTGATATTTAGTATTTAGACAACAAAACACCTGAAGTTAGGACCATGTGACATCTCTTCTCTATGGTTGTACAGGACAACTGAAAAAAATCATTTGGGCCTCAAGTGGTATAAAACCTGGACAGCAGAATCCTGGAGGAACCCTTAAGGCCCTGTAATGTAGCTCCATCCTGTGCTGTGTCTTTTGGGAGGCTGATGGTGGCAGGGGCAGAGTGCTTGGAGTACTCGCCTCAACCTCACAAATTCCTAGCCCTACAAAACTCAATAGCCTGGTTTTTGTTTATTCTTCTCAAGTGCTCTAGATTTTGCCAGCTTAGCTCAACTGTAACTTCTCACTTGCCTCTTGAGACTTGAACAAGGGGCCTGAGCTGCTTTCTTCCTTCCCCATTCCCTTGTTCAGTGGGATCTTGCAGCTGCTACTTGAGCATGTATACCAAAGAGCACCACACTCTGGGAAAGCCTACACAGGAGGAAGCCTAGTGGAAAATATTAATGAGAAAAAAAATGTGTGATGGACTTCTAATATAAAAAGGGGGGAAAAAAAAGGAGGAGGGGGAGATATTTTTTACTGTAATAGGAACCAAATGTTGACTGGGGCAGCAGCTGCACTCTCACTCTTTCCCTGTAAACCCTGTGAGCTGCTTTTCAAAGACGGCATTACAGGGTGTAGGGCTAACTTACTGGTCCTGCCTTAACCCTTGCCTCTCTGGAGAGAGGTAGAGAATATGAGTTTCCAGGAGATGTGTGACTTTAATTAAAGACCTTGTTGTAAGTGTATTCTGAACAGATAGTGGTGCCCATTTACTGTTTTCATCCTCATGTGCTACTGCTGCTATCCACCCATAAAATGCAAAATCTGCTTGGATAAAGCACTAAAAAATACATAGCTAGGAATAAATAGAGCCCATCAGTCTTTTCCAGTTTTGGTTTTCAATAGACTTGCAACACTGATAGAGGAAAAGCAGAAGAATGTCAGTATAAGTCATGTTTTGTGTTGATCCACTCAATCCATGCTAGGATTTTACACAGAACCTCTGCAATGACGAATGCTTTGTCTTTAGTATTGCCTCTTAGTTTCTGTTATTTTGAATTTTGGGGAGTGTGTATATTCACCCTTGAAACTCTACCTGGACTAGGACAGCTGATCAAATTTAAGGTGGCACTTAACATGTTGACTAGATCTGAATGACTTGAGGCAGATCTAGACAGTATAGTAAGGTAACTTCAGAGTCCACCTGCTCTGTCTGAACTTCATTAATACTTTTAAAACTGGGACACACACCCACCCTCCACAGTTCAGGCAATTGCTTGTCAGATTTAACCAGGTAATCTTCCCAAAGACCTCTTTATGAGAGCAAAATGATACCAGGCTTCTGTGTTGCAGCCCTACCATTCTGTGATTCTCTGTGATTCTGTGTTAGTCTTATTGTATGTATGCCTTGCTGTTAAAATATTTTTGCGGGTTCTGTTTGTAGGTGTGGAATTATATGCAGGAAATATGAAGCCAGAACCACCTTCCACTCAGTAAAGCTCAACCCTATGTTTGCATTAATTGAGGGCAGAAAGGCTGTGTGATTTTTTGTTGTTGTTAATCTAGGTCACGTGGAGGAGGTATGCTTGGTTGCCGTCATTGCTTCTCAGTGACCTGATAAGCCACAACAGGATGAAGGCATTGAACTTTGCAGCCAGATAGCTGTTTAGTTTTCTTCTTGATTTAGCCTTTTAACTAGTGAATTTCAAAGCTGCAATGTGTAAAGAGGAGAAAAAAAGCGTTGTTTACCTGCCAAGTATTCCTTGGATCAGAGACACTGACAGGATTTTGCAACTGGCATGGAGCCAAGGATGCTACTAGGCGCCCAACAAAAATCAGTCCCATTGAGGGATAAATATTTCATTTCTTTTTGTGACTGGCAAGTTTAGTACTACTGCAAGTAGAAGGTTGATAACGCTTGCTAAATCTGGGAATAGTTGAGGTAGATTAGGCCGGCAGAGGTTTTCCAGTGCTCTGTCATCTCACCCTGCCCTTCCCCTGCTAGACTGTAACAAGGCTGTTTTGATACACCTCATTTCTAACCTGCTACACTCATGACCTTGCCTGTACATGGAATCCTAGGACCTAAAATGCACTTATTTCCTGATCTGCAGCAGAACTGAGTAGGCACTACATTACCTTTGTCATAAGAAAAGGTTTTTGCGCCACAACCCATATTTCTTAATGGCAGGGAAATAGCACAATTAACTTTTAGAAGCCAGGGAGCAGGAAATAAATTATACAGCAACATATACCAGGAAAGGAGGAATCCCATGAACTTTGATAGCATGTGTAGAATAAAGTGAAGGAGCAAGAAGGCAGTGGGGTCTCCCTGTATAGCAGTTGTGCATGCACATCTGGAATAATGTGCTCAGTTTTGAGCACTTGGATAGCCCTAAATACTGAAAGTGGAAAAAGTTCTGAGAAAAGCAGTATGAAATCAAAGTCTAGAAGGGACTGAGTTGAGGAAAAAGGTGAAGGGAGTTAAGTGGGTCAAGGCTGGCTAAGCTTGAAGGAGACATAGCTCTAGTAGTTGAAGGTCTAGACCTGAAATAAGAGGAAGGTCATGCAATAAAACAGAGAAAATATAAGCAATTGGGAATCTCAGGGAAAATTCCTTGACACTGAACATGTACCTACCTGCCTGTGTAGTTGTGCAGCTGAGAGTGTGACACATGGGACTCTTCCAACCGCTGAAATGTGCTAATCTTGCATCACAAGCTGATGAGTTGGATGCTTTTGCTCACGTCTTTGTTTTTGAATAAAATTCTTGTAACAACATCAGCTCTCTAAGTTGAAAGGAAGAATTGTGAGAGTAGCAGAGGGAAACTCCTGACATTTGCTAGTAATTGTGCACATTAAAATGTCTCGGGATGCTTAATTGTGCCTCTGGTAGCTATTACAGTTAACCTGTGAATGTGTCTGGAAATTGCATGTTCTTTGCCTGTACCAACTCAGTCCCAAGGCTTTTCACTGGAACATCATATCTTCTGTTATCGCATGGCACAAAGATAATGATGGTAAGAACCTCTTCTGTAGGTAAGAATAGTTTAAGCTGCTGGGAAAGTGGGGAGCCGAAGAACTAAGGCTGAAACTATTACAAGATGCTTGCATCTGTGCCTTTGCACTAAGATGGGAAAGTCTGATTGATGGTCTGGGACAGAAACTCTCCTATATCTCTGCAAGACCTTCACCATGGGAGATTATATTTGTTGCTTTGAACTGGATTTGAACCCAAAATGTAGTTCCACACATTGTGCCCATGCAGCCTTGACAGGCTGCTCATTAACTTTAAAAGCTTTTCCTTGGCTTCTTTTGCAGAGCTCAAAAGCAGATTGCAGGCCAGGTAATAGCATCCTAATTTTATACAAGGGCATCTGCTTCCTGCCCCTTCCCTGTCTCCAAGTACTGCACAGTGGTGAGTTCTGGACAGCTCCCTGTGCCTCAGAACTTCTCCGCTGTCTCCGGCAGAGCTCTTCTAGGAATATTAAAAATGCTTTGTTTGCCTCTTTTTTGGAAAGCTACCTTTCTTTACCTTTGTAATATAGCTGCTGCTGTATGTTTTGAGGGCTTGCATGTTACAGCAATCAGAACTACAGACCACGCTAAAATGCAGAATCTTGCTGACTAAACTGGACTAAAGTCACACTTTCGTAGACAATACTGATAACAGCAGAGGCCAGGAGCAAACCATTCCCAAAGACTTAATGCTCTATTTTTCAATTTTTAATTTATTACTTTTGAAGCTGAGGGGAGGGAAAGAGGGAGAAAAGACAAAGAAAAGCCTTGAGGCAAGCAGCGCTGTGAGAGGCCTGATAGTCCTGCATCCCAACTGGGCCCCCAGCGTCCTGGGCTTTGTCCCACTATGTTTATCATTGCTTCATAGCCAGCCCCAATCTAGGGCCTATTGTTAGGAATGGAAGAAGCATGTAGTGTGCCAAAGAAAATGTTCTGTGTTTTTCTGAGTGCCTGAACATAAGTCAGCAGGATGCTGGGAGCTGCCGTGAAAGACAGAATCATTAGTTACTATGCCAACTACTTTCTAGTAGCTGGTGCATACCAAGGCTTTGTACTGAAAGCTTCCTGGACTTGTCATACCACCTGAATACCCTATGGGAAAGAAAGTGCTGCCTAAGATTGTCTTGCATTCCATGGCAAAGTGGGGGCACTGATTTATAAATGCACTAGGTTTCCTTATTGCCAGCAATGGCCCTTGTTCATCCTTAGCTCTAAAGGATGCAAAATGCTTTCACTATCAGCTTGTTTCCTAATTTAAAAGGAGGATAATTTTTTTCTCAGTTTGCTATATGTCCAGCTATACTGCTTCCTGCGTTGATCCTATCAGTTCTCACAAACTAAGCAGGGTTAAACATAGAGGAATATTCTTCAAGAATGCTGAAGCTTCATTTTTACAGTAATTTGAGCCTAGGCTGCATTTAAATGGGATGTAGGCACTTTTCAAATATTTCAGAAGTGCTTGCTTAGTAAGGGGAACACCAGTATACTTCATGAATTGGTGTTGTTGCCTGCCACACAGGAGTTGGTATCAAACAAGTGTCCAGCTGTGCCACTGGAAGAAGGCTTCATTTGAAATGTAAGTGAAAACCTTATGTGTAATATTTGATGCTTAAAAATCCTTTTAAGGATGTTTTTTTGGAGCATAGGAAGCTTTAAACCCAACCTGTATCCAAATTATACATTAAGAAACTATATTATAAATTCCTTCTACTCCTGCATTGCCCTCCCCTCCACTGATTATTTTCGTGTAATTTCACTTTAGTAAAGATTCCTTTGCCCTGTCCTCTGCTGTTGTCTTTTATTGTCCAGTATTACTCATCCCAGCAGTGGTTGTGTTGTAATAGACCCTGCTTTGTCAGATGTTGGAATGAGTTACTTGGGAACAGTGGATGCTAGGGGAAGTGTGGGCTATTATTACTAGTTACTAGTGTCATTCTTTTAGTAAGGACTTGCTGTATGTCAGATACTTCTTTGTAACTACAAGATTCACAGTGAGTGGTGTTTTGTGGTCTGGTCTTTTCTACAGTTTCAGTCCTTGGTATTCCCTTTGAATCTGTTTGAAGTGGGAACAGATGCTAGCTCTCTCCTTTCTTGAAAGAGCTGATAGCCACATCTCTTCTGTATGGAGGCTGGATTTCTCTGGGACTATTTTTCTGCAGTCATTGAACAAATGTAGTAGTATTCTAGTGTGTTAGCATTAGCTCCTAGTATGGGTGTAGGTAGCTGATTGCATAAGGGTTGCTTATATTGGAAAAGAGCTTATGAATTGGAAAAAGAGAACTAGAGCAGAAAGGCAATTTGGAACCAGAAAACCTGGAGATGAGTGCATGGTGTTCTAGCACTTTTAGGCTGGGTTGCAATCACAATAGCATGGAGATCTGTTGAAATTGGTCTCAGAAGCAAACCTGTATCTTTTGTGATGCAAAAAGCTGCAGCAGAGAGGTCTTTTGCTGTCAGTGAAGAGGAAGAGGGAATTCTGGCCCAGGCTTTATGAAAACTACAGTTGAAATAAAGGAACACAGTGGGTTTCTTGCCAAAAATACTGAGTAGCCCTAAAAGCTGCTGGAAAGACAGAATCTTGCTTACAAAGGATGGACCATAATGCCAAGGCTGAGATTTCCTGTACATAGTGAAGGCCTGAATCCTGGCCAAGTCTCTAAACTAAGCAACTCATAAATAATCCTGAGCAAGCTGTGAGAAGATTGCTCACAACCAGCCTGGCTGACAGAACAAAACTTGATCGCTTCTGGTGGCACAGGCAGGAATTTCTATTTCCCATTTGTGTGTGTGCATCTATGCCTATATCTGTCGTCTATACATGTGAGCAAATGACTATTCAGTCAATCATTAGTGTTCAAGCAATAATCCTGAATTGAAAACAAGCAGGTCTGTGAGTACTAACTCTACAATCCTTCTTTCCATTAGGGGTGGGGGTTCTAGTTATTTTTGGCTTTGCCTAAGATGGTGTGAGTTGTGAAAAAGCTTTTCCTTCAGTTCAGGGTATTTGTGTAGTCTCTCTACCATGTGAACTCTATAGCATCTTAAGGTGTGAGGTCCTCTGCAGTTTTTTTTTCTACCCTTCATTCCTGTGCTGAGCCTGCTGTAGAATTCCTTAAGCAGAAGAGCTAACTTCAGGAAGGGTGCAAAAGCACTGTCATGCTTCGATAAATCACCTGACAGGCAGACACTTGAGAATAGGAGCTGCACCATGATGCAGTCCTATGAGCATGGCAAATAGACTGAGAGCTGGAGCATGTCTCTGGCAGCAGCATATTGGGTGTCAGATCCAAAGCCCTGTTCTTCTGTACCCAAGCAAGCTTTGCCTTAGATGCAGTATCAGCAACTTGATAACATGTTATAGCGGGACTTTCCAAAGCTGCAGATTAAATATCTTTCTACAAAAATTATCCTAAGACTTGCAACCATGCAGGCTTTCTATTGTCAAATGTTTAACGCTTGTCTTATAAAAGGTTGAAGTTGCGTATAATGAATTTGTATTGATTTCCATCTATAAAGAAGCAAAACCCATGGAAGCTACTAGAAGTATATTCAATCCAGAAGAATTCTGCAGGCCATGAGAGTAAAATCTATGCAGGCAAGCAATAGTGTTTTCAATACAGTATCTAGAAAAAAGTAAGTGCTATTGTGCCGCATCATGTGGAAAGAAAGTATTGGAATGCAGAGAATTGTGTACAAGACTGTCTATGCTGCAAGAAAACGTTAGCAAAAGTTTTTGTGGGTTTGTTTGGGTTTTTTTTAATTTAGTTTTTCCTAAAGATTTAATAGCATAGTTTCAACAGTGTTCTCCTGGTTAGTTTAAACCAAGCATATTTGGGCACTTTTATATACTAAAGAATTTATTTTGGGCTATAGATTGGTTAAAACAGAAAAAGTGAATTAAAAAAGGTTAGAAACCAAATGAAATCATTTGAAAGGTCACTGAGGTGGAGAAAGATTGGAGCAAGACAGCAATTGCAGTGCATTTTTAAAAACTGGACCATCAATCTTCAGGACTTGTATTTCCATAATAGCTAATCCTTTGCCAGATATCTCAAAGGACAAGAAATGAGGATCAAGGAAATGATACCAAAGTTTTGCCATTCAGTTAGTGGTCCTCCAGTACTACAGTCTGCAGTCACTCTACGTTATCTCTGGGGCACAATGCCGGTTTGGCTATCAGCAGCTCCAGCTTCAGTGGAGTTTTCCTTTGCTTCAGTTTTATGTGCTCCATTTCACCTTGACTTTTATGTTTTGGAACAAATAACTCTTTAGCTTCCCAAGCATTCTTTTGGATCAAAGGATAAATTTTATGCATTGCAGATTCTGAGCTGGAGGTAGATATGAAAGAAGTTGGAACAGCTATTAGTCCCTAGAATTAATCATATAACTTGAATGAATTCTCTAACTTTGAGACCTGAGACGGGTTTAGTTTCAGACCCTTGATGCATAAACAATACTGGTTGCATTTGTGCAGACCAGATGGTCTATCTGGTTCAGTGTCCTGCTCAGACAATAGACCATGGAAGGTTCTGTGGGAAGAGCATTATCTAATGTGGGATGATACTTCCCCAGTACTCTCTGGGACTTGGTAATCAGTGATTTTTCTGGTCAGGAGAAGGTATCTTTTGTATATCAGTAGTGCTAGTGGCTCTTGCTTCTATGAGTTTATCTAATGATTTTTGAACCCCTGTAAATTTTTGGCATCTTTAGCTTCCTGTAGTAAGAAGGCATCCACAGTTTAATTATGTGTTATGAGAAAAACTACCTCCTTTTGTTTGTTTTAACCTGCTGACTTCATTTAGTTTTGCCTATGTCTCGTATTATGAGAGGTGAGTAAGTTATCTATTCTTCTTCTCCCTGAAGCCCATGATTTTATAAATATTTTTCATATTTCCTTTCAGGTGTCTTTTTTCTAAGCTGAAGAATCCTTATTTAGTCATTCCTCAATATACAAGCTGTTCCATACCTTTGATCATCTCTACAGCATTTTTTGTACTCTTCCCAGTTCTACTGTATGCTTCTTGAGAAGGAAGGAGGGACAGGGGTTAGAACTATTCTCAGTGTGCCATAGATAGATGCAGTTTTGGTTTAAATGGTAGCATAGTAGTGTTCTTGCTTTTGTTCCCTATGCCTTTTCTAATAATTCCTAACACTGAGTTTGCTTTTTGAGAGTATTTTAGTATTTTCATAGAAAAATCTATTATAGCTATAATTATAAGGTCTTATTTCTGAATAGAAATAGCTAGTCTGAAGTCCATCGCTGCACAAAACTAGTATTGTGTTACCTTGGGTACATTACTTCATAGTTATGAAATTGAATTATATCTACCAATGTAATGTCTGATCATTCAGTTATGGGAATTTTTTTCCATGTTTCTCATTGGCTCAATTTTTCACCAACTTTTTTTTTATTTTACACTTTTTCCCTCAGATTACTTATAAATGTTTTGAACTGCAGAGACCATAGCACAGATTCTTGTGGGTCCCCAGTGGTAGTCTCCTTCCATTGTGGAAGCTGGGCATTTATCCTAGCTCTGGTTTCATGTGTTCTAACTAGTTATGAAATCCATGAGAGGTAACCCCTTTATCCTACTTTGGCTTCCTTTAGGAGCATTTTGAATGAACCTACCAAACTTTCTCAGCTGAGTAATTGCTGGTGTGAAAAAGTTACTCTAGGCAAATGGACAAATGCAATTGTTGTTTAGTTCCAAACACAGGTATTGAAGATCATAATCTCTCAGTAGTACTGTTGAGGAATTAGGCTGTTTACTGAGCACTAAAATGACTTTAATAGAGCTCCTGAATGCTCTTCAGCTTTGTATCTGGTGCAGTTGATGTCTATTTCAAGGGCTTGTCTGCAGTAACCTCCAGCTATCTCGCAAAGGCTGCATCCCAGTCCCAGCACAGTCTTTTCTGCTTTTCAGATGTCATTATGACCTGACTTTACTGGTGGGGGTGTAACAGAGATTCCAACTGCTTCACACAAGGGAAAAGTCCATTGAGCTTCAACATCAGAATGGATGGTGGAGTCTGTATCTATGCAGTGGAAGGAGCAGAGACTACCTTTGAGTCCAGGTGACAGCAACCTGCTGATAACCCATGCAGTGAGCTGGTGTGATTGGAGAGAGGACAGCTGGGGATGGTTTGGAAGATTCCTTGTGCCTTGTTGTGTCCTTCTAAGTTATGCTTTTTGTGGCATCCTGTGCCCAGTAGGGGACAGTACTGGGAGGCCATAGCACACAGTATCCATGGATCCAGACCTGAGCAACTGCAGGTAAAACCACAGTAGTAGAGGATTATGACCCCATTACAGAGAGGCAGAAGGGGGAAGGCAGGTTCAGGAGAGGGAAGCAGCTCTCCCAGGGTTAACCACAAAGCCAGATTTGGACCTATACAACTTGGGTTTCAAGGCCTGAGTACTGTCAGCAACATTACAGCTGTCACTTTTCCAAACACTGGTGAAATGGAAACACCTGGAAGACTGAGAATCTTATAGCAAAAGGGAGTGGGGAGTGAGAGTCACTTATCCAAGTGTTATGCTGGGGTACAGTGGAAGTGAAGGACTGAGGAAGCATGAGTGGAATCCCTCGAACAGAGAAGTCTAGAGGAGGCTACCTACAGCCAATGGCCCTTAAGAGCAAAAGTGGTAGTGGTGCTTCAAGCAGGAGGAGGCCCAGAGGATGTAGGGTGGAGATGCTGGCAGCTGAACTCCTTTTCCACTGGATTGTCTTACTCCTTTGCTGCTGAGGGGCTGAGTATGGAGAGTGACCCTTTAGTATTTAGAGGTTTTGTCCTTGATTTGCTTTGAAAGGGATGTATTAGGTTATTTTTGAGGAAGAGTACGTAGGGCTGACAGTTGCTTCTGGTCTTGTTTGAAACATCCTTCTGCGTATTTTAAGGGTTTGCTATGATGATGAAGCTTGTGAGGGAAGGTGCAACACAGTCAAGGGAAGCTGTGACATGTTCAAAGAATCTAGATTGTAAGTTTTTATAAGATCCTGAAGCAAGGAGGTTGAAGTTAATTCCCTTGCCAAAACCATGACCTACACTCAAAATCATGGCATTCATTGTAGAAAACACCAAGTATCTTTTATGTCCCAGTTACTTATGACATGCATAGGAAATACAAGGGAACTCTGCTCTGGGAATCCAAGGGAAGTACTTGGAAAGGGCAGCTGAGAGAAATATGACAGAGATCAGCAGAGCTGGGAAGCTCAGGCATTGAGGCTTGAACGTTTTATTAGCCAGAGTGTCAGGATTCAGTCAGTCATGTGGCATCCTGTCTTGTGAACACAGGATGTGTGAGTTGTTAGGGCATTGTAGCCTCTTCAGGACACCTTGTGGTCCTGTCAGTTGGCCACCTGCTTTCTGCAAAGCCCCTTGGCCTTGTGTAGAAGTGTGTTGGTGCTGTCTTTTCAATGAGGCTTACAAACTTCAAAGCAAGCCAGTGAGCTCCTGTTGGTACTTATCATGTTGCAGGCTACAGCTGAACTCCTACCATATAAGCCTGGGTTGTAAGAGCCTCTTTGCAAGAGGCCTTTTCTTCTCTGGGAAAGGCTTGCATTACTCAGATGATGAAAGAAATGAGCCTATTTTCAGTCTGCTCAGGTCTTTTGGATTGTAACTATATGGAGTCAATATACGCCCTAGTTACAACCTCACCCTACCAGTCCTTTATACTCTCTGTGAATATTGTACTGCACGTCTGTCTTGTGTTCCACTCTCACTGCAGCATGTATGTGCTTGGTGTAAGCCTTGTGTTAGTGTATTAACATCTCTGCAAATCCAAATAAATAATTATCTCATTAGTGCTGGGACTGCTTAGCTGCTTTTCTGCTGCAACTCTCACTCCTCAATGCTGATCAGCCACAGACATGCTCCAGTTTAGAGTTTTTCTTCTCTTTTTCTTTTTTCTCCTCAAGCATGGTATTACAGCTAGTAATGTAGTCCCAGACTGGAATTCAAGAAACTCCTTAGCAAGATGGCTGTTGGCACATGGTACCTCCAGCAGGTGTTGTGCTTGCTAGAGCCACTTAATACAAATTCATAGCTGGATACATATTAAAGGGATTTTTAGGAAGCAGCAGTGCCTTGTATAGCAAGAGTCCTTATATGCAGAGTGGTGAAAGCATGATGGCTCTTCTTTTCTCAGGGCTCCAGAGAATCATCATTTTGCCAGGGAAGGAGAAATGGAGAACAGTGTCTACAACCAGGTGACACGGAGTCCACTGTCACATCCCAGCTATCAGCTCCATTTTGCTGTCCAGCAACTTCAGCAGCAGAAACTTCAGTCACGACAGCTGTTGGAGCAAAGCCAAGCCCGGCAGCAGGTAACCAAGAAAAAAATCCCTCCTGACTTCCGGGGATGTAGCAGTGCTGAGTTTTAGATGTGTAAAACCAGCCCAGAACCAGTACATATGGCACAGCTTTTGCGAAGGAAGTAGCTTGTCAAGTGGGTTGCAACAAAACTAGTGTTGCCTGCAGTGATCTTGATAGCACTTTGATACTGTAGCTCCCAGTCACTTCTTTCCCTGCAGGGGTATCCTCCTCCACTTTGCTGCTGGCATGCTGCTGCTTGCCTTTCTGCACCAGTTCAGGGCATCCTCTTACAGTGCCTCAGCATTAGAACTGTAGACAGTCTCCACAGTTTTCTGTCACTTAATCTTATCACTGATGATAGGTTCCTGCTTTGACTTGAGTTCTTGGGTAGTTCTTCAAGGGGGGTCACTGTTCTAATCCAGTGTTTCTAAACATAGGGTCTTGGAACAGTGTTGGCAACTGTCATCTGTGGCAGACCCCATCAAGGCTTCATCTTGACTAAATTCTTCTCCTGCTGGATGTCTTCATATACAATGCAGTTATCAAAAGAGCAGTATGTTAAGGGGACTTAAAAATTTAGAAGAATCTTCATTATTTTGAAAAAATTTATTTTTTTTTAAGAGCCTTTAGTGTGTAGGAGGCATGGCCACTGACCCTGATGCCAGATGCAAGTTTTGTCTGCAGCCCTGAAAATCTCCTCCAGGCCTCTTCCATGTTTTGATTTTACTACATTTAAGATCTCTCTTCACTACTTTCCTTTGAACTGTCTGATGGATACATGACTCATTTTTTAAAATTACAAGGAGAAAAGATGGGCTAAGATGTCTAAAGGCTGGAGAAAATAGGAAAAAGGGTTTGCATTATTGATGTTCTGGCTCACACCTAGATGCCAAGGGTATACCACTGTGTCTGGAACAGCATTTCCATCCTGCCTGAGGAATCTCTCAAGGTTACAATGAGTTCATTGACGCACTCATTACCTTTCTTTGTTATTATGGAGAGAGAGGTATGCTCTTTCTTCTGAGTGATGTCCAAAAGGCTTCCCTACTAAAGGGAAAGAAGTCTTTGGGTGAACAAACCTTCACTCAAAAGAGTGAAATCTGGCAGAACTGGACCCCAACAAAACCATGAACGGAGCTAACATGTGGAGGTCTGAACACTCACGCTCCCTTCTGTGAAGCAGATGAGTCACTTGTCAGGGTCTTTGAGAACGGGTTATAGGCAAACTGCCCTCACCCTTTTCTGGGAGCATCTTGAAGGAGAGGCCCACCTGCCTCTGCTCCTTGCACTCTTTCTTTCAAGGCACTCACTTAGCCATGCAGTTTCCATCCCAAAATTCCCTCACCTATGGTTTCCTTGCTCCCCCTCTAAGCAGGAGGTCTTCCTTTCATCTCTGTCCAAGGGGCTATGAGTGGACAGCTGCTCATGAGCTCAGGAAAGGGCTGTAAGCTGGCTTGTGCATGTGAGGAGGCTGGAGCCAGCCGTGGGGCCTGGCTGAGCCCTCTTCTAATTGCTGACATTGAGCTGATGTTATTCTTGGCCTGGGGCAGAGCCATTACTCAGGAGTTTCTGTTAAAGTGATTCTTTGTTAAACCTTCTCTCACCCCCACAATGTTCCCCTCCTTTTTCTCCCTCCCTTCTCCATCTGAGCCAAGCAGTTTGGAGTTGCAATATTGAGGCCATTGCCATGCCATAGGGCTCAGGCTGCACTGAAGTTGCCATTAATGAAGAAAGGTATTTGCTGAACATGGGGGCTTTTAGACTCTGTAGTGGAAACCACATCTTAATAAAGTGATTGTTTCTTGGACACATCCTCTCCTGCTAGACATTGTATGGAGCCAGCCAGACCTCCCCTTCCAGTCACAGTCGCACTGATCCTTTGATGCCCCTCCCAGTCACTGCACTATCCTCATCTTCATTTGTCTATCCCCAGCTCCCTTTCTAGTTTCCTGTCCTTACCTCTTCCATCTGCCAGTTAGCTTCTCAGACTTCAGTCTTTTGACTTGGTATTTCTAAAAACTGCTGCCTTTTTTTCTGCTGCTTACCCACTGTCTGCCCTCTGTCTTCTTCCCACTCACACTACTTTGGCTTCCATCCCCTTTTCCTGCTGGCCATCCTTTGTTCTCTCTTTTTCCCCACAGCTGATGTATCTTATCCTAACCTGTGTGACTTTACCCCACATCCTAGTCAGTGTCACCTAAGCCACATATCTTCCATTGCCTGCTTTCCCTTCTTTTCCTTCACATGTGTTGAGATCTACTCCATCCTTTGTTGTCTTGCCTGCTATGTTCAAGTTCCCCAGCCTCCTTTCAACAGAAGAAATTATATGCCCACAAACGGAAGGGCTATCACTTGAAAGAGTGCCATCATTTCTCTACTTTGGGGAATGTGTGCAGGATACCTCCAAGCCTATTTTGTCTGATTGTTCAAGTTCTTGTTACAGCTGCAAGGCAGACTAGCCATTTATCAGTAGCTGTGAAGTGCTCTTATTAATGTATCTCAAGGTACACGCTGGGTGTAGCATGACCATACAACATGACTAAATGCCAGTCTTTCCTTCTATCTGTGACAAACGGGACCAGTTGTATGTTTATGGACAGCATATGAACAAGTAACAGAAGCACTGTGATTAATAACAGAGGCAAATGCTTCTGCCTGCACGTTAACCAGCTCGATATGTTGGAGATGAGATGGATGTGTTGGAAAGCATGGAAGTTCCTAGTCAAGTATTTGTGCAATAGGAATACTTCCATTTGCTGTGCAGTGGCTGTATCTTATCATGAAGGCTTATTGTGTACTTACTTCTTTGTGGCAGCACCCGCTCTTGTTTGAGCACTTTCCAGACACTTAAGAATGATGATTTCTCCTCCAGGCATTTAACAATTTGCAGAGTAGCAAATACTGTGTAGGTGGAGGAAGAGGAATAATAGCCAACAATTTTCTCTCATTGTATGTGGAAGTTAGTTCATGAAGTGTAGTATGGTGGAAATAGATCAGAATAGGTACTTCATTCCCTGGACGAAAAGAAAAACACCAAACTGACTGGGTGAGACTCTAACAAACAAATGGATGCAGTGGTAGGCCCCAGGAACAGAGACAACACAGAGCCTGAGAAAAGAGAAGGAAAGCAGAAAGGGGCAGAGATTGAAGGTGGAGACAAGAAGCTTAAATCTGATACCAACAAAAGCAACAAGAATTACAAAATCAAACTACAAGACAAGAAAAACAGGCTGATAGCAGTATTTTTAAAGGATTTAAAAAATTTTTCCGTCATATTTAAAGGAGACTTCATGTGACACGTTATGACCTGGATGTTTGTATCACTGCTGCAGTTGGCAAGGCAGTTAATACACCATCATTGTTTATTCTCTAATTGTTTCCTGTACTGGAAAAATGCCATTAGCTGTTAGGGAGGTTCCTCCTCTGTGTGGCTGTGTTCTGTCTGCTTAGCCTAGCATGTAATGGGTTTAGAATTTTATGCCAAACATTTCACATGGTGAAAAAAAGCTGAATTAAAACAAGAAGAGTACAGTTGTATAGTGGAATGATCCCCATCGCCCTGCTTATATGAAAAAGCTAGTGTCAAACAAGAAATAAATCTCATTAATGAGTTGTGTGGTCAGTTGTGATCACATTTCAATCAGAAGTTTAAGTAGGTTTTATGCTATAAAATATTGGGCTAAGTTAAATAATTCTCCTCTCAATCATTTAAAAATGGTATCTTCTCTGAAATATTCCTCAGTTTATGAAGTTCAGCAGAAGTTTTTCTTTTAATGTATGTGACTGTCTTATGAATTCCCTATAGTTTATTTAGATCTGACTGGGAATGTTGAGTACTCAGAATAATATTCCTCGTATTCCTAGAACTACATTATTCCTGTCTGAGGACACAGTCTCTTTGAATGCAGCCTTAAACATCATTAAACTGTTTTAGAAACCATTATATATTGGACTGCTCTCAGATTTGCAGTCCCTCTTCCCCTTCAGTCTCTTGTTTGCAGCTTTCTCCCTCAGATAGTTTTCCCACTAAATGTGCTAACTCTTATTTTTCCTATTTAAGTCTTGTGATACTGAGTCAAAGTCTAAGTAAAGCAGAACAACTGTTCTGAAAGCAGTAGTCTCTGCTAATTTATACCAGATGAAATTTTGTCCTTGTGTTTCTGATCCTGTCACTAGAATTATAGTAAGGCCCAGATGTATGAAGTATCTTTCCAATATGGCCTAATCCTTGCCCCAGAGACCTTCCGGTACCAAAAGAGAGACAAAGGAGAAGGGACCAGGTCAACTTATTTTAGTATATTGTAGTCTCATTTGGAAGATTTTACCAAGGAAGATGTGCTTCAGGACAGTCTGTGCATGCCATGAATTTGCTGCTCTTCTTTATATTTCTTGAGCCCAAGGTGCTTCTCTCACTGCAGTTTAACTCTAAGGCAGTTAATAGTACATTTTGAGCCTGTTCTTTATCACTACTTTTTGAATTTTCAACTGAACTGATTGTTGCATCCAAACTGATTTAACTGAATGTGTTAGTATATGTTCAAAGGGATTTTCGCTAAATAATTTATATGACTCCAAAGGTCTTCCAGGCCTTTTAAGTCTCTGAATATTTGCAGTATTATCTGAAATGCAGTTACTTTTCTAGAACTGGTGAGTTTTATTTTGTTGGACTTGCATTTTTTCTTTTTTTAACGTAAATCCTGGTCATTGCTTATTGCATGTAAACAAGTCCGTTTCCAATGCTAGTTGTTTAGAACTGGCTACACAGATCTTTATGCAATACGTGTGTGTGCATCTGCCTGTCAATTCTCATACACTCCTGAGTCTCTCATAATTCTTAGACTTGCTGATCCAATTTAAACTGGATGACTATGGAATAGACATCTCAAAGCTATGTTTCATATAAATTTCATGCAAATAAAGAGCTATGTATCTGGAAAGGGGATTCAGCTACTCTTCCCATTAGGGCAAAGGCTGCAGTATGATGCTACTCCTAATTATACAGCAGAAAATCCACATGTGAATGCCCCAAAACCATGAAGAGAGACATAATTTGGGGCATGCTTTATATTAGATACTGTAAGATTCAGCCCCAAGACAGATTCACAGGAAATGAGCTTCATTACCTCCTCTGGTCACAGAATGAACATGTTTTTGCTTGCCTCATTTGTTCTATTACTGTGCTAGGGATGGGTGTTAGATAAAGGGATGGTAAGTGCCAGGAACATTCTTTTTGTTTTTTAAGATCATTGATATATCTGCTTTTCTTCGAAGTACTGCAGTACCTCCCTGCTTTAATCATGAGCAGCCCGAGCTCAGCTGCTACTGGCTGATACTCTTAGATGTGCATCATCCTTACTGACAAGCTGTACATGTTGAAATATGTTAATTAAAAACTACTAATTTTGTACAGATAACACTTTGTATATGGTGTACATGTGTAGATGTGGAAGCAAGGAGAGGTATGATCTAAGGACACAAATATGGGCCTGGAAGTCAGGACCTTCTCTGAGCTCTCACCCTAGCTTTCCATATTGCTTCAGTCTGTGGCTTAGGAAAAATCACTTCATCTGCCAGTGCTAGCATTCTTCATGTGCAAGACAGGGTTAATGCTGTCCTACCTCCCCAGAGAACTATGCAAGAGAATAAATTCCCTAATGCTTTATATTATTTTTAGTTAAGAAGTCTCATAGTGTTCTAAGTATTTTTCAGATTTGTAGCCCTAAGAACTTGTCAGGGAAGCAGACGTCTCCTCAAAACCACGTTAAATGTGCCAACCTGGGAAGTGTGGTTCCACGTTTTTTACTTGCAGCAGCAATAGTTGCAGGGTGCTGCCTGCTTCAGGACTGCTGCCTCTGTCGGGGTTTGCCTAGGCTTCTGCTCTACCTAGACTCTGAGCCTTCAGAATCCTGAGTGATGAGGTCTGTCTTCTACTTTTTGGTTGTACTGAAATATCTTCCCAACCCTTCCTTTGTGTGGTCGGTCTCTGCTCTCCCCAGCTGCCCTCTTTATTTGCACAGTAGCTTCTCCTGGTTTCCTGTCCTGTCCCTATGGAGTTCACAGCAGGGCAGTATGCTTTGTAGCTGAATCCAGAAGCCATGGTCCGTGTCAGCTTCCAGTCTCCCCATCCTTGCCTGGAAGGCAGCCAGAATCTCAGCACAGCGTGGAGACAGAGGCCTTTTTGGAAGTCCATTACCCCCAAGAAAAACATCCATGACCTTTTTTTAGGCAGATCTCAGCCCAGCTTTTGCTGATTAGACTTCATTAGAGCATCCATGCTTGCTGTTTCTTCAGAGTCATGGGCCTCCTTGCCAATGCATATTAAAACAGGAAAGGGGTTAATACTGTATGCTTTGTGGACTGCAGGATCATAATGATTTTAGTAACAAGAAAAAACTTACAGGAAATATGCATAGTATCAAACAGAGCACAGTGAAATATCACTCCTGAATAAGAAGGGGGTGCAGTGACTTGAGGATGTCCATCCTAACCCCATGATGTGTCAGACTCTTATGAGGCAGGAGCGTAAACCAAGTTCCATTTTAGTTTCTTTTACTGGGGGAGGTGGGGTGTGACTGCTATTTTCCAGACTTCTGCACTTGTACCAGCTACTTATTCAAAATCTGAAAGCTATGATCAAGGGAGAGCTTCAGGGAAGGGAGAGGTTAAGAAGGATTGGGAGCTCAAGGGCATCTTGAGCTCAGTTAAGTCAGTGAGCTCTAGTTAGGAAACAGGCCTGTTTTGGCTCCTGCACTTCATTTTCTCCCTAGAGCTCTGCTTGTCAGAAACGCCTTCCCACACACCACTGCCCTGCCATTTGCCAGAGAATTGCGGGGGAGAGGGGCTTTTCCTGTCTGTGTGCTGAGACTCAGCCAGCCCATAGACGGCGGTTTTATCTGGAGCCTGGAGCCCACTCACTGCGGCTTTGTGTGTTTTTCACCAGAGGAGAAACTGTGGACAAATGCAGTGAAGGGCACTGCTCCCAGGGTCATGCTGAGGTGACTGCGAAGTGCTCAGCTATTCCCCTCATCTCCTGTCACTGACCTCTAGCTGCCAAACTCCATGATTACGGTACTGCCTCTGCCCTGAGAATCTGACTGATTTTGAGGAAAGACAAGACAGAACTCCCAGCAGGTTGTCTCTCTATGAAGAGTTAGGGCAGTTTGCAGAGCTCCTATAGGGAACCCCACTCCCTGCTTTGCCAGTACACTGCTAAGTTCTCCAGTGTCTAATGACATGCAGATTCTTTGTTCCCAGTGACAAATCTCCAGCGTACTCTCCCACCTGCTATAGGAATAGAAAATATTTTGTGGTGTTACTGGGGTTTTCTTTTTGTCAGCTGCTGACCTAAAGTATCTTTTTCAGAGAAGGTACCCTAGACCCTTTTTCTCATTCCAAGCACCTACAGGGTTAGACTGAAGAACTGGCATTGTAACATCTGCCTCATAACCTTTTTCTTTCCTAGAACTGTCTCAATCCTACCTCCCACACAAAGAATAATTTAGCAAGATAAATGCAGAAAGTCAGTCAAAGCCATAAAAGCTTTACTGCTTTGTATATGGGAGCCCACTGCAAGATTAGACTGAGCATAGGACCTCTTGGTTTTTAATCCAGAATAGCGTCATTCTGTGGCAGTAATGAGCCTGTCTGCCTTCCTAGAAGCTAGTCCCAGCTTCCAAGGGTATAAAATTTAGCTCTAGAAATTAATTCACTGACTTGACCACTTAACTCTTCTATTTATGCATGGGACTGTCCCTGGAGCCCTGGGGTTACCTTCACGAGGCAGATATTATCCCTCACAAAAATGCACCCACCTCCATCAGCTCTTTCAGTAATATTTGGTGAGGTAATTCCCAATTACTATGGTATTTTTGTTTTGTTTTCTTTTTTTGTCCCCCTCAGGGTCTCTTTGCCAACTACTCACAATCCAGCACCATGCCAGCTGGCTCTGGTGCTCACAAGAGATCAAGTGCCACTTCTAGTATCCAGAAGACAGCCAGTTTGCACAAAGTGATGCCATCCCAGAGTACACCTTCTCAACTGGTCCCAAAGCCTCCAGCAAACCACAGGCAGGCAGTGGTCAGAAAGGCTGCACCCCAGAAGATTTCCAAGTAAGTTTTATCTCTTCCCATCCACCACAGGGTGCTGGCAGTGGTTCCCCTAAGAAGGAATATTGAAGAATATACTGATACATGCAACTCTGACATAGATCTTTTTGGCTGTGCTCTCCAAGATAAATCTCAGAATAACCTGAGCTGTGTGTGCTGAAATAGATGTGTGCTGTGTTGCAGTTTCATGTTTCACAATGATAAGGTAGGTAAGACTGTAACATCATGCAAATGTAAGGACACAGGAACTGCCGGATTGAATCAGAGAAGTATCTGATGCAGGGTAGGACTCGGTTACCTAAATACAGGTTGCTAGTGACATTTTAGATGCCCAGAGCTATTACACCTGACCTCCAGCTGCTGCTCTAGCTGAGCACAAGTCTTCTGTAGATCTTGTGTTGTATCTGCCAGTCCCATCCAGATGTCTCAGATTACCTGAGAGTACCAAGTATGGTACCAAACATCGTTTAAGCACTTGAGTCACTCCCTCCACGTTTAATGTTTTGGGGGCTAGAATCTGGTGGATTAGAAGAGGCTGCCAAAAACCCCCAATATTGTTAGTGAGCTAATCTGCCCTTGAGCCAAGTTTTCCAATGAATTTAACACACAATGATTGACTTATGCCTTCAAGCACAAGTGTTTATTTAATTTAAAATGTTTATATTGTGCCTAATGTAATGATAGTTGTCCTCATTATCGGTAGACATCCTTCTTTTAACTTTTACTAAGCTTTTAGTTATATATAGTGCTTGCCATTCTAAGGTAGATGGATTTGATGTGTATTATCCTTAAAAACAAACCAACAAAAAATCACCATGAAATGTTGCTTACTGATTTTAAGTTTCCTTCCTTTGCATTTATTGGTGTGTCTTCTCTTTTGTGCATTATGAAAGAACGTGAGCAAGACTTCTGGGTTTTCTTTTTATCCTTTACCTTTCTTTCCTCAGCTTTCTGTTTATCTCCTCTTAAATGACAGAACTGCTTTAGACTAAATCCTTAACCATATTATTCCTCATATATTCTCAGGCTTGTTTTATCCGCAAATACTGAATGGCAAAAATTGCATCCATAACTTCCTTTCTTAAACTTACTCTATAGCCAGAAGAGTCATAAAGCTTTCAGAGCAAGTTCCTGTGAGGTTTCCTGATTCTCTGTTCCCTTCCTCTTTAAAGAGAGAAGTTTTAGTAAAAGGTTACTGATGAAAGACACCTTATGAAGATGCTGGGGCATTGTCAGTGTGTGTGGGTCACATCTGGAACTGCAAGGTGTTTTTAAAGAGCTTGGACAAAACTGCTTTGGTGAAGCTTGTGTATTTCCTGCCTGCACTCCTGGTATCTTAAGAGATAGCACACTGAATCAATCACTCAAAACTATTTAAAAAGAAAACAAAATGTTAGTAGACTTTGTCAACTCAGCAAGTACAGATGTGAGCATCAGGTCTGGCAGGTATATGCTAGTGGGTTTGCTATTTGATTTCTTTTATGTTGAGTAGCTCATGTTAGTACAGGTGACAGGGCTGTGTCAGTTGGTTTCTCTGCTGGGCAGCAAGATGTGTATTTGAAGATGCCGGTGTGCTGTGCTCACTTCTTGGCAGAGGAAATGTTTATCCTTGTGAGATGGAATTGCAGCTCCTTGGATAGACTTTACTTTGCTGCATTTTTGTGGTTTCTGCTCTGTGACAGGCAGGAGTGTGGGAAAACCGGAAAAAGTTCAGCACCAAAAATGCACAGAAAGGGGAGAAAAAGCAAAAGATTCCTTCAGAATTTCAGAAAACTAATCCAAGTATTGAAGGCTGCAAGGAGCCACTCCGGAAATAGTTTCCAAGTTGCCTTTCAGTCTCCAGCATGAGGCTGCAAACCCATTCTTGCCATTCAGGGGATCTTACAGTAACATTTTTTTACTTACATGGAAAACGGCAGTGCCAGCTATATTTCCAGCATATTGAGAGCTGATCGTTTAAAAACTGTTCTCACTCTAATTTAGTCCATTCATTGTTGTCAGAAGACCAGAGATGCATCAACAGAGGAGAGTGAGTAGAGAGAAACCACTGTATCAAAAGAATATAGATTATAGAAGAAAAAGATGTCTTGCATGCTTCAGTCTGTTTTTACAGTCCCTGGTTATTCTGTACAAAGTATGTTCAAACACTGTGTGTAGTCTGCTTTCAAAAAAAACCTCCAGTGGCAGAGACCCCACCATGTGCTAGAGAAGGCTATTCAAGAATCTAGACAACCTTATTATCAGAAAGTTCTTCCTGATTTGCAATCTGAATTTTTCCTGTTGTTTCATCCTGTTGTACTTTGTTCCTCCCTCCTGAAGCACACCAGACACTTTCCCTTGCAAATACTTTCCATCTTTTGAATATTCTTCTACTTCTTGGAGTTTTCTAATGTTGCTTAGACTTGTTGAGGTTTTGTTAACCTCAGATAGTAGTTTCACCTGCCAAGTCCTTAATCGTCTTGCATTTACTATATTTTCTTCAGTTTGTCAGAGGGCTTCCCTAGTAGCACCCAGAATTGTACTTTCCCAGTGTGGGACTACCATATCCTTAGGTTATGACATGGCAAATATCCATCTCCATAACATCTAATCTAATTTTGGCTTTTTGACTGCTTCATTTCTCTCAGGTCATTTTTAAAATTTGCTTCCCACTCTCACCCCCTAAGACTTCTTGGCAGTTTTCCTCATCTCTTTCCTCAAAGAACATCTCAGTGCTATAAATTATTTCCACAAAACTTAGTGAAACTAATCTCATTCTGTTGCTAAAGCTCTCATGTCTCTTTTTTCTATATATTTCAGTAAGCCAGACTTTATTTCTCTGTCTGCTCTTCCACCACCTAGCTTTTCTTTAACTTCTTAATAAAGATCATCTTTTTAAAGTTGTTTGTTGAATTTCTCCAGAGACTGGGCTGTGAAGACAAACTAAAGTCAGCTTTGTCCCTTTTACCTATCTCTTCCTTGCATGCATTATCAATTCTCTCCTAGCCAGTCACGTGGCTTCCAGAAGAGGAAGAAAAGAATAAATGAAAACTCAACTACAAATGGAATGAGATGTTGAAGATGAATGTTACTAATTCAAAAACTATCTAGTAACTTGGACACTTCCCTGGTTAAAATATAAAGGAAAAAAGTAATGGAATAGCCAGACAATTCAGTCTTGTCTTTTCAGTTCCTGGCCTCTCTTGTTTTCACAGTCTCTCAACTTGTACAAGGTGGTTGGTTGACTTTATAATAGATTGTGTCTGAAGCAGATTCCTTGCTTAAGCTAACAGAGTGGAAAACTGGGGCCCATATTCAAGTGTGGAGAAACTAACTGGGAGAAATGGTTTAGTATGTAGCTCTATGCTAAAACGTAGGCTGATAAAATGGTCTCATGGGGCTCCATAACTTTCATTAAATGCGCTCATATCACAAGTACAAAGAACAACTAACACAACAAGCTCTTCTTTCTTTCCAAGAGTCAGGCTGAGTCCTTTCCACTGGTCATGCTGCCACTACTATAGGCAGGTCTGTGAACCACTAAGAGACCTGCTGATTTCTGAGAGCAACATTTTGAGACAGAGATCACAGATACAGTATTCATAAGTTATGGAATGAAGCAGGTGTCCCTGGAAGCAGCATTTGGTGTATCGAATCTTCACATTACAGATGACAGCATGCAAAGTAGAAAAATATATTAGCTTAACTGTCAGAACCCAGAGTGAACTGGTACAGGTGGTAGACAGAAAATCTTTCACAATAAATACAAATTTCTGTGCTATCATTCCTACAGTAACTGCTAAGAAACCTGCTCTGTAACTATGCCAGCAAGTAGAGCAAGGCCTTGAACAGCCTGTGAGCAGAACTATCAGTCAAAGAAAAGATCTCAGAAAAATTCAGCTGTCAGTATTAGACCACTGTATATAAAGAGAGGAAATGTCAGGTAGAGAAAAGGAGTATATAGTTCAAGATGTAACACGGGAAGATCACCAAGTTTACCAGTAATAGACTGGAACATTACCAACTATTGGGGATATCGATCAGCATGCCGTAACCTCTTGCACTAACCCTCTCTATAAATGCAATTCCCAACAACTCTATTGAGGAAGACTTTTAAAACAAATATTCCCTTCAAGTCTGAACACCACAGCACAAAATCTTTCTACCTTGTTCTTGTGTATGTTTGCTTTGCATGGTGCCAGTAGCAGAAAAGTCAAAGTTCGGCTCTAAGTAGCACAGAAATAAGGTAGAGGTGATGCATTTCTCCAGAGTTCGGGACGTCTATCCCACGGTGGGGTGGAGTCCTGACTGCAATTGGATACAGCAGTAGCCAGCTGTTACAGGACAGGCTGGCCAAGCCTGGCAAATGCGCCAAAAGTAGCATAATGGCCACAGAGCAAGCCCTGTAAAACACTATGATTTTGGTTTGTATACTGTCTTGGCCATGTGTGCTTATTCATAGGTATGTGTAAAGTGTCTTAAGTGAGCCAGGTACACCTCACATACAAACTGAGCGCCCACTGAAAAGAAGACAGGCAGCAGGAGAGCAAGCATCTTTCACTCTTTTGCTGCTGCTGTACTGCAGCACGTTTATTTTTTTTTTTAGCTCCTGAGCATCTGGGTTAATCAGGCTGCCTGACCCTTAAACACTTTTGGCAGCAAAAGCAGTACATCTGAGAGACATGCCTTGATTTAACACTCTGACACAGCTGGGCTCACTATGCCTGTAGCTCTTAGCCCTTGGCTAGCCTCAGATCATACAGATACACATGTGGAGGTACCCTGTCCAAGAGCAACAAACAGGAACAAGCCTCCCTGGCTCAGGGTTTTCACATCTGTTGCTGTCCTCTTGTCAAATCTGGGCTTTTTGTGATGTAAATTTGTTAGTATTAGTTCTATCCCCCCTGGACAATTAGATGTGTTCATAGCATCCCACGAATAGGTTGTTAAAGGTGTTCAAAAATTTAGTCAAGAAAGTATTTCTTTGTAACCTGCAGAACAAGAGCATTCCACAAATTTGCAATCCAAGGCTGAGCAGCTTAGGGCTGGTTTAGTGCCTAAGTAAAGGGAGTCAGTATCTGTTTCAAGGAGGGGTTACCTGTAGAAAAGATAGAAATGGCGATGACAGGTATTTAAGTGGACGGGACAGTGGTTTTTTAGTATTGAAGAACTGGAGAAAATAACAATGGATTACATTGGAGAAGTGGAAGCAAAACCAAGACAGCCATTAAGAGCAGGAAACTGAGAAAGGCAGTAGAGTTTCAGCCAACCCAAGAAGGAAGAAGGTGGAAAGGGATCACCTCAGTTTATGCAGTGAGTATGTTCTGGCACTGGAGCTTCCATCAGGACAGCAGAGAGAACTTGAGCATAGCATGGTGGGAGATAATGATCCAGAAGCAGATCTGAGAATGAGCTGTGTGGAGGTGACAGTTGAAACTGCAAGAACTGAGGTACACTGTGGGTAGGCAGAAAAGAAGAATAAGTCTGTAGAGAGATTCTCTAGTCATAAAACACTTTAAAGTAGAAATGTGACTGTTCCCGCTTTTGTGGTTTCTTGCTGCTGTTGTATTTTCTGGCATTCTTGATGATATTTTCAACTGCTAGTCCTGCATTCTACCTACAGAAGGGTGAGTTGAATTTGGCTGTCAGTTGTGCTGCATTTACAAAGTGGACAAGCTAATTTTGAGCATAGAATCTCTATGTAAGAAGCGTAAAGATCCATCTGGATTTTCAGCTCCTAGAATGACCATGCAGTATTAGCAGCAAAAGAAACCATAAGTACAGATCCAAAATTCTTTCGAAGGGACAATAAACATAGAAAAAGGCACCTTGTTTGACAATAGCATTTGAAAATGTGGCTGACTGAAATAAGGGGTTGTGTTTCACAAGTGTCGTATCTGCATCCCTCTCCTTTCCTGTATAGACTCCAATTTATTTCACTAAAACCCAACCGAGATAAAATGCATGAGTCCCTCACTGGTATTTTAGCTGTCAGGAGCACCTGGATTCCTGGCAAATCTGAAAGCAAAAGGTTTCAGACAACACTATAGAAACTGCACACCTGTGCCTGGTCTATTAGTCATCAGGGCATCATCACATAGGGACTAGAGATGACAGTGTTCTTCCACAGAAGAGCTCACAGTAACTGTTTAGCACTGCAGAGCTGAATGAGTGACGAAGGACTCCAGCAGAGAGACGGGAGTGTACATGCAGAAGTATGGAGTGATCATAATAGAGTTGCGCAGGAAAGAAGAAAGGCAAGGAGGGATAAGGAAGAGAGAACAAACCAGGAATAGATGGATCAACTGTATAGATTTTAAAGACAGAACAGATCATTGCAGCTGTATAGCTTGACCTCACTTGTGAGTAGACCCATTTTTTTTTATGTAGGAGGGCATGTTCTCTCAGTTTGGTAGTGAATATTTATTTATATTTATGACAGATAAAGGAAGTGCAGTTGTACTCCACAGAATTTAGTTTTGCTGTAACTTAAATGCTGAGATAAATACAGGAGGATTTTGCATAAAGTATCTTCTTGAGAACTAGCACTGGACTACTGGAGATTAAATGCATCCTGTGGGTCTCGGTTTCCAAGACAACTGAGAAATTTTGCCTAAATGATCTGCCTCTGCTGGGACAAGATGCAAGGACTTAACTTTTGAATGTAGCATGTTTTTGCCAGTGTGTGCATTTCTGTTCTAGGGTTGCTCGATCATTTTACTTCAAAATCACTAGAATAAGGTGACCACAGCATTACTAGTTGAGTTGGACCTTTGGTGGTCCAATACTATTTACTATCTCTTTTATCCTCCAGAATCATCTTCTAAGACCTGGGGGACAGTCCAGTGTTTTAAGCACATTGAAGTCTTGCTGGTGGCTTGAGTATTCATCTGTCTTGCTCTGGCTTTTTGGAGTAGCTTGCTGTCACTGCCTTTTTCAGGCACAGCTTCAGAGCTACAATCCTACTGAAATTATATGAACTAGGAAAACGGTCATTTTTTGGAGACTTTTATTCTTCCTTGGTATATCCTTTCTTACCTCTGTCTAATTTGATGCTTTTACCTGTTAGGGTGACCTACACTGAAAAGCAACTGAATGGATTCCAGAACAGCCTTCACAGTGCTACACCCTGTGAGCCAGGGACAAATTCCACAGGTGAGTGCTAGTGCTGAAGACCAGAATAGTGGGGTGGGCACACTGAGATGTTTTCATCTTTCAAGAACTTGCAGGGAAAAAACCTTCTCAGTAAGAAGAAGAATCACAGCTGCCTACCCTGCATGTAGTGGTTCCTAGGTAACAGTCTGGGTTCAGCTGTGCAGGGAATTTGTTCCTCCTAGGATTAAAAAGACTAAACAGAAGGGAGCAAAGGCTGAGCTTCATAGAATTGGAAGAGGAAGATCCCTTAAATTGTGGCTGGGAAAAAAAAAAAGCTTGGCTAAGATGGCTCTTCTTTGCTTTAGGCTTTGGCTCAAAGATGCTCTGTTGTTTAAGCTTGGCCTGTAATAAAGGGCCAGGACATTCTTTATATTTTTTCTTCAGTCTTACAGAAAAGCCCTTTAGTTCAGAAATATAGTTGAGACTTGTGAATCAGCTGTATAGTGAAGTCAATCTGTAGAGGTGAAAGCTCCCAAAGAAAAATCACTGAGACTTCTAGAATCAAATCTTCATCGTTCCCTAGTGGCTAATTAATTCAAATAGGTTTATCTGCTGTTAAGGTCTCAGTAAATGAGGAACTCATCAATTTTTCATTGATGCAGACCTATTAGTAGAGTACAGGCTTGATATTACCCATGGCTCACAGTAATTTTTGATGGTGCTGTAACGGAGTAGATGGACAAATTATGGTCTAGAATGCTTTTAAAAGTCTGTTTCTGGCCTTTCTTTTTGCCGTGAAAACCCTGAAAACATTACTTGAGTTATCACTAATGCAGTGATCTCTGTATTTTCACAGGCTGAAATAAAAGTTTGCATGGGGGTGAACTACCTAATTCATCTCTTAGATATTTAGGTCTGAAACTTAAAGACGACATTTCCATTAATGTCAGTGATTTTACTGCTGATCCTCTAGCACAAACATTCAGCTAATACACTTCTTATACAGTTCCAAACTGCCTCCCACGCTTTACCACCTGCCAAAATCTCCAGTTATTCTACCAGAAATTTTATAAAGTGAATAGCCAGTCAATAAAGAAGACCTTACAGCACACTGAAACATGAAAGTGTAGGAATGGAATATAATAAGATTATCAAAATAAAATTGTCAACACTGTAGTATATGTATAGTTGAGGCAAAAGTTCGGGTCTACTGTGTAGTTCAAAGGGAGGTTTTAGTACAGTATATAAGCAAGGTTACACATACATTTACAAGTAAATGTAAAAATGGAATTATCAATATATTGACCAAACTGGTTTGCTGAGTGGACTTGCATGGAGGTGTTTGTGTGCTGAATTCTGCCTCCTCTTTCACAGTTTTAAGAGCACTCTCTCAGTTGCCACTTTGTAATTTTAACCTCTGCAAGAGATTTTCTCCATCTTCTCTAGGCACTGTAGTTGTTATGTGTGTCTGTAATAGCTGTAGGTAGCGTTTTTCTATTCTTCACTCTTTCTGTGAATATTTATGCAGAGCATGTGTGAAGGTTGTTGATAATATTAATGATGGAAGGCAACAGCCAGAGCTGCAGGATAAGAACTACAAAGTTCAGAGTAGTCACCCTCTCCAGAAATACTTGTAATCCAGTGAGAACTGAGAACTTCAGCTCATGTTTCCTTCTGTAGGACTATGCTAGCTGCACTGTACTAAACTTATCCTCTCTGAAGCTGAAACAGAGGGTTTAGCTGGCTGTTTAGCTAAGAGTGTGAGGGCTTAGATAGAACCCTAGTTTTGCTAGGGGTGTAGGCTAGCAGAACCATGGTGAGTGGGTCACTCCAAGCTTCCTTGTCACTAGAAGAAGTTTATGGCTCCAAGAACAGTGCTAAATATTGCAGCAATTGAACTAACTAGAGCAAAATGTTTGTTCGTGGAAACTGGGGAATAATATTTTCTTCAGCTTTGCACCAAGCCACTGGTATGCGTCAGAGGCTGCTGTGCCCAGTCTGCGTGTCTCAGAAACTACTCTCGTCCTTCCTGCAGGAACAGCTGTTTTTCTTCTTCACTCTATCCATTGATTGCTCATACTAGGGCCCTGATTTCCCTCATCAGCAGCTTATTTGGTGTTAGAGTTTCACATGTATTTAGTATACTGGATACTAACTAGAGGGGTTGGAGACACAAGTCATAAAGCAGATTACATAATAAACTGCAAGCATTTAAAGACAGAAGGCTGTGAAGAGTTCCACAGATAAAAGAGGAACCAGGCAGAACCTCTGTATAAGCACACACACATGTTCAAAAATGTCTGAGAAGCTTGAACAGGCCTTCTCTAACAGCCTGTCTGAGAATAGCTATGGGGCTCTGCAGAGAAGAAGCATAGAGGTGTCACAAATGATCTAATTGAAAGTAAGGATGATGCTCAAAGGAACAGTCAGACAGTATGCAAATTTTTAACCAAATTGTCCAGAAAACTGTTTACTGGTGGTTAGTACTGCAGCTGTAGGAGAATACCAGTTGTAGATACTGTTGGGCAGTTCGCTCCGCTCAAGCTCTTGAGGACAGGTCCCTTGAGATGAAATAAAAGGGAGGATAAAAGTCAGCATTTCTGCAAAGCAACTCAGGATTCTGAAACAAGCCACCGCTACAGTGAAAGCGGTGGCAGCCTCTCATCCCTATGGCCTCATCCTCATTTCATGGAGAGGCAGAAGTGTGAGCTGTGTGCCACTGGTGTAATGAGAGAGATGGCAGAGATTCTCATGAGCATCTACAGACAAGAAACCAAATCTGCAAGCTCTCATTTGGGGTTACTTGTAGTGTCTGGGCAGAGAGTTTCCTATCAAAGTTCCTGAGAGTTTAACAAGATTTATTCTATTGAAGAAATACTAAGAACTACTGTCTCTAGGGAACATTCACAATGCTTCTGACCTGATTTTTTGCTGAAATGGAACACCCAGACGCTCATGGGTTGTCAGTCATTCTGAAAATACAGCCGTTATCACATTGGTTTTTTTATTCTGTGTTACTCTGAGGGTTCCTCAGCATTACACTGTTTCCTGTGTCATGGACTTTAGCAGTTCAATTAGTATTAGTGAAATAGGGTGATTGTGTTCTAAGGATCAATTCACTTTTCCAAGTCTTCTGCAGGATATAGCTTGCTGAGTAATAGCTAAGCTAAGTAGTGCGGTGGGATGTTCGGTCCAGGTTCTCTTCATGAGGTTGTGTTTGATATACTGAGTTCAGATGATGAAGGAAGGAACCTACAGACTGGTCACTTTTTTTTGCTGTATATATTAACAATGTAAGGTGTATGGAAACGTTTTGCCATATTTTGTGGTTTTATTTTCTGTTCCTCTCTAGTGACATTAGGCGAATAGTGCATATGTTTTTTTTCTCAAGAAAGTGAGGTTCTAGGTAAAAAAGGTGTCGTACTGCCACCAGAATTTAGCTTTTGAACAACTGGCAAGGAAGTTCTGTAGCTATATGGAAGACTTCATAGTTAGAAATTAATTATATTTATGATTCTTCCTTTTTGAAAACACCAACACAAAGCAGGTTTTAGGGAGAACAGAGGCTGAAGGGCACTTTATGAAAATAAAACAGCATAGTCCTAGGCAGCTTCTCTGTTCCTGAGCTAGACTCTTGTCGGAAAGAGCCTTGAGACAGGAACAATCTGGAAGTATATTTAACCCCTCAGTGCAGTTGTGGAGTGGATGCACAAGGTGATAGCCCCAGCTGATTGTATTTGGTTTGGCTTGATTGTAAAGGTAACAGCGACTATGAATGAAATCTGTGTTTTGTCTTTCTGCTTCTCTCTTCTGTTTGCTGCCAACTTCCTGAGAGTTTCTAATTTTTTTATTTTAAAAGCTTCAGAAGACAGAATGCCTCTGGGGTTCTGTTTTGCTATTGAAAAAATGTGTTAATAACCTATATAATTACAAACAAATCAGAGTCATGATTGAAACTGGGCAAGACTGATACCTGGCTCCAGATTTGACAGGACTTTCACCGTTTCATACTCAGATTGATTAACAGTGATGCAGTTTTATTGTGCTAATATTTATATTACTGGTGTCTACATGGCTTTTCCACTACATGTGCTGGGAGAAGAAAAAAGCATTAGAGTTACTGATAAGAGGACATAAGTTAGTAATATGCTATCTGAGTTTGACTGCAGGGAAGACTGCTAATTTATACGAAGTCTCAGATCTCTGCCTAGTCTGGTTTAAAGCATGAGTCCAAAGCTAATTTCCTTGCATTCTAGTTCTCTTGAGAATACTTCATACAGAAGGTGAAAGTCAAAACTCAGTCTGAAGCTAGGGAGGAAACTTCTTGGGGGTATAGACTTGATTTTATTCTCTGTGATTCCCAGGTCTGTGTTTTAGCTTAGTTGCAGGATAATGCACACTTGTCTGTTTAGTTTGGACATTCACCTGGCCCACGTATCTGCATGAATGCCAAGTCTTGAAGGCATGCAACTCTTTGAAATAAAGTGTATCATCATCTGCAAGGGCTTAAAAAGGGATTCTGAACTGCCAAGAGACTAGTTGACGAATATAGGGATTAATAAAATAGTTTGGATCTAATCCATTTAGAAAGCAGGCTGCTGTTCTTAGTTTTCTAGTGTTTTCCTTCTTTAGCCTAAGGTGGAGAGCAGTGTCTGAACATCCATATAAGATGAATGTGCAAGCAGTGGGGTCTGGTATGGAGCAGTGAATGGAGGCTGCTTGCAAACCAGCGATAGTAAGGAGCACTTTTGTACTTACTCTTCTATGCATCTAGCACACTTTTTTTTTTAAATTCATTTTACAGGTACCTGTGTATTTCTAAAGTTTTTTTTATATACAAGACTATTGTATGGTCCTTCATAAGAAAGTCATGTATGTCCTTCGTAAGAAGGTCATGTATGTCTTGTTACTAGAGACCTGAAATTAGAATTAACATTGGAGGTGCTAAGCTGTGATTGGCTGCTTTCTATCCACTGCTTGAATTAACATTGTTGTTGAAATGCAACCTCTTTTATATAAGCTTAAGGAAAGAAAAGAAGAGATTCTTTTAGCAGATAGGCAAAAGTGCAAGATTCAAAATTGTCCTGCAACAGCAAATTAAAAAAAAAAGGCAAGTAAACACAACAGGCATTTAAAAAAGGCACATACAACATTTTGTATTGTTTGCCAGGTCTAAACAAAGAAAATGCCTGGGATTTGGAGAGTCTTCTATCATCCAGTGTCTCTCAGCTCTCTTGGAGCATAAAGGGTGGGGATGGAATATGTACTGTTGCCACTGTGCATGGCCTGTGTCAGATTCTCAGCCATTTGCTACAGTAGGGTGGAATTCCCAGCTGCCCAGCTTTGTCCAGGCTTCCTCAGCTTCTGCCAGGCTCCCCTGCAGCCTCGGAAGGCAGTAGATTGTTGAACACCAATGCATTTATTTTTATGTTATTACCACATTCCCCAGAGGAACCTTGGCTATGATTTCAGCTGGTCTCACCACACTTTCCAAATCCTTCATCAGGAGCAGCTGGGGAAAGAAATCACTCAGGTTTCTGCACAGCACATTGCTGGTACGCCTCCTCCCTCCCACTAATCCTGTTAATTCCAGTCTTCATTTGCCACCCTCCTGGTTCTTTCTTGTTGCTGTGACTGACTGCACAAGTGGCCTTGACTTTGAAAGGTGACCTTGAAATGGGTACCTTGAGTAACCTCTATGTCAGACCACTTTGGCTACTAAGGTAGGTGCAAGGTATCTTACGACACAAAAGAGCAGCTCTTGATGTCACGTCATTACTTGTCCTAGTCCAGGAATGGAGTAATAATGAGCCCTTACACATAAATCCTTCCAGAACCACCTGTCTGTCTGAGAAGCTCTGGGTGGGTCACTGAAAGGGAACAGCAGTGTGATATCCAGCACCTTGCATCAAACTTTTCCAGTGCAGCCTCTAACCCCACATACAGCCCTTGTCAACTGCAGCAATAACATTCTGCCAGCACCTGGCTCTGTAGTGCTGTCTCTGTGCAGAGAAAGGGCTACTGAGAAACAGAATCTTATTTTGGATAGCAGTGGAACTTGAGGTGAATCCCTCCCTTTTTAGGAGGGCAAAGAATTATTTACAATGGTTTCACATTCTTAGAATTATCTTCTCAAAGCTGTTGTTCTTTCATGCATCACAAATATATCCTGGGTCTTCTCTCTCCCTCCCCTGCTAACTTCCACAGTTTCATAAAGAGGGCAAACAGGAGGGGGAGAGAATAATTTCTCTCACTGTTGTAGTTGTTGCATCTGTCAGATAATGACGGACAAGCCTGTAGTGCCAGATGGACCAGTAGGAAAAGGAGGAGGGTAAAGAAAGACGTTCTTAACATGTTTGGTACTCTTTGAAGGAGCAGGGAACCATTACTTTATGAGTAGCAATGAACAAATATTGATGTCTCCAACCAATACCTTTAAAATAGATAGAAATTATCAACAGGGCGTGACTGTTTGAGTTTTAGTTATCAGAAGACTGTGTGTAAGTCTCATTAAATCCCAGCAGAGTGTAAAGTTCTGCCAAAAGCAGCATTCCAGGCCCTTCTCAAATGACGTTAAGAAGATAATGTCCAACTCAGCCATCGCCTCTCATCTAGAGCTGAGGGACAGTGTTCACTTCTAATGGTCAGAAATTACATTTATTCCTTAACTTGTGAGAGCAGCCTGCCTCTCACACCTTTAGTCAACCTTTTGCCTCTTTTTATGAAAGGAAAGAGCTTTTTTCTGTTGCTAGTGGTCTCCTTCCACTGAAGGGACATTCCAAGTCTCAGGACCACTGGGAAAGCAGGAGAAAAAGGAAAGGTCAGTCTCTAGAAATCAGCTTCCCCGCATAAGAACTAGAACCCAGCTTGAATTTTAGGAGCCTTCACTTCTGACAGACTCAAAGAAAACTCTGAAGCAGGATAAGCAATGACTTTAGGCAGTTGGCATTCATTGCTTGTTCTCAGAAGTTAGGTGGTGGCGAACTGCCTGTATTTCCTTGCTGTGTTGGAAATGTCATTCAAGATCAGGTGTGCAAAGACTGGGGAGAGGTTATATAATATCTTGGCTAATTCTGTCTCACATCTGGCCCTTTGGCATTAAGCTACCTGTAGAGAGGATGACTTTGCCCATCCAAATTGGATTTTGTTTTAATCTGGCATTATTTTATTGAGACTAAAAATAGAAGCCAAGATGTGTGTGAAAAGCGTAAAAGGAGTGTCTGAAGTTATGAAATGAAATGTGGGGAAGAGCCAGAGAAGAGAGAGTCACAACAATCCAGAGAGGAGGGAGCTGAGTAAGGGAAATCAGAAAGAAGGCTGTCAAGTACAGAAGGGCATTAGCAGTCAGGGTGAGGAGCCCACCCAGTGTGTCTTATCTGTAACTTGGCAGGCAGGAAGGCCCATGCTACCTTCCACTGCTATGTCTCCACTTGTTAATGAGGCTGCTCACTGCTCTTTTGATGCAGAGAGACTTCACTTGAATACAGTTGTGTGAACTGTTTGTGTCACACATCCCCCAAGGAAATTTTCATGACTTGAAACTGCTGCTTTCCTTTGCCTGCCTGGTCCAAAAAGCCAATCCGAAGTTGTGCCCAAAAGGTGGGGGAGGGAAGGCTGGCTTTCTGTTGTCAGCTGTCCTGGCTTGCTAGTGTCAGTCACCCATGGGTATAAATAAACCCCATCTATTAATTGCCTTTCTTAGTTGCACTGTATATTATGAAGAGAATGCTGGGCATCACTCTAGGATTAGAAATTCCCTCTGCTCTGGGATAAAAACCCCTGAATTTCTAGGATTATCAGAGCTTTTCAGGGAAAAAGGAAGTTCCTCTTTTCAACACTAAATTCAGGAGGCTTTGACATGTTCTCTGTTCTGCCACAGACTTGCTGTGGGTATGATGAAACAGCCCAAACTAGCTCTAAAATGTTAGTGTGAGTCCCTGACCCAGTACTGTCATCTAGTCTAGTGCCCTGCTCTGTCTCATTCCTGCAGCTTGGAAGCAGGGTAGATTAAGTGCTGGTGTCTAACCAATGTTGTCAACACCTGTGCTGGGAAAGTCTATATGGCACTGAATTTTAGTGTGCGGGTATTCTTTAAATTACTTTACACAACTCCTGTGATTTCCTTGTGACTCAGCATCATATCCATAAAATGGAGGTAATCCTTTTCTCCCCCCTGTGTAACTGTTGTAAGTACAAGTGTTAAAGTTTTTTGGGTGCAGTCATGGATGACATAATAGTATGTAAACACATGGACAGGCATGCAGGCAGATACTCTTAACACCTCCTGGCAGGCATACAATAAAGGAGATAAATTCTGTTGTATATGATGTTGCACTGCAATGCCTCTTGCCACTAGGGAGATCAACCCTGAATGTCGGCTGCTGTCGGGAATGAGGGCTTTTTCTGTTCTCCCTACTCAACCATAACCTCAACCTGCACAACCAGAACAAGGTGGAATGTTTGCCAGTGGCTTTGAAATTATAAAACTTCATAGAATTATATACATTAATATTTATGAAATAATTGAATTGGCCATGACCTGCACTCATGGTAGGAGCTTACATATTTGTAGATGTAGGAATGCCCCTCTCTGTGTGTAGTCCTCAAAGCAGTCATACAAGAACTCATACAAAGTGATTTTAATTCTGTTTGTGAGAAAAGACAAACTGTACTGTGCATTTCTGTAGGAAAAGGAAGGCTCAAAAGTCTCTTCAAAACAGGAAGATGAGGTTGGAGTCGGCTGCCTCTCTTATGTGCCTTTGTTTCCTTATTTTCAGCATATTGCCATGGCATAGGTTTCTGGATTGGTATCCTATGTTAATACACATGGTTGATAGTTTGGTTCCTAATTCAGGTTCCAAACTTTCTGTGCAATGACATAGCTGGCAATCCTGCTTTCTAAACATCTTTCCAGATCCTCTGTGCTGTGTGATGTTTGGCTCTATGCTAGGCTTTCAAGGACAGTGTATTTTTAAAAATATAGCAATATTTTTAATAAACAGCTCTCAACAAATGTCAGTCACATTTAGGAGCAAGCTGAGGTGCTAGATACACAGGGCAGGCTTTACCTACTAGGTTAGCTGTAAAAAGCAAACTGACCAAATTAAAACTGGTACATTTCTAAACGTTTTGGATTTTTCTTTCTAAAGGACAGTCTAAGGATTTTTAAGTAAAAGAAGGGCAGATAACATTGGCTTTTTCCCATAAAGATCAACCTTTCCACACCCACATCTCTCCTGCACCAAGGCCCTCAGCGTCTTTTGGACTGGGGAAGTAGAACCCCATGGAAGAAAATGAGTAAAAGACACAAAGAAAGAGACAAAGCATACTGATGTGGGAGAAGGATTTAGAGCTACTGGAGGAGCATGTGAAGAGATGTGTCAGATGAGTCAAAGGCAAAGAGTGAAAAAGGTATTCTGGGGAGGAATACCAAGAGTAGTTTTTCACACGGTACTTTATTAAATTAGGTTTTGTCATACTGATCCATGATCTTATTCATTACTGTAGAGAGAAGTTGTGTGATAGGGAAACCCAGATTTTTGATGATAGCTGAGATTTGCATAGCAGTGTAGCAGTTTCTCCCACAAAACAGTCGCCTGTGATTACTCAAAATCTTTGCTTTTTGTCTTTTTCTAGCCTCTGTTCAAAGAGAAGGACTAACATTGAACACCAGGTGAGGAATCCAGGGTGTTGCTTCAAGTATGGTGCAAAGGAAAAAGCAGCAGTGAGTTCATACCACCACCCTCCCATAACACCCATGAAAGAGTGAAGAGGAGGCCCTGGTGAAAGGACAACCCACTGAGGAGAGTACCTGAACATCTGTGGTATCTGGTGATAAACCTGCAAGCTGAGGTGAATGAGTGCTTCTGCTGCTACGTCTTGGGGCCCCTTCCTCCCACCTCTACCTGATCGCTAACTCTGAGATCTTTCAATAAGACAGAGGTCCTCCAGCTCTCTGTACTGTTTTTCCTGAGGTCCAAGTTTGAACATAAACTCTCTTTGCTCAGCCATTTCCATTTGTCCTAGTCTGGTACCAGCCAGGATTTTCTGCTGTCATCACATGGCAACCATCAGTAGAAAAAATATTAGAACGTACAACTGGAGACATCCATATTGGTTGCCATCTTGAATTTTGGCACAGAGCCATAGAAACGGTTGGTTTGAATAAAGTAATTTCATTTATTTGTTTTTGTAATAATTTCAGTTATTATTTCACACCCCCAAAATATTTGCTGTCATTATATTGGACAGGATTTTAAATCTGTCTTTGCGTTTCACTGTTGGATGCTTATATTCCGTGTGGCTTATTTTTGTATTTTAATTTCTGTTTGGTTAGGCTTTATAAACTTTTTTAATTAGCTGATGTTTTCAGACCCAGGCTTGAACCCTAAGGCCCAGGTGGCTCTTATCGGTTGCAATAGTGGCTTAGTGAAGCTCTCCAGTTAAAATTTGCCTAATGGTATGAAAATTAATTTGCTTGTGTTAGAAAACATCAGCAGCAGCTGGAAAATGTATTGGAGAGAAGATCCACCCATCCTTAAAAAGAACAGGAAGCAACTTCAGCTCTGGCTCTTTGTTGGTGCCAGGTTAAAGGAAAACTCAGTATTTTGCAATTTCTGCCTTGTCAAACAGCAAGAGGTATGATTGTAATTCTCAAGGGGTCTTGTTGCTTGTATCAGAGTCTTCAGAGCTTGGATTCTAATAGCCTGTTTGATCTGTTCTCATATTCCACAGCTCCCCTGTCATTTCTAGCCTGTATAGTTTGTGTTAAGAGATCGTTCTCATGTGTTGGCAAGTAGATAATGATCAACTCAAATGGCTGACAGAAGAAACCATGTCAGAGGGGGAAAGTGTTTTCTCTTGAAATGATTGTGTTCATGTTCACTCTTGGTTTGTGCATATCTTCTGTCATTCAAGACCAGATAAATTGTGAGAAGGTCAAATAATTATGTTCATATCCCATTAGTTTCAGTATCACTTGCATGAATTCATAAGACAGAACACGCATTTTTCTACTTCTGTTCTACTCACGCATATGACAGATACCGAATACTTTATTTGTCCAAAATGCAGTTCTCTGATGTGGCTGTTCTCTTTCTTACTTCATTGGCTTATCTTTCGTTTCCTGGACAGTCATGATCCTGTTCACTTTCTCTGTGTTTTTCAGCTGTGTTCTTCAAGAATCTCTGCAGCATTTGTCTGCTGCCTGTGCTGCATCACATATCATCAGTGACCAAGAGATTTGTAAAATCTTGTGAAGTTACTTTCAGATGGTGTCTCTTCTGTTTGTAATCACTGGATTCCACCCATGGATCTTTGAGATAGATGTTTCTACTGGTGCATCAAGTTGTCAGCACATGATGAGTGAAAATTTAGTTGCAGAAGTTGTTGCTTCAAACTTCTGCACATCCTTAGCAGGGCTTCAAGACCTTGGTTCTGTCTTCTCATAGCCTACTCTGCTACATGGGGTATAGCCCCAGCTATAGCCTCCAGCTCTGTTCCAGAACTGTCAGAGGAGCTATTTCCCAATAAGATTTAGCTTCAGTAAAGAACAGATTCCATTCCTTTCTTAGTCCTGGGGGATCTGAGTTATCTTTATTCCACTGGGTTTCATGTGCAGGATTGAGTAGCTATAGGATATACATCTCTGTTTTTGTTCTCTAGTTTCTAGTTGAGGTTGTCACAGCTACCCCTGAAAATCACAGAGAGGTTTGGAGCATAGATTTACTTGCACAGTTATCCCAGGAAAGGGGATTGTCTTCAGAGGATCATTGGCAGAAACAGCATTCTTACATCTTTGTCTGGAAAATTACCAATTAGTGCTGGCTTATTGTGAACATAGGTTAATTTTTTTTTTTGGCAGCTTTGCCAGTCTCCCACCCACTCATTTTGGGCTAGTGATTTGTACTCACAGCCAGCATGCTTTCTGAACTTCTTTGCATTGTGCATTAGAGGTAGCTAACACCACAGCGAACACATTATCTGTAACTGTGATGACTTAGTAGCATTATATCAGACATCTTATCTCTAAGATTTTTTAAATATTCAGAGAGATGCACATTGCAGTCAAAGACCTTCATTTCAAATGGATGAATTTTGTCAACTTCAGGAGCAGTGAAGTCTTGCATCCTTTGTCCCTGGAAAATTTTTCTTCTGCTTCCAAATAACTCCTCCCCCCTGGCTTTCAAGACTGGTCCTTTACCTCAAGCCAAGCACCTAGACCTTGAACTCCTGTTCAGCCTCAGGATGTGTTAGGACAGCTAGAGCATCAAAGGAAATAGCAATATTCATTTGCCTTGGGCATCTGCTGATTCCAGCTCTGAGCACAAATATTGTTACCTGGGGAGCATGTGCAATAGAGAATCGGGAACAAATCCTGCGATTCCAGCCTCTTTTCTGTCTTGTATTCCTCAGCCTGGAGTCCATGTATGTCTGTGCATGGTGGATCCTGGGTACTGAAGGATAACATATGCATTTGGTCTTTGCAGCTCTACTACCTCCACGTCTGTCCCTTTTCAAAAATGTCCCAGAGAGTCCTTCAGTTAAGAGATTCAGTGAGGAGGCAGACATCTGTTCCCCACACATCTGGGAGAGAAGGCATTTTACAGCAATTGTTTTCTAGTACAAGAGAGGAAAGGAGAATAGCAAACTGTTCTGGATTTATGATAGTTGCACATGAGGGGAGTACAATTATATATGTGCTCCTCAAGTGGGGATTACTTTGTCTCTACTTTTGACATTTACTTCTCTGTATTAATCAGTGAGTTTCATCAAAAGTGCCTTTGTTTACTGAGAAAGCCCCAACAATCATTCAGGATCTACTTCACTTGTGATACTAGATAATGTAATCAAGGGGTCCTCTTCTTCTCTCCTACTCCGTAATGTTTACATCACTTCTAAGTTAAGGAGCCCGTTCCAATGACAGAGAATTAGGCTTGTTAGTCTTGCAAGGAGCAAGATGCCCATCAGAGTCCTGGAGGCTGAGGTAATGCAGAGTTCAGACAAGCATTTTGTGCAATGAAGGTGATGAGCATGCCACAACATAAAAATTAAGATAGGGATATTAGATTCTCTCCTTTCCAGAAGTAGCTGACTTGTATTCAGTACATAAAGTATTAAGTTCACTTTTACATGGTTCAGATTGGCCTTTAAAATAGTCTCACAAGTTGTGTGAGTGCCATCAGTGGGAGGTCATGTTGTGACACTAGATAGACCACTTAGTCTTGGATCCCAACAAAACATACTGAAATCTCCATTCCCAAGAGTAGACAGCCATGGTTTGTTGGAAGTGCTCCTCATTATGATGCCTGGAAGGCTGACATACATATCACTGGTACTGGTTCCACACTGGGGCAGGAGGTTTTGGTATCAAGATCTTTGTTCACTAGTAGGAATCCCAATGCCATGCCTCTTTCTCATACCAAAATACAGATAGTCTTCATGTGCATGGAGTTGAATGCCTGACAGTGATGGACCATTCCTCTTCTTTACCTGTGAAGGAGATCATTGACTTAGGTGAGTTTGGAGAACAAACTAGATTCTCCCCTTGCATTCTTTTAGGCCTATACCTTGTACTAATACAATAGTTCCAGTCATTTTGGATGATTTGCTGGAAACAAAAGTAGTCTGGCTCCTGACTTATTTTTGTTAAGGTTTACTTGATTTAACTGCCAAGGACTTCTTCCACAGTCAGTACTACATTTGCTGCCCATCATAATCCTGGGGTCACTGTTTGAATCTGGATGGATTATTTGCTGGTGTTAAAATAGTTGGATTTTTTTGATTGCTGTAAGTAACTGGATGATTGATATTCTTCGTACTATTTCTTTTCTGGACACATTACTCCTGTAGATCTGTTATGAGCTTCTTCCAAAAGAAGCTTCTGAGCTTTACTTAAACCTGCGACCTGACCTTTTCTTCTTTCTAGAACCTCATGTTTCTAGAGCTAAGACATCCTTGTTTACACCAAACGTCAGGAGGACTTCATTTTATCTTTACAGAAGCAGGTCAGTCCTTGAGATTGGTCATACCAAGAGCACAAAACTTAACATACATAACTCTCTTCATGCAGAAAGTGGTTACTTAAAAGAGATGGTCAAGGAGGAGTGTAAAGGAGAAGGTGAAAGGGGAGTAATTGTTCACAGTCTTTCTCACTAAAACAAATAGCAGCATCAAAAGAAACTAACAGATATCAGATTCAAAGAAAAAAAAAAAAGAGAGAGTGCATGTGATTTGTTTTCACAGTAGGTAATTGACCTGTGGAACTCTTTGTCACAAGATGCTGTGAATACTGAAAAGTGCATGTGGTTTGAAAAGACAAGTAGACAGATCCATGGAAAAGTAAGCTATTAGGGCATATTAAATATTAAAACTAAAAAACAAGCAGGAAGTTTCTGAGAATTTTTGAGTGACAGTTCTGGGGAAGTATCAAATGGGCTTTCCAATTTTTAGCTTGTCTATCAGGCATGTGCTGTTGACCACTGTCACAGGCGAGAGGTGGGCTAGATGGTCTTGACTTTGTGGATGTTTTATTTTGATAGTTGCAGTACAGCCTGCTGGAACAGCCAAGGCAAAGCTGCCTTCCATGACAGTGGCATGTTCCACCAGAATTCACTCTTTGGTGTAGGGTTCTCTAAGAAAAGTCTCCATCTCCATTGCTGACATCTGCCAAGTTGTCATATGCAGCTTGTCTACACTTTCACCTGGGTGGGCACTACGTATTGCAGAGGCTTTCAGAATGATGAATCTCTTACAAAAGCATAAAGATCCACCTCTAGACAGTTGTGATTTTGGGGGAAAATAGGTTGATGTATAGAAGTCATTCATAACATTATGTTTGTAAATGGTTAATTGCTAAAATATGGAAAAGAAAATACTGCTGACTAAAGCTCTGAAGTTATCTTATTCATACACATTTCACTTCTCACTGTCTTTGTCTTCCAAAGTGCTTCTGTGCAGAGCACCTTCATGGTGAATGTGCACAACCAGAGCACATCTTAAAGAACTACAGTACCTGGTAACTGCTTTCTTCCTGCTTCAGAACCCTACTGTCCTTTTTCAAAGAATGAGATTGTTCCCCTGCTGCCTTAGAGATAAGTAGTTAGGAAACACAAGCTGATCTTCTCCAAAAATGCTGGAGTCTCAGTTTTTGAATCAGCCTCTCCATGCAGTTTTAACACGGAGGACAAACTCCACTGAACTAAAGGTGACAAACAAGACACCAAGTCTGCCCTGAGGAGTCAGCTCTGTCTGTTACCTTACCAAAAAAGGATTTTACTGGCCCTCATTGAAAAAAGAGTTTTCACTGCTGTTTCCAATTTAAAGGAAAGAATCACTGATGACTATGGAGACCCTGGTGTGAAGCCTTTGCCAGTGGTATTCAGTGAATCATAGTGGTTCCCTAGGGAAAGGAGTATACTTAACAGGGCCTCTTCTACAAGTCCATGCCTAGAGTGCACACAATGAGCTTGAGAAATCTTATATTCTTTGAAAAGGAGTGGCTTCTTTATGTGACGTATCAGACAAAAAAAAAGTTTGCCTTAAGAAAATGAATTTGATGCAATTGATAAGAATTTGGGGGCTGTTAAAAATGTATCTTTTCTTATCGTAATTTTAACCATTTGTTTGAGACAGGTGGAAGAGGTGCTATTACCTCCAAAAGCAGTATCAACTTTGTATTTAGCCTTTTGCCTACTGGTGTTCTGGGATGTGCAATACAAGACACTCCCAGAACATTAGTTTAATTTGATGTCCCTGCAAGAGTGTTTTAGAAAATCGAAACACTGCTTAGGCTCCTTCCCCCAGACTACGAGGAGACAAATTACTCAGTGTAGTTATGTTCAAAAGACATAAAATCTCCCCCCCCCAAAATTATTTGAAGTTATTGATCTAATCCCAATGTCATGAGTACTACCATGTCAAAAATCAGCAACAGATTCCTCTGCTGCCAAGTACAAATGTTTGACTGTCATCGCTTCCTCATGCTACTATAAAATTTGTCTTTTCTGAGATTGGGGAAGAAAAATGACAAGGGATTTTCCCCCACTGTTTCCAGTAATTACTATATGGGAGTCGCCTCGTTTTTTTTTCAAGTGATTTTGCCTCAGTTGTATGACCTTCTGAAAAGGTTATGCTGCATCAGTTATATTTCATACATCAAGTATGTGTGTGCCATTCTTCAAGGTGTGCAGATGGACAGCTGTGAATCTACTGGGAGGGCAAATGAAGTTGTAGTCGTCCCATTAGTAGCACTAGTTATAGTACTTACACTTATAGTTGCACCGTGCTTCCGCCATTCAAACTGGGGTTGTCTTCCCTCCTGAAAGTGTGTTTTCTTCACTATTTCTAATTCCAGAAATTCAATGTGGAATACATTTTGTCTATGTTATCACCTAGGAATTATTTTTATTATCCACAGACCTCTGAAACTCATGTCTCTGTCTACTGATAATGTCTCATGAAAAATACAAGAATAAAGATTGGTGGCTCTTCCTGCCAAATTGTGGCTCTGCAAGTTTCTTAGGTCTTTTGAACGATGGCTTGGCTGAGGGCAGGTAAAATTGATAAAAATGAAAGGCAATTTAAAATGTGTAGCCAGCACATTGTAACTGCTGCCACACCATAACTTCCCTGAGATTTTATTACAATCTCCTTTATTTTGTTTCTCTTTGTTGTTTGTTCTTTTTCTTTGTTTCCAGTTCTTGAGATTAGCACAATATAGCACTCAGCATGGTAGTATCCAAATGGGATCGTCAGGTCAAGTACAGTTAAAGATTTTTGTAGCAAGTGTCCTTTGAGGGGGCAGATATCAAATGGTGACATGCAAGGCAGCTTGTTGCAAGCTGAATGTCTTCTAGAGACTTCCTGCAAGTCAGACTGTCTGCTACTGCAGACACACAGACATGCAAGTGAAGTTTCTTACAAGTCCTTGAAAACAGTGGGGATCTTGCAAGCATCTAGTCTACCTGCAAGAGAGTTTCAGCACTTCAAAAGACCATACATTTTTGTTTCAAGAAAGGACCAGAACATAGATTTCCCAGTCATTACACAGCGTGCATTGCACAAATCCTGTAAGATTTGCCCTTGGCTGCACAGCAAATCTTTGTTTTGTCTGTTTCCTGAAGAGGATAATAACTTCTGGAGAAAAAAAAAAACCTTTCCTGAAGAATGTCTCTGGTTTGATATGGCCCGGCAGGTTTCTTTCATCAAGTGATGTACACTGGCCATGATATATCTTTATGCCTCACGCTGATTTCTGTATGTGATGAATGAATAGCTGTAAACAGCTACTGAGAAATGTCTGAGTGGTGGCAGACCAGAAAACGAAGCCACCTTTGCTTTCTGCAATATGCACAACCCCTACATGTAATTGTTTCTTGCATTGGTCTCTGTGGACAGCAATGATGTACCATCTTGGCCTAGCCAACTAAGTGGAATAAGAGAGAAGAATATCACCCTGCACAAAGACCACTTCCGCCCCTGAAAGGAGGAGAAATAAATCTTTGTCTTCAAAAGATACTGCTTGAAAGGTGGTATATTCCTTGGTATAATTCAACGGTGCCAGCATATACCATAGGGGACAGTTTCTGCCTGAAAGCTCTTAATGAAATCTGCAGGATGTGGGAAACCAATAATGTGTGTGTGGGGGGGGTTTCCCACAAACTGCAGCTGTAAAGAAACCTCTATTCTGTACTAGATATAAATGTCCTTATTCCGAAGTGTATTTTCCATTAAAACATAGCCTAGTACTGGAAAAGGCCCAGCTGCTTGGTTGAATGCCTTCAGACCATCTCTGCCATCTTCCCTATGCAACCTAGCTCTAGATAAGGATGTTCTAAAAGCAGCCAAGTAACTGAGGTCTGTAATCTTTGAAATTAGTCTTCCCTGGAAACACACTGAGACATCCGAAGTACTGTACCATGTTCTTTGTGAAATTATGGACGTAAGTGGCATCTCAAATGCATTACTGTCATTTAGAGAAGTGAGAGAATGGCAACCGTTAATCAGCAATTTTCATTTGCTGTATTTCTTGTTGACATATCTGGATTAATTTCTAAGACAATATATTTCCCAGTGAGTAAAGCTGTCTCATCTCTTCTATGTTGACTTGTTGCATGGTAAAGGATTTTGCATTTGTACAGAGCATCTGAAGGCTCTGTTCAAGAGAGAACAAAAGACACTGAGCTTAGTTGCTTCCATCCGTCACTTCTGGAGCTCCATCAAAAATGAACCAGGGCTTAAATGACCTCCCTGTATACGTAAGAAAATATTGGTAAAGCGAAGACCTGAAAGTCCAGGTGTTCTTTTACTAAACATCATAGTATGCACATTAGTTATTAATTTTATATGGCTTTTGACCAATATATTCTAGTGATTTTGAATGTTAGAAGTTATTTTTAAAGAATTAGAAGGCATGCTTTCCTCCTTGCAAGTTGCTGCCGTTACTCTAAACCAAAATTAATGTGGGTTATAGGCAGCCCATACAACCAGCATTATTTTGCACTACCACAAATCAGTATAGTTTTGCAGGTGTGTAAATACCACAGTTTGCTCCATATGTATTAAAAACTGTATTTTCTTGGTTGATTTCATTGCCTCCAATCACATATTTATAGAAGACAAGCCAGTACTCCAGAGTTGATGTTTTGCATGCAACTATAAACACTTGTGGTGGGTAAGGAAGCTTTTCTGCTCAGTGGAGCTGGCCGTAGAGCTGCATTCTGCTCATCCTATGGTATTGAACCTGCCCTGCATTGGACCCAGGACCATATTGAAGACATCTGCCTTATAAGACATTGTAATGGATCCTCTTCAGTCATGGGTTGGCTGTAGTGATTTCATCTACAAAACAGCCTGAGCCTGGAGAGCTCCTGTATTTCTGCCCTGATGAGGACACTAGTCATAAGTAAGGAAAGCTTCAGAGCAGCATAGAAAGATAAGGAAAGGATCTGAAAGAATGGAAATTTGGTAGCTACAACAACAACAGACGTGAGACATCACAGGACAGCAAAACAGTGCTATGATGCCAGACAAGTGGACAGGTATGTTTGCCTTTTGTAGCTTTTATTACTTTTGGACACGGTCTATCTTGTTTACTGTGTGTACTGATGTCTGTTGGTTATGGAAAGGTGAAACACAAAGCAGCATATCCCAGTTCACACAGTGGTAACAGGGATGTGCTACTGCTTGTTGTAAGCGCAGTGAGATAGCCAGAGACTGTCCAGCCCAAAGACCAGGGAACAAAGACTCGGTTAGTCTGCAAAGACTATTCTTTGTTGAAATACCAGTGGACATTCCTGTACTTACTGAAACAGTGTTCCTTGCAGAACTCTACAATGCATTACAGCCTGAAAAACGAGGTGTTCAAGGTCAGGTCTGGGCCTCATGCATGCCATAAGAGTATGCCCCAGAGAAGCAGGGACTATGCAGATGGTCGTTTGATCATGTGTATGGGAGCTGCCTTATGGCAGTGCAGAATAGGGTGTTTTCACTCTTTCTAACCATTGATCTTTGTTAGAGAGGCAGAAACTGTGCTGGGATTGTTTTCATCAGCTTTTGTTTGTTCCTGCAAACAATAAAAGGGAACTGTTGGGAGCCTTATTCAGTCTTGGCAGTGAAGATCCCACTTTTTCTTTCCCATTGTCTTCCTCAATTTGCCAGCTAGTAACAGAGCATATAGAGAACTGCCCTCTGCCTTCTCACACAAGTGTCCTGAAACTCAGTACGCCTGGGCCCAGGACCGTATTCAGTCTGTTACTAACTCCATGTAGATACTATAGTTTGTTGCTGCATTATATCTAAAACAGAGAAGCCATTTTAAGAAAATGGGTTCAGATCCTGTTTCACAAATCTAATTCTCAAATGTTGCTAGGGAAACAGAAGAGTGGACAGAGACGCAGTACCTGAGGATTACTGTACCAGTGCAATTACCCATGTCCTTACTGGTTGAACAACCTAAGACTGTTCTGCCCTGATTTGCTATTGCCATTTTGCCTCCTTTTCAAAGAGACAAATGGCTTCTGCTACCCCTCCTTGCTACTGAGGAGTAGGAGTGAACACAGGCTAGTAAAACAGACCCCCCTCAGGGGGCTTGCCAGGGTTAATCTGTGGGTGGTTCTGACAGTGCTCCAAGTGCCATGTAGGACTGTGAACTGTGCAAGTGTTCTAGCTCATCTCTTTGCAGCTCCCTCTCCTTGGGTTTGGAGGTTTTTTTCCCCACTTTATTAGCAAGGAAGCCCTTCAATTGGATGGGCAGCAGAGCCAGCCCAGGGCTCAGGAAGAACCAGGGCTCAGAGCACCAAAGAACAGACTGCAGCTTGTAAACCAAAACCTCCCCAGAGGCTGCTGCTGAAAGGAGATTAGAGAGGATTCCTAGGCTAATTGGCATCTGTATTTCCCCCCACCTCCATTGCAGCCACTAAATTTCTGGCTTATCAGTGTGGTAGTGTAGTCATAATGCATTTATTTGCTTGCTCCTTGGACAGGTAGGGATGCGTGGGCATGGAGAGCTGTATGGGGCACTGTAATACAGTAGTGCTGCAGGACTGCACCTTTCCTCATCACACTGATGACAGGCCAAGGAGCCCCAGAGACAAAAGGAAGAAAGCAAGTGTTGGGAAGTGCCTCTATCAGAACACACATCCCCTAACCAAAATGTCACACAGGTTGGCAGGCTCCCTCCACTGACCCACCCTAGCTAACCTCTAGCCAGCTGGTTATGGTACAGGAAGAGTTGTTTATAGTTTATTAAAATGTCTGAGATACAAGTTATGGCAGCCTCACGTGAGGTATACTGAAGCAGCCACTACTGTGAAGGACTTGATGGAAGAGCTGAATTCTGAGCTGACCATGGAGAGCCCTGATGATATGTGATTAACCAGCTAGGTATCATTTTACACTCAATTGCTGGGGACCAGGAATTGGGAGGGCACAGGGAGGAACCTCTTTGGTCTCTAGGACATGACTTTAAGTAGCTGTGGTTTGGAGACTCAGAGGCAGCCTCTAAGTCTCATGTGGCATGCGAGCACTGGAGATTTTTACCTTTGGGAGTATCTATGGCTGAAAAAGCCCATACTTCTAAAAGACTACAATGATTTCTTGCCTGGTCAACATCTGTGAGGTTTTTTTATGAGCATCTGTGATGTTCATCGTAAACTGGGAGGAGGGGTGTGTTAATTTACCTGTGTTTGAGTCTGTACTGGCGGAACATATACATTCAAATGGATATAGGACATTTGTCAGCTGTGGCAACTACACTGCCCTGGTTATTTAAACAGTATTGTTGGAAGTGTTTTATGTATGAGGGGGCTTTATATGAATCTATCAAAAGCAGATGCCAGAGGTGATGTACATGTCTGAAGGACTAGGGCAGGACAGGGCACACGTACACCAAGCACAGTTTGAGGGTACCAAGGAATTTCCATTCTGGGATTCTCTGGCTGACCTGAATTCTGTCTGTTCCTTTGAAGAGACATTTTGGAAAGGGGAAGGATTTTAGACTGAGTTTGCCACAGCAGCAGCAGTTTAAAAACAGTAAACCATCTAACCCTTCGACAAACAACTTGCTTGTGAAAAAAAGAGTATCTCCCCCCCAAATGTTTATTTTTTACAATGTTTTTGAGATTACTATTTTTAAAGTCATAGCAGGTGAGGCCTAGGCCACATTCATGTCTTTGTGCAGAATAGATGGAGAGCACCCTAAAGCACCTCACAAACTGCAACAGACAAGAGATCCTCAAGGTGTATCAGCTCACATATGAATGGGCCCAATATTCAGGTACTCACAGATACCACTCCTGCCCTGATCCAGAAACCATTTCTTGGAAACTCCAGGAAGGGAAAAGAGCTGAATGGAGACATCAGTCCCTCTGAAAATGGACACAGCACCCTCTTTCCTTGTATTTGCCCACCCTCAGCAGGCTGGCTGGGAGCCTTGCAGTTTGCATTTAGAAACTAATAGCCAGGATCTGCCCCCTGCACTTACAGGTTGGGCAGACACAGAGTTTCAGTTGCAGGACTCCTGGATCATAGCTCTGAAGAACAAAAGTCTAAGTGTATCTCTGAGCATTTCTTCTCTCAGCAGCTTCCTTCTTGGTGCATCTTCTTTCTCTGAAGAAACTTTCAGGGTTTCCTCCTACAGGGAGGAATTCTTCAGGCCTGGGGGGAGGGCTGAGGTCCTAAGGTAGCTAAAGCTAGAATAGAAAACATCTCCCCATTTCCACCCCCCCTTTCACCTTCTCTTTCTCATTCTCTTGCTTTCCCAGCTCAAAAACCCAGCCTTCAAATACACAGCAGTTCCTCTATCCTCTTCCGCACCATCTGTCCAGCCATTCTGGAGAGTGTGGCCTTCTTGTCACCAAAGTAACTCCCAGAAGGAACATGACACTGCCAACAAGACCAAGAAATGTTCCAGAAAAGATCCCCAAGGGCTGTCAGACCCTAAGCCACAGGGTTTGGCACTCAGCCCTCAGCATGCGTAGTCTCTGACCCCCAGTTCCTTTTGTGTTAGCCTGGGAGCAGGAGAGTGGGTGCTGACAGTTTATCTCTTGGCTTTGGGCAGGCCAGCGTGCCTTTCAGCTGCACTTGCAGGATTTCACCACCATGTTGGAGAGCTGCTCCACTTTGGGGGTTCTTCCAACATAGTACAAGATAGTGAGTGGCTCCAGGTCCTGGGGGACACAGCAGGGCGAAGCAGATGCCTCAGGGTTCAGCGTGTTGTATAAGCCCAGCACCTGCAGAAACAAAGAAAGTGTGGTGATATAGGCAGGAATATGTCTAAGCTGGTTGAGGACAGGAAGGGACTGTAAAGTGAACAGGTCTCTAGGTGTTTGGACTATGCTCAACAGAGAGAATTCCCCTGAGGTGAGTAATATTCCCATGCCATTTCCTGATAATGGCCTGCTTCTAAAGGGTCTCACTTGCCCTGGCCTGACTCATAAGACTGTTTTAAAAAGTTTAGTAGCCTTGCTCTGTGGCTGATGCCTGAGGGCTGAAGGAGTGCAAGCAGTTGTCTCCTTTCATCTCTAATTTGGTATGGTGGATACTGTCACAATTTTTGCTTTTAACAGGGCTGGGTGCAACCAGCCCGGGGCCACCTTGTCATGGGTTCCATTAAAGAAACCAGAAGAACATCAGTGCTGCTTATTTCAACCAACATCTCTAGATAGCACTGGATGGATGCCAATCCTCTCAAGTATTCACAGTTCCCTCCCAGCTTTGAACTGTCTGATGCTTTCTTTCTGTACTCCAGCCTCCAAGCCATTATACTATAATGCTGGAGCCAGGAGAGTGTCCTCTGGGACACCACTGGATTCCTCCTCCCAGCTGGCCCCAGTCCATAGATGACTGTACACTTCAGCCATGTAACCACTACAGAACAGTTGCCATGTTTCTTGCCAGAGGTGGCCACTTCTCAGCAGTAAGCAACTTTTTGAGCTGTGGGGCCAAAACATGATCTCACCTGCACTACTGTGGTCTCACTAGTGCTTATCTGGTATAAACGACACGGTCTGGCACATTGTTTTTTAACTACTTTAGATGAGAGATGCTAAGGAAACATCCTATCATCCAGATCCATGTAATCACAGTCGTTCTAGTAGGAGCTCTCTGGGACACTGAGCAAAGTACCCCTGGCTGTACCACAGGGGTACCATGTGCTCTGGGGTTGCTCTACTTGGAGACAGCAGATTAAACAGACGGGTGAGAAATTTTCTTTTCACCCTGTTTTTCCTAGGTGGTGCTGGCAAGCTGTCAGCAGCTATATAGTTCTAAAAGTTTCTTGGATCACTCAGTTGACCTTAACGCTTGATCATTTCTTTTCTAGCTCAAGAAAAGAACATTAGGAACTCCTTTCTCTCACACTGATTCAGGCCAGTTATCTAGTAGAGAGCTTCTCAGGACAACCAGATGGTAAAGCTATATGCCCATTACCCTTTCAAAGCTGTTCATTCCCTTGCTTTGTCTTGTGCTTAACGCCCAGCATCTGTTCACTCCTTCATTCCCATGTTCCCACTGATACTAGTCCTTGAGCATCAGTGAGCCTTGCTGCTGTGCAGACTCTCAAGCTGTCAAGAAAATGTCAGCATCTTTTCTGCAATATCCCCTTTAACTAGTTATCTATTCTTCAGCTGAATCTGCTTTTTCCAGTAACTTTTTCAGTGAAACCTGAAGCTAAGTTGCTAGTGAGCTGCTGCATTGTCTGGATCTGCCTTTTCTCTTCTGCAGACAGAAGCACAGGATTTTCCTCTGGCTTTTCTTGCTTCAGCAATGGGCTGCCTGCTCCTTAGTCTGTCTTCTCCCCTTGGTACTTACCCCATGCCTGTGCTTTACTATTGCTTTTATTTTCTTCCACTCTAGAAAGTAGCCAGGCTCAGGTGCTATTCTTCCCAAAGACTCCTTAGTGTGTACTCATATTAAACAAATGTCTTTAGGTAACTTAGCATAACCTCTGCCTTCTGCCAGTTTTTACTCATGAATCTCACTGCCTAGTAGGTTCCTCGTTGCCATAGGTCAGGTGGTATTTATACAGCTGGAAAGGTTGCCTGTGCAGAAAGGAAAGCTTGCTGCATGGCTGTGTTCGCTTCTGGACATGGACACGTATTTCCCTTCACTTTCAGGTTGCAGCTGCCCCTGTGGCAGCAGACAGCAGCTGTGTGCAATGGCAAATGTTTTGCATGACAACCTAGCACAGAGTGTAGAAAAATCCTCTGTCCAGTGCAAACTTCAGGAGAAATTTAGGCAGGAGATAGTTACCAGAGCTGACGTTTCATGTGAACAATTCAGTTAATACTATGGCCATTACCAAATAAGTACCCTAAAACTATCAAGCCTGCCAGGAGACAGCATCCTCCTCCTCCTCCTCAACCTTTGGCTGGTAGGATGGACTCAGTACTGACTCCAAAGGATGCACATTTTCCCTGCTGAAACACCTAGACTCTTTTCTGCAGTTTCCTTGGACAGTTTTTTACAGGTATTAATCTGAACTGCTTTTGATGCTTTGAAGAGACCAGATATGATCAGACTTAAGGAGGAAGGGGGAGTCACAGCCACAAGCCCTGACAGGATAATATGCTGGATGTACCGTGCTGTGAGTGGTATCTGCGCTGCGGAGGTATGGACAAGGGCCTGAACAAAAGTTAGCAAAGTAGCCCTTAGGCTCGTGGACCCATTTCCAGCCAAGGTCCTGTCGGAAGTCGATGTACAGAGGACGCACGCAGCAGTTCTCCTCCAGGTTCCTGAAACACAGCATCAAAACACCTTGAATGTACAGAGCGGCCTTATATGCAATGGTGTGATGCAGCTTCCTGAGCAGAAGGACTAGTACCAGCAGTGCCCAGTGGGACATGGTGTTTGCCTGTGCCAAGTGCAGAGGAACAGCACAGGTGAGCATTGGTAGGCAGCTCAGTGGCCTGGCACTGTTCATGCCTGCTGACAGGCAGCATAACCACCGGCCCTGGGAGGCAGCGCCCCGCTTGCCTGCAGCAGCACCCGGCTGCTCGCCTACACAGGGAGCTACCAGAGGGCTGCCACAGGTCCCAGCCCAGGCTGTGCTCCAGGAAGCTGCTTGCAAGTCTCATTCTAGCCTGTGACTCAGCCAGAAGCACACAGTGACTCTGCTGAGCTGCCCAGCATCCCCTTGGACACCACAAGGAACAGCTGGCCGAGCTGTGCTCCTCGTGTGGTGCCTGTCGCACCATGGTGACCCACAACCCCCTTGGAAGACTCTGCCTTTCCCAGGGGCATGGAGTTTTGCCAGACTTGCCCTTGTCAGACATGGGACCTGGTCATTCCAGGCAGGACTCTCACTTACCGGAAACAATAGTTGGTATCCAGGGCCCGTTTCTTTCTCTGGCCTCCCAACGCTGGGCTCTCTAGCCGATGTGGGGGTAACATCATCAAGATGAGGTGGGGATTATGCAAGTCTTTCTGCTTCTTCAGGCGCCCCAAGTCCCCACGGCCATAGTCGTCCTCACTGTCAATGCCTTCAGAGAAAAACAGGATCCCGAAAGAAGAAATCAGTGTGGAAGTGGAGGACACAAGACTCTTCAGTGCATTTAACAGTCTTGTGCCTGCCCCTGAACCAGGGTTAAAGCGTTTCAGGCACCACATCCACTTACTCTGGGACTTCTTCCCTCACAGGGACCCCTTTACTCCTGGTGAATCTGACTGCTGCAGGCCTGAAACAGAGGCTTACAGGCCACCTGTTTTACCATTTGCAAACTGCTGGTGGGGCCATTAATCCATCCCACTCACTCCTGGCTTCAGTCCCAGGACAGGCAGGAAGATTAATGGTTTAAAGAAGATGTCAGATCATTGGCACTCTGCAGAACAGCCTCAGAAATGGAGCCTGTGGGGGCCAGTGGCTGCAGCCCAGGGCTGCGAGCCAGGAGGTTCCTAGTTCTTAGGCCAGCCAAGCCACTGACTCTCTGGGCCACCTCACACAGGATGCCTGACTTCCTTGTGTTTCAGTCACCCTAACTGGAAAGCAGAGCCTCTATGGAAATCTGAGAAGGCATCAAGCTGAACAAGAGAGACATTGAAATACAAAATTACTCCTTTCTGCAGACACTCATGCAAACCCACCCAGCCTATACTTACTTTCTTCCATTTCTAACCTATGTACAAAGTGGATATACCTATATAATCAACACGCAAGTCCAGATGTGAAGGCTTTATGACAAACGTTACACAACATAAAATGATCAAATATGCAAAGCAAGCCCTCATTTTTTCTTTAAATACTCCAAGCTTTCCCTTCCCCAACAGCCTCCCCTAACCCAGCTCTTCGTCACCTTTGAACTTGATCTCCAAGACCTCGTGCAAATTCTCCAAGATGTCCCCGTTGGGCTGAAAAGTATGGCAAGGACAGTGTATGCTAATTTCCAGGCCAAGGTTGGACTCTGCAAAGAAGATGACTCTGTGAGAAATGGTCTTCCTCAGCTGGGACAGCTTCTGGTGCAGGTAAGTTTCACTGAGGACATGTACTGTGGTAATTCCTAGACCGTAGGTTGGTCTCAAAGTCTGGGATGCTATCAGAGTCGGGGAGCAGAAGCTGCCTTGGAAATGAGAATGGGGAAAGCATAACCTTGTGGCTACACCTGTGTCAAAACCCTTGCTCTTGCTAAAGGGAGCTTCCTGGGCAGGTGAGAAGGGTGCTCCTGCTTGTGTTTTTTAGGCCAAAAGCATTTGTGAGCTTCAAGGAGCTCCACTGGGAAACAGGTATTTTGAGGAGCTGGCTTGCGGTGTCTTTGTTGAATCAGTTTTGCCATCCTCAGTACCTGTATACTATCTGACTTCTGGTTAGTGTCTGAAGCGAGAGATTTGAAAATGAGTGAGTTGGATATGGACAAGTAATTTATCTGCAAGCATTTTTCTCAGCAGCTGCAACCTCCTGTTTTGTTGAACTGCTAGAGGTCTAAGTCACACAGACTTCCCAGAGGCAAGTCTATTTTCATAATAACTTCCTGGACCAGTCATGATGTGTGGGCCTGACTAAGGGAACAGAAGACTCTTATGAAAGCTTGTGTCATGAATTAAAACATCTGGCTCCCTGGGGCACTGACAAGGTGCGTAGCACCTTTTTTCCTAAGCGCTGTATGCTCTGTGATGTCTTGTCAGCTAGTGTGCAGGCCTGGAGCTTGCTGCAGTTCCAGCCCTGAACTCCAGCCATCAGGACACAACTTAGATTGCTTGAAAAAAGAGCAGCGTACAAGCTCACAGCTTACCCTTCCAGGGAGCGGCTGCTTGCCAATACCTGCATTCCAGTTTTCAGTGGCACCTACCTTCTATCTGTGAGGCCAATCCAGCTGTGAGTTACAGTGCCTATGCCCCAGCTGTGAATGCGGTCAGTGTTCTTGCTGGGAGCTGCCCCATAACTATCTGTTGGGCTGCCCAGTGGTGGCAGAGGTATGTTCTCTGCAGTGCTAAAGCCTCCATCTGTCTAGGTGTGTCAGCCTCTGGTATTTCCTCACCTTTATACCTGCCAAGCTATAAACAGCTAAAGAAACCAGGATCCTTGCTGGTTTTTTTCCCTATTAGATTTTCTCTAGTCCATATGAAAATCAAACCAAAGCAATCCTAATTTTCTATGTATTACAGATTATAGTTCAAACAAGCAGAGGAGTCTCCTCTGGGCTTAGAAGTGAAGAACCAAAAGAAGTTTCAGTGTCTCTCAGTGAAAACAATTTCCTCCTCCAGAGGACAAATCCTGATATTGATTCAGTCCACAGAGCTACACCGAGGGGACTCCAGGACAGAGCTAGGAATCTAGCAAATGTCACACACTGACATAGCTCTCTGGGGAAGGCTTCTTCTCAGACTGAAAGAAGCTGTCCTTTATGGGAGACAAGCTCCTGGAGAAAAAGGGGAGCAGAGAGATACTCTCATCAACACTGATCCACATTTCTGTGAGTGCCTTGACATCTGGTCCAGCTAAGACCCCTACCTCTGTGCAGAAGCCACTCACGCACAGTCTCGGTGACATCAAAGGACAGCCACTCAGGGGAGCCCCGTGTCTGCACATTCCTGCCACTGAGGTAGCGCTGCTTTGCTATGTGCTCATCCGGCCGAAGGATCTGCGTCAGAAGGAGTGGTAGAGAGAATCAGCGCATAAGGAACGGATAGCCTTGAGTCTTTTTTTTCTTCCACAGCTTGCTAAAATCTAAGTGAGAACGTTGGTGCTGGCAAGTGAGACACCAGGAATACCCTGGCACAGGTGAGGACATGTTTCACAACCAGCCTGAACTCCAGATATCTACACAACACTTATTTCTGTGTCCTAAGCAGCCTACCTCTCTCAATTCATCCTTGTGTTGGGACACATAACCAGAGACAGAAGAACACAGCAGTTGATCTAATGAGTGGGTTTGTTTCAGTATATACCTGTGAGATGTGGGTCTGGATTTCAGAGTAGAACCAGCAGTGGGCAACAGAACATCTTGCCACAGGTCCCTTGTCCAGCGAGCCTATTGAGTCCTCCCCTGTGGCATTTTCATGTGGCCTACACTCTTCAACTTCTATCAAAACACACCTGGGCTGATCAGGTTTGGAATCCTCTCCCTCTGCTGTGACATCTCTTTCCACTTCCAGACAACCAGTCACAGCCTGTACAAAGTGTTTCTTCCTGCAGGATCCTAAGTTCACTCTAGAAACCACTGAACCTACAGAGAAGCTCTGGGATTGCCTCCTTGTCACCTTGTTAGTTGTGTCATCTGGTGGAGAATTGCTCCGACCTTTGAAGCTGAATTCCAGTAAGTTCTCAAGAGCTACCAGCCACAGGGCAATTTTAGCTGCACTCTCACTGCAAAGTGGACAGACACCAGCCTGTGGGAATGTGCCACCTGGACGCTAAACTGTAACATTAGCTGGGTGGTCCAGCCCAGCCCAAGACCACTTCCAAATCTGAACCAGATTCTGCTAGGAGAGTGCATGGGTTCAAACCAAACTCCAGATAAGTATCTGAATTAATGGTGCCATGAATTGTATCCCTGAGGAGCTGCTGCTGAAGGGAACGTTGAAAGCAAGCATTATTTTTCCAGTAAATCAGTGACAAGACAGAGAGCTCCACCCGTTGGATTAGCACCAACTGTACTGTAACAGTCAAGGGAACTAAACTGCCAAGGGATCTACGCATGCAGACATGACAGAAGGGTCTGGGCTGCTCCACTGGTGAGGAGCGCCGCTTCCAGCCCCCTTCTTAGTGCAGCAAAGAGCTGAAGTGGGCATCAGGCCAGGGTGCCTAGAGCGGCCAGCCAATGCGAGTGGGGAAAGGCCAGCACCACACTGTAAAAGCGAAGAAAGGTGACTGTACCACTGCATATGCTGGAAGAAGTCTGGGGTACAGCAGGGAATTTCATCTCTCTTCTGTGGCCCTGCACGTATCAACTGAGGCAACCGCTAAGGAGCCAAACTATTCCAGGCCCAGGCACAAGGGAAGGGAGAAGAATACTCACCTGGAAGAGCTCAATGCGCTGCTCGCTGCGTTTGGAGCTTGGGTTGGGCACACGCAGCACCCGAAACTCGGCCCGGAACAAGTTGGTGCTGTTCTTCTCTGCCGAGGACACATTAAAGCGGAACACATTGGAAGTGACACCTTTTGGACAAATGCCCAACTCATCTAGAAGAAAGATGGAAAGACTGAGAACCACAGGCCAGAAGGGTGGGATCTCAAATATGATTTGAGAAAAAGCTTTCCAGCAGAGGCCTATCATTCAAACATCTTGCCACCTGTGAATGGCTGCCTAGCTAAAGATAACACAGGATGAATTCACTCAAATTTGGCCTACCTTGCAACATTTTGCAAAATCTTCCCACTGCTGCCACCACTATTTCAATGCTACAAGCCAGAAAATCAGCAAGAGATCAGCTACGGTATTTTTAATATTATCCGTTCTAACTCTGCTCATCAAGTATAGCTAACGCTCAGTACACTGCATCCAAAATGACAACCCCGGCCAAGGCAATGGGGCAACCTCATTTGCAGCTAGTGGGGCTCATTCCCAATAGCGATGATGGTGTGACTCTGCTCAGGCTTGGATGCGCGAAGCCCCATAGGACACGATCCCACTGCCGCCGAATCTTAGTTTTACAAACCTTGACGTCATCTTCTAGAATGAAAGCTACCTCTTCCACATGAGGTGTGGAAGACTTTTTAGGGCAGCGACTATTCGGAGTGTACTGAAAGAACTGGGTTTTAAGATCAGTTCTCACTCATTACTTGGAGAAGGAATTCATGAACAGCACAAGATATGGAGTTAAACTTTAAGGATAGAGTAATGGCACTGAGAGGCCTATGGAGATCGGACACATGGGCAGGAAATAACACAGCAATTCTCTGCCTCAATGTGTGCCTGCTGACCAGGAAAATCCATTTCACAGGTGCCTGAAAGAGAGTAGGTAAAAGCTATGAGGTCCAAAACAGTCCTCAAGAGAAAACAAGCCTCTCTTCAAGCCTCTCACATGGAAAAGTCTTTGTCATTGTTGTTGTTCATCTCCTTTTAGCCTTCGAGGCTCTAGCGATAAGGCTTCCTGCAAACAAGACACAGCAGCTCCTGCTCTATGCTCACATGCAGGTTTGTTTGCAGCCCTACAGAGCCTCTCATGTGACCTCTGACTACTGTCCCATGCAACACAGGGCTCTCGTGTCAGCTGATACTTAAGTTGTTCTTAAACAAGAAACAGAAAAACTATCATTGGTTCCCAGCCACAGTTCCAGCCTGTGACAAATAAGCTAGAAGCCCTAGCTGAAGCAACCTTCAAGTTAGATTCCCAGAGTCAGCCCCTCTCTTCACAACACCATGATCACTATCTCCCCAGGGAAACAGCTTCTGAAGCTGGACTAGCGTGAAAAAGCACCTGAGCGCAGAGGTTCCTCTTCCATGCCAAATTCTGCTTTGAGCAATGCTGACACACTTCCAGAGTCATCTCCATGAAGATGAAGGTCTTCCTCTTGTGCTACACTCAGATCCAGCAAGCAGGAGCCTGCCAGTTTACAAAGATGTGTTCTTAGGGTGCTGAAGTTTTACTCAATAAGCTAATGACCAGATGCTCCCATTGAGCTTTAACTGGAGCGGGTTTTGTCATTTGTTCTACTGAATGGAACAGCTTTCCCATACAGGAAAGTCTCTGGCTGCTATTGAACGATGGGCGTTCAGTAATCCCAGGAGACCAGACCCCATTGCAGCCATGAGCTGGTATGCTCAGCCCAATAACCCTGCAGTGCAAAGAGTACACCAAGTCACACAAGGACACCTACTGCGGGGACTCCACCACCATGACCAGTTCTAGGTTTTATGCCACAGAAAAGCATAGCAGAAAACCCAAGCTGTGATCTCATTAAATGCCCAAAGGCATTTTCCTAGCTGAAGTCTAACACTGGTAACTGTTCTGTGTCCTAGACCTCGGCAGATACTATGTTTTAATAGCCCTTTAAGCTGTTTGGCACTCCTAGCCCTATTAATAGTGCTGTTAACAGCCTGCCCTTCCATTTCAAACCTGACTGCCTGTCCATGAGGGGTGTCCCAATAATCATCAGAAATGCCTTTCTAGATCAGAGCAGTGGTTGCTCTAGCCTGGTATCTGTTTCCAACAGTAATGCTTTATCTATTTAGAGACTGATCCTACAGCACAGCAGACGAGACAATTTCTTGTTTATCATCTCCTTAAGATTTTTGGCTGTTAAGCAGCCATGGTGGTAAAAGATTGCTATATCTACTGTATTTCACCTGCTGTCCCCACATTGCCTTCTACCTGCTTCCTTCACCAGCCAGGTGCTGGTTTCCTGGCAGACCTTCCTAGTAGAAATAGTAATAGCTATCTTCCCCTCCCTAAGAAGAGGTTTCATGTCCCCCTTGTAACCTGGGAACAAACTCTTTGTGAAGGGGAAATGAAGCTGTGTTCCATGTTTTGCTCTGAATACCGTGAGGTTGAATCCTGCTTCTCATAGCAGGACGTCCAGGATACAGGTCTCTGTCCCAGGATACAGGTCTCTGTCCCAGGAAGCTGACTGCTCTGCGGCAAAGTACATTTTGCAAGAGATTACAGGCAAAGGAGGCAAGGTGATTTTTCAGGGAACGTGGTCCAGTCCCAGCTCAGGCATGTTAACCACACTGGAACCTGGATGTGTCCACCTACCAGCACTGAACAAAGCCTGGAGGCAATATTCCTGCAAGCTCTTCCAGTTCACAACACTCAGTGGCTGTAACCAAGCCTGGAGACAGGGAAACTGTGACACCCTGTGCACCCACACCAGGCTACGTCTGACACAACAGGATGTATCCCCACTATCAGACCCTGCTGTTACTGTGGAGCCCAGACTGCACAAACTATGAGACTAGTAGCCTCTTAGCATGAGCAATGTGATACAGGGAGCAGGCTCATCTGGGAGCATCCCTCTTCCTAGCACTACTGTGTGAAGTGCAGGTTCTCCACATGCTGCCAATCCTACACAGTTGCTGTTTTGGCAAGCCTCAAGAAGGCTGATGGCTGTGTGGTTAAGTTTGATGTCAAGGAAGGGTAGGTATTGCCTCACCCCATATTATACCACTGGTATTTCAAAGTGTTTCCTACCAAAGCTGCATAACTGTGGAGAAAAAATGGATCCTTTTGGAACTCTGCAGGTGGCAGGTTTGCTTGGTCCCAACCCATGGCTGTAACTGCATTGTCTCTCAAGCTGGCTTGAAAAATGGCATGTGTTTTTCCTCAGGAAGGTAAGCCAAAGCCATTTGCAGGACCATTGCAGATGCTTTCTCAGCTTGAATCTCAAGCCAGTGCTTAAGGGGGTCTGAACCCCCATGAGTTTTTAGGAGATCCCTTAAGTGAACAGCTGATCAAGAGCGAGTTATTCTCTCAAAGGAAGTCCTTTATAACTCAAGCAATGTGCCTGAGAGGAACAGCAGAAAGACCATTCTGTGAGTCAGCAGATAGCTAAGAGTAGGGACAGGGAACCTGGTCCTGAATATACTTCCTTCCTAGAAGGATAGAGCTCTCCCTGCTGCTCTTTTTTGCTCCTCAGCTCTCCTAACTTTGGGGCCTTAAGTCTTTGAGAGGATGAGTTCTCTGAGCCAATGAGCCACTTGATTAAGTCTGGAGCTAGAACAGTTCATGTGCATGCAAGTGTGCATGTGCACACATTTCAGACTTGTCTGTATCATCCTTGCAGCTCCCTCAATGGAGCAGTCCTCCCCTTCCCCCCCAGAGGAGAATGGCTTTGGCTCAGAATGTGCTCTGAGATCACCACCTGGCACAGTGACAGAGTCATGGGAAAGTTGAACAACAGCCACTTCTGAAGACACAGGGCCAAATGCAGCCATGGTGTAAGCAATGAAACTCCCCAGGTTTCAAAAGGAGCACATCTCTTGACACCGCGACCTGTCTAGAGCTAGTCTCTCCCAGTGTGACCCAATTCCAAAGTTCCCTTTCTCTGGGTGGTGGCATTTACACTGCCCACTCCCAGGAATTCTATCTCAGCAGTATTTGGTCTTTTGAACCTGCTGCTCAGCACCCTGCCCCTGTGCCCTATGGGGACATGGGACAGGTTCATCCATATCCACAGGAATTTTCCCAAACCCACAGTCCCTCCGCACTGCTCCTTCTTGTGCACCGTGTCTCCATTCCTCTTTCCTCTCTTCTTTATGCAGATCCACTCCTCTGACTTCATTTCCCACTGTTGTGCTTTTCCAGTTTCCTTCCCCAAAATCCATCAGTTCGTAGTGTGGCTGTCCTGTTTTGCACAGAAACTTGATTTCCCCATATGCTTTTAGAATTTCAGAAGCGACACTTCAGTAGATCAAAAATGCTGAAATATGGGTAAGCTGTGCTACCCTGTGTACTTTCTGTTCCTCGAGTCTTGGTGTCTCCCGAGCTAAGAGCTAATCATATAACCATCTGGAGTGCAGTCTGCTAGAGATTATGTGAAATTTGTTGCATTACCACAGCGTAGCTCTTATTCCAGCTCATCATATGTCAAGATTAACATAAACCTGGCAGAGTAACTGCATTCTGAGGCTGCCTGCACCAAGTCACAGCTCCTTCCCAGAACTGCTGGTGTTCAAATCGTGTCCCCGAGACTTCACTACATCACAGGAGGACAGCCTGGATGGTAGTATGACTGCACGCCCACCAACATCTTCCAGTTCTAAGGAATCCTAAGCACACACAGACTGAAAGGACTGCTTGTGCCTACATGTGCTCAGCATCTGCAATCTGCTTGGGGTTCATGTCTGCTCAGTCTCTTGTCTTTGCATCTGCATCTGCTCAGCTTCTGCACCTGAATCTGTTTAGTGTCCGCATCTGGTCCTGCTCATCATCTGCTCCGCACCTGCTCAACATCTGTCACGTTTCCTCAATGCCTATGTTCCCTTGGGGGTCCCCTCTGCATCCCTGTCTGCTTTGCACCGGTTCAGCATCCCCGTTGTCTTCTATTCTCTCCCGGAAGCCTCACACTCCCGCGAGTAACCGCCTCGAGAGTGTCCTCCAGGCAGCAGTCTCTTCAGCCAGTGCCTCTCCCCGTTCTCCACAGCCAGCGCGGGTGCTGCACAGCCCGGACAGCTTGCCTGGATCCCTGCGGCAGGCGCCGGAGCTCCAGCAGGGAGGAGCGCGCCCACCTGCTCGTCACCCCAACGCCAGAGCTGCGCCCTCTCCCAGCCCGGTGCGCTGCCCGCAGCGCCGGGCCCCAGCTGCCTGCCCACCCCGCATCGCCGCCCTC
>VZZY01009678.1:0-22245 GCA_013400335.1 Eurystomus gularis | reverse complement strand
GATATTAATGAGATTCATTCATTGTTCACGTCTAGAAGCTTAAAATAGTAAAATCCGTTTATTTCTTTTTACAATGCTAAAATTAGGCAAGAGTTTCAATTTTCTTTCAAGACAATAGTATGGCACTGTACCCTCTTAATACAAACATAAAGATAAGAACTGCACTATAACTGAGTTTTAATTTAAATCACTTACACTAGGATTTTGCTTCTTAAATTAAAACCTAATTTGAAGGAGATTTTTTCCCTTCTAAAGAGAAATGTAATTTAAGAAGTTTGCATATTTAGGATTCCAGTTTATACTGGATAGATGGTGAAAGAATCTAATCAAAATGCTGCCTCTGCTAAAGCTCCACCCACTGATAGAACTATTGAATAATTGGTCATGTCATTCAGCATTAGCTAAGTGCCCATCTCTCCACAGTACAGAAACTTCCAGCTTCCTTCATTCTTCTCCAAATAAAGCCTGCCTCTTGAAAACACAGCCATCTCTCATAACTGACTTAGTTTTCTCCATTTATTTTACGCTACAAGTCCTTTCACAATGAAAATCTTCTATGCTGCAGATACAAACTTCACTCATTGAATGCACTCAGCACAATCAAATAATATAATGAAACAGTTCCAGAAGACATGCTGCTGAAAGCGCTATGTTTTTTTCTTCTACATAACGCATGTATCACCAAATACTTAATCAACATAGGTATGCTAGTAAGGCTTAGAAAGTTCTACTGATATATAGTAAAAGACAATTTTCAAATAATACATTAAGCCAAGTATATACATAGTCAAATATATTTAGACTGATCTGTGTTTCAGCTCCAAATAATGGATGTCCTTCTGACAATGGAGAGTGATTCATTCTGTTAAAAGGGAAAACTTTATCTTACCATAGGTACTGTGAAATTACAAATTTGTTCCATTACAAGATGAATCATGCATCCCCCTTTTACTTGAAAACTGATTCTGTTGAAGGATTAACAAAAATAGCTGAATTAATCACTTGGTCTGTCATCTATCTCCATAAACCAGCCTCAGAATTTTCCCACCTGAGAAGTCACTAAAACCTGGGCATTTGGAAATGCTCAAGTCTACCATCTGATAAGAAGCTGAACTAATCATCTACCCATTCATTAAGATTCACCCAACCTGGAGATATAATCATTTGTCAGAGAATTTCTGGGAAAATCCCAAAGAAATTTTGTAACATACAGAGGTTCTAGTGTCACTAGTGAGTTTTACATATTCCAAATACATGTAAGAAGCCATAACTCCCAGAAAAATACCCTTTGGAGGCCAATATATACCAAAGACAATTCTGCTAAATGTTAGTAAAAAGCCCTTTCATATGCAGAAGCTAGTAACATTAACAGCAAGCCCCATAAAACAAGGAACACAACATGGGATCAACAAGTCCTTCAGTTTTCTTGAAAAAAATTGTATTAGACAACCACTAGAGACAAAGCCACAGCTTTGGGACAGAGGAAGCATCAATTTAATAAAACTTACTATCTGAAATGGGCACTTCCTTTAGTGTGTTGTTAAAGGAAGAGTGCAGGTAGACATCTAGCCAAAATCACTAGTGCTACAAGTGTGTGTGGCAACACCAAATCTGTATTGTGAGTCCTTCATGTAATTCAGGATGCTAGCAAGAGGATTTTTAGAAAAATGCAGCTTATCTTCCATCCCACACGACTGAAAAGGAGAACATGTTGAGTTCTTTAAGCTTGTGTGAAGATAAAGGCTGTCTCCTGAATCTAAATATCACAACAGTTTATTTCAGAATTAATAGGCTGAAATAAAGGTTTACGTACAGAAGGAAGACTAAAAACCATTTTCTTCATAACAGCAGCAAGAAATAGGCAAAGTTGATACACCTGCAAAAACTGAATGCAATGCAAATTTTTATGATCAAACTCTTAGTAAAAGTAGTCTTAAAAATCTTTAAAGAAAATATTTTCAAAGGTATTTAAAGCTCTTTCTGTCTCCTATTTATCTGTTCAACTTCTTCTTAGTTTGAAGAGGCACTCAGCAAAATTTGGTTTTTCTTGGAGTCCTTCAAAAATCCCATGCACAGGAAAAACATATGGAAATTGCCCACAGGAAACACATATCAGATAAACACAGGAAGTAATTATTCAGCAGGAAAGTTTGGAGGAAATGGGCTGTTTTTCTGTCAGTTCTGGTGTTCTGCGGTTTCAGGACATCAGCAGTAATGAAGGAAATAGATTAGCAATTGCAGGCCAGCTATTGTTTATCCAGTGTTGACACCAAATGTCAGTCTCCTAGAATTTACCTTGTAAAAATAATTTAATATTGTGCAAAAGCAAAGCAGCCTTTCTTTTCTTCTAACAATATCACAGCAGTTAGTCTTAACTGCTCTGCAATGAGAAGGTTTGAGGAGGAAATAATTCAGCTGGTAAAGTAGTAAACTAAAAGCAAAATATATTAAAAAGCTTCCGATTATTTATTAACAAAGTTTTATGTCTCGTTTTTAAGATGATAAACCTTTATTTTGGAATGAACCAGTAGCATAGGAGCACCACAAATCCAGCCTAAGAAAATATAAGGATTTAAGTTGATGTTTTAATTTAATTCCTCGCTGAAATGAAAATAATCTCTTCTGAAGTAAGTCTTCTCTTGAAGTTGTTAGGGGATTCTTATTCCTGAGTAAGCTGATTATGCATTAGGCAAAGATATGAACCAACATTACCTTTCAATCAGATGAACTGAACATCAAGTTCTAGCTAACCATATCTGCTCTTTTGAAAATTTCATAACAAAATTATTATTGAAATAAATATGCATCTTTATAAAAGCCTTCAGGTTTGACAAATCAGTATTTGCCTTGTGAAAACATGTAATGGGCAAAACATTTCAAGGCTACTGTATTCCTAACTTCCCCAGAAGTGGAGAAAGTTGATCATGTGGAAAACAGATACAGCTGTGAAAGGTGCTTGGTTCGGTGCCCGCGACGGAGAGGTAAAAAGAGATAGCCCACTTTACCCTCTAACAATACACTTGAAAGCAAGCTGCATGGTAAAAAGGACAGGATAAGAAGTAGGAAATGTATCCAGACGGAGTGACTTTAAGTGCCATATTCCCCTTCTTATATGCACAAATATTTGCTCGGGAAAGCAGGATTGCAGCATGGCTCTGCTCCCTAGGCCCCCATGTAAGGATTACAAAAATTATCAGCAATCCTACTGGGCTACAGACAGAGCCAAGCCAGCTGTTCCTTGTAAACTCTCCTGGTGCTACCAGAAAAGACAGAAACAGAGAAACCCTGTATTGCTTCTTGGATGCACGCTTGTTCTAGCTGTCATCAGTCCTGTGGAATTTAGTATTTTACTTGTTTACAGTGGTTTTAATTTTACTGTACTTCCCTCCCTTCTGCTTGATTCAATCAATGATTTGGGTAACTATTTAACTAAATGGCTGAACATATTCTTAAGAGTATTTCAGTTCAAATTACTTAGAATAATTTTATCTAAGGATTTTAATGTCTTTTTAATCATTCATAATTGTAATATTCTAAGCATTTTATCTGAAAATGTAACAGACTTTGTTTCTCTTAGAAAAGTATCGTAAAATATCTTCAAAAACTTATATATATCTTCAAATTTATCAGTTGATAAATTAGCCAGTGCTGACCCATTTTCAGAAAGACTATTAGTTATAATAAAAGACAATTTTTTGCACAGGAAAGTTTGAAAACACTGTGCAAAACTCTTTAGTAAAAATTCTTTGACATGTTCTGATTCATTATATTTATGAAAGCTGAATTACATTCTTCAGGTAGCACTATATTCCGACAGATATCTAGTTAAAAAGATCTCTTATTACTCATTTGGATTTCTTCTTACATATACTTAGTGTCACAACAGCTTACCTTTGAGGGAAATATTGCATTTAAGTGCTTTCAATATTGTATAGTTACATTCATTTGTCATCCAAACAGCTTGTAGCTTCTGATCTTCAAATGCAGCATTTGTTGAATAGATTAGATTCCTGTATTACAGAGACAAATATGTTGGCACTTATAAAGAAAGAAGGTTTCAAATTGACTTTAAGAAAAACAAGGTCAGAAAAGGCAACCTTGCCATTCCTACTCACAAAATTTACTGCAAGCAGTTCAATCAAAATTCAGCAAGTGAATGGAAAAAACTCCAAATAGTGTCAGAACTACCTGGAAGATTAGTTTGAATCCAAAGTAAAAACAATTTTCCACTGGGAGAGCTCATAAGGCTGAGGCTGATCCCTGCCCTGCTTGTTGGACTAGAGCAGAATGATGCCAGCCCTGAGTTCCGTGAAATGAAGGCAACAGGAAGATTGTCTAGATATAGGTTGTTGGGAAACTTTCACAAAGGGAAATGAGAAAACAAGATATGGGCCAAGGGAAGCTACCACAAATGTTTTACCAGCTTTGCCTCCAAATGCATGTCTGTCAGCCTTTTCAGTCAGGCTGATGCAATGACAGTTCCATCAGGTATCATAAAAAGGTGCTAACCAGATGTTCAATCCTATTTTACTTCTTCTCTATGACTTCCCTAGTGAGATGGTTCCCAGATCACCCTCTCTAAAGCATGACCATTAAGGTGTTTTGACCACAAATGAACCTATTACTTTTTGTAGAAGAAGAAATCATGTTATGGTCTTCAAACAATTTACCTTTGTCAGTTTATTTAGTTCATGGAAAGAACAGTCTGAATGGGACTTGAAAGGACAGCACTGTATGAAGGAAGCATTGAAAAGACAGTGATGATCCAGTTCACTGGCATAACAGTTGTACCTGCAGCGCTTTTATAGTAGAGTGAGATTCACTTTTGAAATGTGACATTCTTTCAAATACCCACCATAAAGTGTGAAAAACAGTGTGTCTTTGCAAGCTAAACCCCCCATTCTCCAATGTTTTTATACAACATTTGAGTTTCTGGAACAATCATATTCTGAGGAATTAACATTAAGAACAATATACAATAAACACTTTTAAATTTTTTTTTCAGCCTTAGGTTTGTTTATTTTTTTTAGGTAAATGTCTATCCCTGAACATGTATTAATCAGACTAGAACTTTTAGTTATCAGATTCCAAAGCTTTTGCTCTAGCCTCCAGCTACCTTTTAAAGATTCTACAGACCTCTTGCCTCTGGGTGTTCTGTGCTTGTTTCTGACTTTCAGAAAGTTTTCTTTAAGATGATCTGTTTGCTCTTATTGAAAATCAAAATGATAGCTTATTAAGAACGAGGGCTGAATAAGCAACTCAAATCTCCTTTTAAATTGGTAAAAGAAAGTAACTGAAAACAAACAATGTGACCCAAAATTACCTTTTGTTTTCAGCATCTGATTTTCCCTCGATAGGATTTTCATGTAACGAACAATATGGTTTAATCACTTCTTTGATTTATGTTGTGATCCCTTGGAAAATTAATTATATTTGTAACCATGTGCTGAGAAATTACTGTGAGAAGCAACATTTTCAGGGTAAAAAGCATTTGTTTCACTTCTTTTTGTTTAAAATTTAGGACATAAAGTCCCCTGGTGCAGTTTCTTTTCAGGAAGCATCTTCCATTTATAGCGTTTACTGAAGTGGGTAGTATACAGATAAGGAGGGTACATTGAATAAAAAGTATCCTGGATATTTGACTCAAAATATGAACAAGACAGAATGATTTTACAATAATAGAGAATATGAGAATGAGGATTGTGGATCTCCCCAAGCCCCATGCAAAGCCTAGATCACATGGTTTTTTAAGCTCTTTCCATCACACTACATACTACAAGTTACCTATAGTGATACCTATAGCTATAACTTCATTGCTTTAAGTTCTGGGTGTCCCTGCAGACTCACTTCAGACTCTAGAACATTCTGCATAGCTTGTGTTGCAAGGAAGATGCAGGGGAAAAAGTACATTAGAAGAATAGTTATTTAAGAAGATCAGCAGCACCTCTGCATAAATGACTGACACAGTCTTAAAATTGACTGAAACCTGTTTTTATGGCTTAATCCCACTTGGGGAACTGTCTACTTGTAAATTATGGTTATTGGTTTTGTACTGAGAGGGAAAGATAAATCAGCATGGAGTTAGTTCCAGTTTGAGCAAATCTGAGGATCTCTTGAGTAGAGCAATATGAGTTCGGTCAACAGAGAAGAGTCACTGATCTGTGGTCTGCTTTAGCTCCATTTATCTCATCTTTCTTCTCTCAGTATCATAGTCCTTCTTCATAATCCATTGAGCTAGTTATGAAACTATATAAATGTGACATAGTATGTAATATCAGACAGAATAAATGGAGCAATGAGACCAAATTGCTGTAGTTTTCTAGTCTTTAGCCATGGTGTTTTATAACATAGAATGAAGTCTCTCCCACTTTGCAAGGTATCCCATAACGACCTCCAGTTCTTTGCTCCACCAGGCTACATTTACATGGTCCACCATACTATGGGGACAAGCTGGGCATGGGCTTATAATGCTAAGGTGCCATTCAGCTTTCACACACCCCAAGTTATAGGACCAGAATCAAACATTTCTACTTTATAGCTTCAAGACTAAAATCCATCCATGCTATTGGTGGTTAATTGAAACAGAAAGAAATTTCCAAAAGGTAGTCCATAGTCATCATTTTTTTTCATGGATGTTCCATCCCAGGAAGTGTTCAAGGCCAGGTTGGATGGGACCTTGAGCCACCTGGTCTGGTGGGAGGAGTCCCTGCCCATGGCAGGGGGGTTAGAACTAGATAAACTTTAATGTCCCTTCCAATCCAAACCATTCTATGATTCTATGTTTCTATTATTTTCAGTTGTTGAAGTATTGCCAAGGTGTCGTTCTATTGTGCAGAGAACATTTCAGAGTCTGAGTATTTATAGTGTTGTTAACAAGTTTAAAATTAATCAAAATTCATTATAAGGCTTATTTTCAAAGAATTGATCCAAAGTTAGAGATTTCTAGACTCAACTGTTTTCAGTTTAATGTCTTTTGAAAATATACTCTTCCATATGACATTTTAGAACTGTTATTCTAAGCTTCATGCTCTTTCTTTGCTATTTTAAAGTGCTGTTTTTTTCCTCCTGACTCATAATCACTACATCCAGGGGTTCCAAAATATATATCAGACTTTTTCTTGATATACTAACAGTGATTTTTAAAATATTGTTTGGACTTTAAATATAGAGTTATATCCAGTGTCCTTATAGGACAGCTTTTTTATTCTGGGCAGGTTAAGAATAACCCTTCTCAGATCTTGGCACTGTAAAGAAACCAAATGCTTTGAAAGTCACATTACAGACTCTGGTATTTAAGTAGCTCTGTTTTAATATTTTACACTGCTTGGGAGGAAACAGTTTCATGAAAGGAAATGAACAAACTCATTTCCACCCAGGAATAAATGAGTTACTGTTATTACTGCTATAGCTATTATTATGTTAAGAAGAAGAAAGTAACTATTCTGGGAAATATTTCTTTATTTTGATTATTTGGATATGTTGCTGGAGTGAAAATGCAAACTTCTCTTCATATTTTTGTAAGCTTACATTGTTTCAAAACTACCTAAAATGTTGACATTCAATTACCATCATAATTACAGCCTGAACACAACTGTTGAAAAAAAAATTTAGGCTTTGTGATCTATACAGTGGCACTGGCACTAGTGGAACAAGCTATAATCAGGAAGAAGAAACCCTTTCACATAGGTCATTGACCATACAAAAATGTCACATCTTCTATTTCTAGCAATAACCAGGTGCCATTTAATTCCTAGAAATACTGAATGCCCTCTTCCATCCACCTCCAAAACAGAGAGCACATCAAAGAGTAAATAAAAAATCCAACAGCTGTAGATAAAATAAAATAATTGTTGAGGACAATGCATGAAAAAAAGGAACAATCAAAGGAAAAAAAGTGCAAAAACAAGGAATCAGAAGGGCTGCTTATTCCCCAGGTAGGGCACAGCCAGCAATGAACACACTACCAACAGCCCTCAGGACTCCTTGGAAGTATCTGGGAAACTGATAGGTGCTGGCCATTCATGGAAGACCAGGGAGCCAAAAGCATTTTGGCTTTGCCAAACATTGCCAGAATTCCTCCGCAACATTCCAAATTTCTGTCTAGCTTTTCCCAGAGGTACTTCTTGTGTATTGATACCACATCACTAACGTCCACAGATGGAGTTTCCTACCAGCTCAGGGAAGACTCAGTCCCTTTGTGCCAGGCATCAATATCAGTCTCATGTGCCCGTAAACAGCTCTTAACTGGATTTATTAATACTTTACCTCCCCCTTCTACTGATCAGTATTGGAGACTGGAATAATGGATGAAATGGATCTTTAATTTGACCTAATGCAGCCACTGCTATATTCATACGAATGAGTCTAATCAACTCCTCAAGAAGTCAAGGAGAGATTTTTTATTCTCAACTGTAAGAAGTCTGGGCAGATTGGATTTACTTACCTGTCCTTTTACTGCTGTTAATCAATCTTATGTCTCCTTGGCACATTAGCTTGTTATGTTGTAATTAGGCATGGAAAAAGATGAATGACTATAAAATATATCCAGGACCTTTTTAATGCATTTTAATGTTCTGTGTCCCTTGTTTTCTAATTTGATTAAAACAGTGTGCTTTCCCATTTACATTCCCATTAATCAATAAAGCTGCCTCACAGTGTAGTATATTAATCAATATGAGAAAGATCCATATTCCTGCATACTAAATATTTTATTTGCTCACTACAATATTACATTACTTTCTTCTGTATGCTGTCAGAAAATATCACACTACCTGATTTCCTACAAAATATTCTTCAAGAAAGTTTTTGATTAGGTCAGAGAAGAGAAAAAAATTAGTCATATGTACCTATATATAATCTTCATTGATAGGCAAGACCAGGAAAGCTGAAAGGGTTTCACTGGATGCCAGGATTTTATAATGGCTGAGTTTATCACCCAGTCCTGAGGCCTCACAGTTTAGAAACATATCCTGTGAGTCCTGAGACTATCAAAATCAAATTGATCCTGTCAAGAGCATGCTTCAGTTGCCATTGTGATCAGGTTTTGTCACCTGAAAGTATATTCTATTACTAGGGGCTATATTTTCTATCATTTTTGCTTTTGTCTAATTCACTTGTTTGTAAAAGACACTGAGTGCAAGGCCTAACACAGCTCTAGAAAAATACCCTATTAAGACCTACCACATCTCTGAATGAATAATGTATTTAATGGTTAGCTTTACTAGTTTGTTTCTTTGTTTCTGATTGAGCATGTGCAACCAAAGTAGAGCAAACCAATCAGACTGGGCATGCAAAGCAGTAACTGTCAAGATCTGTTCAAATGAAAAATAACCCTGGTGATTCACTCAAGAGTTTTGGTTAGTTTTAGCAGTGACAGCATTAGGCATCCAAAATTACAAACCACAGTGTAAGAAGGCATGATTTCTCAAATCAAGGGTAATAATTATACAAAAATGATGAGGCAGTGAGGAGCACCAGTGTTCCCCTAATAGAGGACATTTCTCATAACAGAAGATAGATTGGTAAAAAATGTTTAGTCCAAAGGATGATCACTACCAGCCACCAGAAAACTTTAACCATTTGTTTAAAAAAACAGGTAGGAGGTTCCTATGAAATGAAATGTACAATTTGGCTCAGTAAGAAGGAAAATCTGTCTTTTGTATTAAGTTTTAAAAATGGCCTGGAACCGATATCCCTTTCTCAGAAATTCCAAATTTAGACCCAAATACAAACCAGAGATCTAAATTAGCTGTGTAGTCTGAATAATTGATTTTGTCTTGGTTGCAAGCTGCTTGGGACAATTGGTGGTCCCTTGGTTGCTACCTTTCTGAATGCTCTTGTGCTGATGCTTATGCTTGATTATGAGTTCTTGGTATAGTAATGGTGATTTATGTTGCTGATGTTCTTAGCATCTGGGAACTCAGAGCTTCTACTGTCTCTCTGTCCTGTCACAGTTAATAATAGCAATAATAACTTAAGTATGTGAATATGACAATGGAGTAAAGCATATGTTAATATTAAATAACCTGATTTTATTAAACTGTGCTTGTGTAGAGCTCAGGTTCTTAGCTCTTCGTGATAACTGCTCAAACACAGCTAGTTCTGAATGTAAAAAAAAATTGTTCAAATAGACAATGCTTTTGGAGCTCATAGCAAGAGGCACACAGTGCAATGTGTTGCCTGAAAGGAGAATTTTTAAGATCAAATACAATTTTTAGCAATAAGGTATGGAGCCCATAGCAATATAATCTGTTGAGTTGGCTGTGTAGAAAAGAACAGAGAAGAAACTGGTGAAGTCTTGAGGACCTGGACAAGGAAGTGAGCAAAACTAGATGGAACATACAGTAGTCCATGGGGAGTTGAACTATGCCATTGAGTAGCCCCTCTCAATTATCATTAAAAGGTCATGGTGGTCTGGGGAGATTCCTGAGGACTGTGAGAAAGCAAAGTCACTCTTCAGAGTTAAGAAGGGCAAAAAAGAGGATCTGGAGAACTACAGGCTGGTAAGCTTCACCTCTATCCCAGGGAGGGTGATGGAACACCCTCTCTGGAAACCTTTTCCACATTTATTAAGGACAAGAAGGTGATTTGGAACAACCAACATGGATTTAGAAAATGGAAATCACGCCTAACCAATGTCAGAGTCCTCTGTGACAAAACGACTAGATTGGTGGATAAGTGTAGATCAGTACATGTTGTTCGTCTTGACTTTAGTAACATGTCATGGTTTAATCTCAGCCAGTGACTAAGCACCACACAGCTGCTTGCTCACTCCTCCCCCTCATGATGGGATGGGCACAAGAATTGAAAAAAGTAAAACTCGTAGGTGGAGACAAGAAAAGTTTATTAAATAAAATTAAATATAATATGATAATATTTATAATCATTATGAAAATTAATATATTAAAAAGAGAGGGTAATAAAACCCAAGAAAAGTTAAGTGATGCACAATGCAATTGCTCAGCACCCACTGACCAATGCCCAGACCGTCCTCTCACAGCCAACTCCCTTCAGTTTATATACTGGAACTGGGCATGACATCATATGGTATAGAATATTCTGGCTTGCTTGGGTCAGCTGTACTTGCTGTGTCCCCTCCCAGCTTCTTGTGCACTCCCAGCCTTCACCGGCAGGGCAGTATGAGAAGCTGAAAAGTCCTTGACTTAGTATAAACCCAGCTTAGCAAGAACTAATACTACCAGTGTGTTACCAATATTATTCTTACCCTAAATCCAAAACACAGCACTATACCAGCTACTGGGAAGAAAATTAACTTTTTTCCAGCTGAAACCAGGACATAAGGGCTTCAGTTTTCAACAATGTTTACCATAGCATCTTCATTCACAAGCTAATGAAGGGTGGGCTAAATATGTGGATGGAGAGCTGGGTTGAAAACAAGCTGAACTGTTGAGCTCAAAAGGTTGTGATCAGTGGCACAAAGTTCAGCTGGAGGCCAATCAGTAGTTGAGTAACCTGTCAGATAAGCACACAAGTTCTTCTGGAGTAAGTTAAATAACCAGTAGAGCTTACTCAAAGTTTGATAGCAAAATTCAGCTTCTTCACAACATACACTGTCAACAGTACAAATCTTTACAGGTATTGTTCCATTGATCTTTCTCTGCTTTTTTCTTTTTGAAATGTGAATGTTCATAAGTTTACAAACTAGAAAGTATTCATGGTCACAGTATCACTGTCAAAACTGGATATGTGACCATGCTTCGGATCTAGGCTGTAGAGATTCAGAGAACAAAAGGAAAGAAATCTGAAGAGTAAACCATGTGAATGAAAAACAACAGAATGATCAAGTGTTCCCTAAAAAGTTGGTATTTGAGAAAAACAGTTCTGAATAAGACCTTAAGCTGAAGATTCCTAAGATTCACAAACTCCTGCTGCTTTGTATGCTTGTAGGCAAGCAATCTGCAAATCTGTATCAAACAAAAAACACTCAAAAAAAGCATTGAGAAAAATGGTGGATGGGACACTATCCAAGCTCTTAATTGCTTAACTGTTCAAACTGTAAGACAAGAGCAGTCTTTGACTGTATCACCTGTGGTAGTTACACACCAGAGAAATTGGGCCTAAATAAAATCAATTATTACCCTACATGCTTCCCAAGGTTTGTTTTTGTCATGATTAGTTTTGCATTTTCACTGTTTTAATTACTGTTACTGGGGAAGGAAATTTTGTTTTTTACACAGCTTTATTCTTCCCATTGGTAATTTATTTTGGCAATAGAGAAAAAGCTATAGAAGCACAAAGAATAGGTAAAAAGAAATCCAGAGGTTTTTTACTCTACTTTTTACTCTAGGCCTCTATTTCACTGTCCTAGGTGAAATAAAATATCTCTGATTCAGCAGTTAGTCTCAAAACTTGTGTGAGAAAACAACCATGCAACAACTTCATCACCATTTTTAGATAAAGGACACATCTTCACTGTCACGGAGATGGAGAGCAGAATAATCATAGGAAAATCAATATGACCAAAATAATTACTGCCATGAGGAATATTAATAGAGCTACAATAAAGTTAGTTAGTGTTCCTTCATTTTATACTACAGGATAATTTAATAAATCTATTTAAATACCTACTCCATGAATGCATAAGTTGCTTAAAGGAAGAATTTAACATACTGTTTTTACAACTCCTGTCTTCATGGTGCTCAAGAAAAAATGTGAAGAACACTAAGGACAATAAATTCCTCCCCATTCTTCTTCATTTTTACCCTCTGTAAGCAACATTTGCAGGCTTAGCTTAAGAGGAGCTGGTGGCAGAATGGTAGTAAACCTGACAACATCATTTTTCAACAAAAACCATTTGAAATAGACAATCTCAGCATTCTGTATTTTAAGAATACATTCATCTGGAAACTCTGGTTCAAAATAATTACTTAATGCCCTTCTCTGAGACAAGTAATACAAACTGCCTGGGGACCAGCATGTATGGGAAACATCAAATTTCCATCAAAAGGTGGCTTTCTATTTCTGCTAAGCTTAATTTATATGCCATGAGTTTTTACACTTGAAAATGTTGGCATGAGATCTCACAGGTACAAATAAAGCAAGATTAATGCTTCCTTGTTTTCTAGTGAATGGTAAAGCATGCACTACCGACTTGCATTTCAAATGAATTGCCAGTGAGGTGATTGGGAATTGCAATTAGTTACTTAACCGTGAGTAGGTAGTTAAAATATCTTTAGAAGAATTGAAGTGTAAATGAAGCTGTGTGCCATTCTGTTAACCTGTGCTTTCATTCATTTTATCAGTGTGCCATTTCAGTATCTATATAGAACATCTGATTTAAAAACTCACCATCATCATCCAACATACTCAACATCACAGCTGTTCCCATTTATTTAAAGAGTTTCATCATTTTGTCCTCAAGATCCAGTTCTGCTTAGGATTCAGGCAGTAGCTTTCATATCTTTCAGTAAATTAACAGCATGGGTTTTACACAATAGATAACAGAGTCCAAGTCTGAGCCAATGTAAATCTCTGTTTCAGGGTGATCTAAATAACTCTTCCCAGCCCAGTGACTGTATTGACTAGAGATCCACTGGTGATAACAGGAGCTTATGTACCTTGTTGACATACAGGTACCTGAGTTTTGATGTCTCCAAAGTCCACCCTCAATTTCTGTCTTTGTTAAATTGCAAGCAGCTTGTGAGTACAAGGTTCCAGAAAGAAATAAGGAGTAATTACAATCAGGCTTCAGCTTAGTTCTGACTTGACTTGAAGTATGTTGAAGAGCTGTGTTACAGAATATGGCAGCATGCACCATTTTCACTAGAACTGATGAGCTATAGAGACCTTTCACCCTTTTAGCCTCTCTTGTTTCTTTTCTTTTGGCAATTCTCTCTCTGACTATGACTGTTGCTGATGTATGTGAGACTGCACCAAAATAGCTGAGAAAAGATTTGGGCTCTAGGTCCCTGATTATTAAAGCACATCCACTACCTCCTAATAGTCCCAATGTAGCAAGAAAAGTACCTAGCAGTTTTGAAAACATACCCATGATTAACTTCTTAAAATAACATACAAAATCAATACAGAAAACAGCATGAACATCTAACTGGGATCTTCCACTCAGGGTGGGTTTTTGCGTTACTGTGCAAGCAGACTTCTCTGTGTGACCCACCTGAGGGAAATGGCACTGGCCCAGGGAGTGAAGAAACTGGGGTTATTCAGTGTAACCTGATGAACTTGGGAGTGTGGAGCCCAGATTTCTATGTATGACCAAATGCTGCACGCTGATGCTTGCATCTTGTAAAATGATGAAGCCATGTGTGTTATAGCTTTTAACAGGGCTGTATGTTGAAATCATTATACAAGCTTCTAATAGATACTGTATGTTCCTTCCTTGCAGCTTCTCTGACCTTGATATCATAGAATCATAGACTATTAGGGGTTGGAAGGGACCTCTGGAGATCATCGAGTCCAACCCCGCTGCCAAGCAGGACCATAGAATCTAGGGCAGGTTACACAGGAATGCATCCAGATGAGTCTTGAAAGTCTCCAGAGAAGGAGAGTTCAAAACCTCCCTGGGGAGCCCGTTCCAGTGCTCTGTAACCCTCACAGTAAAGAAGTTCCNCTTTCTTCTTGACACCCAACCCTCATCTATTTATACACATTAATTAGATCCCCTCTCAGGCTTCTCCAGACTAAAAAGCCCCAGGTCTCTCAACCTTTCTTCATAAGACAGGTGTTCCAGTCCCTTAATCATCCTTGTAGCCCTCCATTGGACTGTCTCAAGTAGATCTCTGTCCCTCTTGAACTGGGGAGCCCAGAACTGAACACAGTACTCCAGGTGAGGTCTCACTAGGGCAGAGTAGAGGGGGAGGAGGACCTCCCTCGATCCGCTGGACACATTCTTCTTAATGCACCCCAGGGTACCATTGGCTTTCTTGGCCACAGGGGCACATTGCTGTCCCATGGATAACTTGCTGTCCACCAGGACTCCAAGGTCCTTCTCCATGGAGCTGCTCTCTAGCAGATCGCCTCCCAATCTGTACTATTGCATTTTGTTCCTCCTTCCCAGGTGCAGGACTCTGCACTTATTCTTGTTGAACCTCATTAAGTTCCTGTTTGCCCAGCTCTCCAGTCTGTCCAAATCCTGCTGAATGGCCTCACGGCCTTCAGGTGTATCAGCCAAACCTCCCAGTTTCGTATCATGAGCAGACTTGCTGAGAAGACACTCTGTCCCTTCATCGAGGTCATTGATGATACATTGCGGCTCACAAAGGCTTATTTCTTCCCCCAGAAATGACAGGTGATTGGGTTGCAAAGGCCTCTGCACCATAGATTTTTAACATAAGGTGAGAAGAAACCTACTCTTTAAATATCATAGATCATATGATATACTGTCTTATATTTATGAGACAGTTTTATAAAAACTAGCATGACAAGAGAGTCTAAACACTGAGTTATAACCAACATAGAATAAGTAAATGCAGGAAAGGGATACATCATTTTTTGGCCGCAGAGGTGTGAACTTGATGAAACATAACGAATAGACTTAATAGAGGGATATGTGGTTATACGAGTGCTCCTAGAGACCAAATAAATCCATGTATATGAGATAAAGCCTCTTCCCCCATCTGAAGAAAACATTAAATAAAGTAAAAAAGAAAATTAAACAAATATCTTGAGAAAACAAAAAGATATCTCCCCATACTCCTCTCTGTCTCTTTAAACCTGATATGTAGCAGATTAGGTTTTCATAAGATCTTTGTTTACCTGCGATTAACATCTGTGGTTGAAAAGAAAAGCTCTTCCCAAGCTATTTTAATCTCTGCATTTACTTAAATTCTAAGCAATTTGTTTGTGTCTACATTTGGATAAGGAAAGGTAATCCTAGAGTTGTCCAGGACTGTCATTTACAAATGACTGCCCATTACCCATACAAAGAAGTTATTTATAAATTGGTCACTGATAGAATACAGAGAATTACAACCTGTTTATTTTAGGCTTGGTAAACTGCCCTTAGGTTGATGAGCTGATAATTATATGTTTCTTTATTCAACTGACGGCTCAGGGGCCAGACATAGCATTAGTTATTTGCTTTAACAATTAGGAAGTTGTTCAATTTGTGCTCTAATTAACTGAATTACACCTGTGGAGGTCTAAAGAATTTTCATTATCACCTGTGTGAAAGCCACACATTTCTTATTACCTACATCAATGTCTTTTTCTTCTATTTTAACCCCGTTATTACCAGTCCTGTGCATATCACTAAAACAAAACTGAATTATTTCTAAGCTTGAAGCACATTTTATATTTGAATGTATGCCAGCAACTACAACACTCGATCAGTCCTACTTTACACTGGTTTAATCTATTTTCCTTTCAGAGTTACAGTTTCAAAAAATCCACAAACATCATTTAATACCTAGAGTGAAACCCTGGAAGTAGCAGCAAAATAAAAATATTTTCTTAGAAAGAGATAAAATGTGCAAAGTCATTTCTCTAGACAAAATGTGAAACTTCATTTTTAGAGGACAGACAATATCAAGTGTGTTGTACCTAGGAAAACAAACCTCTTAAAGGTACATCATATATTTAATGGCTGTTTCTGTGAGATCTATTTATATGCTAATTTTTTTAAGGAAGGCATCTTGCATATTGGGATAATAGACTATCCTCCGGATTTTTCCTTGGGTGTTAAAGCAGTAAACACAAAAATAAACTGAACTTCTGCCTAAAACCAGACTTTTTATGTCTCTCTATGTATTTTAGGTTAACTCTACCAGTTGTCTAGCACTGGACCACTAAAAAGGTTTCTCTTGGAATGGTTGCTTCGTGGAGAAAAAGAGCACCAATTTAATTTAAATTTAAAAGGATTTTTTTGTGTTGCATCCAAAACTACTCGATGAAAAAGTATTCATATTGATTTTTAAAATCTGTTTCATGTTTTCAACCAAACTGTAATTCACAAAAATTCTCTTGTTTTAGAGGTAAGCAGGTAAGCAAGTATAGTTACTATATGACATCTCACAGTTATGCCATCATCCTCAGCTAACTCAATAGCTTCCTCTGTTCATGGCCAGATCCATTAAGGCCACACTACCCTGACAGCTCACTGAGTGGTGTGTGGACACCTGCTGTGGGTCCCTGAAGACATCTGTAGGGTAAGAGTAGTCATTGGCTTAAATAATAGAGATTCAGCAGCCTACACAACTCATGTCCCAGTTTCATATACCAACATATGCATTGTATGTTGTCTCGCCCTGCTACTATTGTGAGTGGGTCTTTTTTTGGTGTGCAGATGGAGAAAGGAGACTGATAGCAATAAGTAGCAGAATATAAAAGGTCTTCCAGGAGTGTCTGCTGCCTTTTTGGAGCCACTTCTAAGAGAGGACTTACAGGAACGCATTACTCCTCTTCTGCCTGTCTCCTGGTCAATTAAAATTATAATTTGCTTTTTGCTTTTCTGAATTTTTTAAGCTCCACAAGCATACATTTCGGCAGCTATGGATAACTGGAAGCTGTAGTTCCCACAGTGTTTAACTGACCATGTCGTTTTCTGTTATAATAGTACTGATTTTCATAGGAATTCTGCTTGAGGACCTGCAGACAAAGTGTTTAAATATAGCAAGCATGACCTAAATTTCAGTGAAATACAAGATAAAGAAAACTAAATCTGTAAGTAGTTTTTGAACTTACAGACAGTGTATATCAGCAAAAAGTCTTTTAGTAGATTTAACTATTCGAAAGCAAGGATAATAGTTTAGAAGTAGTAACAATGGTGTGTTTACTGGTTCTATTTTCTAAAATGGTTAAATGCTTCTTTCAATTTTGTCCTAATCTTACATTCTAGTTTGTATTTGCGTATGCTAAAAGATGCTGAGCATAATGTCTCCTTCACAATACTCTTCTCTACAGTGATCTTTTGGTTCTCAGTCAGGATCTTTAAGTATTGCAGCAATGATCATGACTTGCCATAGAAGTGGACTGTTCAGAAAACTATCAAGAAAACAAGTCATTCCAAAGATTGTGTTGAATTAAGTTGATTTTCTTAGTAACTCTGCCACCTGCAGCACTAAAGAACAAATGTCTTCATGATGGACAGGTCAAACATAGTTTTTCATAAGCTGCCCACAGCTGTTCTTTCTTTTCCTAGTGAATTAACCACTTCATTGCTGTTCATTCATGCATGTATCATTGTAGTTTTAAGGAGAATGTGTATTCACTAAATGGAAAATGTAGCTCGAAGGTCTAGTCTTACTGAATCAGCCTCATTATCTTGAACCTACTGATATGTCTTTTAGTACTGAAGGAACTACTTACGCCTTTCACTATATGTATATGCGAGAATACATAAATATTACTCAAGGAAAAAAAAATCTGAATTTTGAATATCAGTGTTGACAAAATCATCAAGAAAAGGTAACAGTGTTCGGTTTGGGTTTTTTTTGCAACTAAACTATATGCCCTATAAGATTGAATACAAAAAGAAAGTTAAAGGAAGTGTTAGGTGATGAAAATGAGACTTAGAGTATAAGCTTTTTTTTTTTCACAGTGTTGATAGTGAAGAAAACTGAGAACACATATTAAGGTTATGAGGTAATCTAAAACTAAATATAGTCTGCATGCCAGAAAATGTAACTTAATAAGTATTAGCAGCAGAGAGCACTGTGTGGGTTATAAAATACACTTCTATGTATCAGTTGGACCAGATGTTGGTTGGGTATTCATCTATAATTCAAGTTCATTGTAATCATACTAATATAAGAAATGATCTATTACATTATAGAACATTTATACATCAGTTAAGAAGGCTAGATGTGCAGTTCCAGACATCATATGGCAAATAAAAAATTAAATTAAAATCTTTAAGCAATGAGAAACAACTAATTCAGTGTTCCAAGAGTTTTCCAGCTGTTTCTCTGCTCTGTCCTGAAGATATTACACTAAATCTAGAATGCTTGTCATTAAAAGTAGAGTCAGAGCAAATGATTACGGTCTTTTTGTTTAATTCTTTCAAGTCTTTACAATTCAACTTATTTTATCTGTTCACTTTCAAATTCACATTCAAAATATTTTTGCAAATTCACTGAGGATTTGGGGGTTCAATTTTTAAAATTTATATCCATTTGTAATTACTGAAATTCTTCCCCTTACTTGTTATTCCAAGAAATATTCAAAATTTTATAAGATTATGAATGCTACAAGAAAGGAAATTAATGATAATTTAGAAATTTCTGATTTCTGATGAGGGGATGTAAAATCTTTCTTATGACAAAAGATGCTTCAGAAGTAAATAATCCATTTGACTTTAAAAGGAAAAGGACTTAGGCTTGGGGATTTTTCATGTCTTGCTTTGCTATTTACAAGAGACATAAAGAGGTTCTTATTAATGTGCTTTTTCTGCAAGATTTCCTACTGAACAAACTGCAAGTTTACCATGGAATTTGTATGAAACACCTCAATTAAGGAAAAAAAAAATCTAACTACTTACCTGACCTGGCCAAGCAAATATGTTAGAACAAATATTAATCTTTTACTTCTTATACTGGGCTTCCTGGCTTCGCTGCAGTTGTCCTGATGTCACAAACTTTAATGAATCCTGCCAAAAAAACTGCTGGTCATTCCTCATCTTCTTTGCAATATCTATGCGCAGCCAGTGAGAGTTCATGAGTACTTCTATTATGCCAAAGAACAGTACAGGAAAAAGATTTCCTGTGGCATTAGCTGAATCATCAGTGTTGCTTCAATACCCAAACTGATGGACTTACAGAGGAAACAACAAATATTGTCTCTCACTGTATTTTATGCTCAGAGAGAAAGATCTTTTAAGGTAATTCTAAAATTTTACATTTACTTTTAAGCAGTTTATATTTTGCACTGTACCTCAAGGAACAAGCAGCTTGAATTCAAGCTGTAATTACAATATTTCTTTTGGTATCCTTAGCATAGTCTACAGTGATTCTAAAGCAACAGCAAGCCTGTTAAACAAGGTAAAATATGGTAACATGTACTTTTTCTGACAAGCAGTTTACCGATTTTCATAATCTCATATAAGTAAACCAAGAAATCTATGCCAAAACTTGTGGGCTCTTTAATGGAATGTAAAATCTTCCAGCAGGAGTAAACATGCATGGTAAGGCAATTAATGCTATCTTTGTCTTTGTTGACAATTGCCAAATAAGATGTAAAGAACAAATTATTCCAGGTAACTCACTCATAGAAAGTTCAAACATTGTGTTTCCATTTAGCCTAGCTGAATATGATTATCTGCATTTAGAAAAAGGCCTTGCAACAGATGTGACTAACTTTGTTCATAGGCTGTATTTTAGCAACAACTCAGATCTGGATATTTTAGATTAATAAATTCAATTATAAGAGGAGCAAATTTAATTATTTTGCATATGTTACATTTTCTGAGAAAAAGATAAGTGATTGTTTTATGATTTGTATGCCCACAAACATAAAAGTTGAGTAGTTCTTGGCAAATGTTCATCACACTCAGCTCAGCTTAAAACATTTTTTTATTCATTTCAGGGGATTTTACCTACAGTATTGAAAAACTTCTATGGACTAAGAAAAATGTCATTTATTACAGTATATTGAACTAGCTTCTCTGATATAAATTTGTTAATACTGACTGATTCTTGATAACTCCTCCGAAGGACATGAAACCTCTCCACTTTAGGACTGACTACAAGGAGGTCACTGAAACACAATTTGTATATATTTATGTGTACAAAATCCTACTTAAAATCGTTGTCATAAAAAATGCACTAAAGTCAAGAAAACTGTGACTTAAAACACAGCTGGATTTTGCTTTTTTAGTTGTTTATTCTAAGATTCACTAGCTCTAAGTAAACACTGAAACTTTTTAAAAATATTCCTAATTGCCAAACACAGTGAGAGTGGTTAGTTTAGTGCAGTGTTTCCACTACTGCTATCACTAATGTTTCAGTTTTTCTCTATTGTAAGTAAATAATTTGGCCCCTATTAAAGTGTCTAATCCTATGGTTTCAGTTGAACGGTAAGTATGAACTGATTTTCTATACAGGGATAACTTGTTCACGTGGAATAAAGGTTTACAGAATTTTGTCCAATTGTATTCACAAATGTAAACATTTCTTCAGTGATTATGGTTCAGTGAAGAAGAGATAAAACTATCAATGATTCTTTTTCTCCCCCAGCTAATAACTGGACAGTTCACTCAATTACAATAGTAGAGAAATATGTTCAATGTATGGCAATATAATTATTATTACTCTATATTAATCCAGTCTTCCAGCATATCTAAATAGAATTAATTATCATTCATTCATTTTTAAAGGTGAAGCTAACCAGCAAATTTTCAGATTGTGCTGAAAAATATTATAATTTGTTCCAAACATATTTTGTTTTCTTTCAATTCGCATTATATTCCCTTTTTGACATAAATAGATTGATTGTTCTAAAAACATTCAATTATTCTACATTTTTAAAAAAGATCAGGTCATAAATTAATAAAATTCAAAAGTGTGTTTTCTCAAATTTCCAGAAGTCTGCGTACCTTTCTGTCCTGGAGGTTGCATTGTCTAAGGGATCTTTGTGGGTTTGGCTCTTCCATTTCTGTATTTTACAACACTTGGCAGACAGTTTTACTGTGGTTCTGTTTTGTTTTGTAATTGGACAGCATGGCTACAGCAAACCTTGTAACCAGTATGTTGAAAGGTTAACAAAATACACAAAGTTCACTCTTGCAGTCAGAAGAGCTTCTCAGCGTCCTATTTTTCTCAAAGCTCTTATGAATCAAGTTTTCTCTAATTTGCAACAGTCTTTGTGAGAAAATGGCTTGCTTCAAAAGACATTTGTTAAACCAGCCTTTTGGAGCTAAATGCAGATCTCAGAGGCTGCAACAGAAGAATATACTCAGACACAGTAAACCTTTCAAGTTACTTCTTTCCATACCTCTTTAGAAAACTGGAGGAAGGTGAGGTATTGAAGGCTTATACCTTGGGAGGGCTCCTGTGAGCACAGGAAACCCTCAAAGAATTATTTTCTCTATCCTCATCTTTACCTCTTGTTTTCGAACAAAATGGAGGCCTTGCTCTGACAAGACATGCAAAATCAGCCAGTTGTTACCTAAAAAATTAATAAGATCTGCTCTTGGCTGGGTAAAAGTGTGAGATTGTCTATCATTTCTGCTGTGTATGAGATTCACTATATGTGATAGATCCTGCAAAGCTGTGTCTGGTTTTATAGGAAAGGATAATCCTGTTCTGTGTTAATGGGGGCGTGTTTAATAACTTT
>VZZY01009676.1:74706-140619 GCA_013400335.1 Eurystomus gularis | reverse complement strand
ACCCGAGAGCGTGGGTTGAGCCCCGGGGAGTAACGCCCCTGGGGAAGGAGGCCCCTGGAGGTGCAGCAGCCTGCGCGGGTGGGGAGGGTCCCAGCATCTTCCGTTGATTTTGGTTACCTGTGCTTGGTAGCACGGTGTGCGTGGGCTTTGCAGTCACAGGTAGCGCTGGTAGTATTTTCGGTTTTGTTTTAGTTTTCTTTTTAATTTCCCTCGTGTAGCAGAGGGGCACCGGGCTGACCGTGGTTGCTGTTCGCTTCTGCCCGTGAACGGCTGCGCAGCCGCGGGTGCTAAAAATCCGGCGGTGAGCCGGAATAAAACTCGAGATACAGAAGCCTCGGCGTGCGTCGTTTCAGGAGGTGGTCTGTGTTCGGGATCGTAACAGCTTTCTTAATGCAAATGTAAACGCTGCTCAGGAAGCCGGTGCTTTTACCGAGGAAGTTATCACGTTCCCAGAAGTTTATATGATGAACATCGGGGAGAGAGCAGCTCCCTGAAACTAGCGGCTGCAGGCAGGAAACATTCCACCGAAATCCGGGTGGTGCTGGGTACTCGTCTTTTCCTGCTGTGACTTCAGCGGTTCTGACCGTGATCCGGGGGTCTCATGAGCTGCTGCTCCCATGAAGGTGGCTGAAGCTGTCCTCTTCTTGGGCGCTTTTTGTTGTCAGTTGGGCAATTTCAGTGAACTGTGGTTTTGTTTGTTGTGGTGGTGTATGTTTCACCTTCAGTGTAAATATTTTTTTACTAGAGTGTTGCTTTTAAAAGTTCTGATAACTTCAGAAAATGATTCTGTGATGAGTCTCTTTTCTCTAACTTGTTCTGTTTTATTGAGCATCGCTTATTCTGCGAACGGAGATGGTTGACTTTTTACGGGCTATTCCATTTACTCTTTAGGATTTTCAATACTGCTGGTAAGTAGGATGATGGATTGTGAGTGATGGGTATGAGGAACCAGCAATTACCAGGCATGGGGCTTACTGAAGAAGGCTATAGTGTGTGTGTGTGCAGTTGTAGGTTATTAGTACTCTGGTAGTAGGACTGCTCGTCACAATGGGAGATACAAGCTCTTTATGAATTGGAGAGAAGGGAAAGTCTATAAATGCGGTAACCTGCTGAGTGTACTTAGGAGCAAGAAGAAGGTGAGTTAATTGTTTAAGAACAGCGGAGCTCTTGGAAGCTGCAAAGAACTGACAGAAGAGGGAGAGGGGGGTACAAGTCAGACAAAGGAGTGTTTAGACATCTATTGCATTATCTTGGGGTAAGAAATAACAATTTGAAATGGGTCAAGTGATATTCAGCGTGAAGATTGGGTGCGTCACGGTTCTCAAGGAGGAGTCTGCACAGAGGAGGCAGAAGTTTTCTGTAACTTCCTGTGCCTGGTTCAAGGAATTAACATAAATTAATACTGTAGCATTTCAGAGTTGTCCTCAAGTCTGACTAGCTGAGTAGGTTAAACCTCCACCCAGGACTGCACAGACAGCAATAGAAATAAAGGAGTCATGAAAGCATTACGCCACTGAAGCCACACGAAGCAGTGCAAGGTACATTTTCGGTGTGAGGTACAGGTTCTTTAGAAATGAGATAAAAATTGTCAGTGATTAAGATACATTAGATGATGGGATAGCTTTGGTATTGGGTAACTATTGTTATTACAGTGTTGTCTGGATATGTGAAAATGAGGTAGTAGGTGATGGCTGTGTGTAACTCGTTTTCTAGTGGTGGTACGGCAATACCTGTTTTAGCTTGCTGACAGAGACCAGGCTCGGGTGAAGACAGCATGAGCCTCCTTTAGCACTGGTCTGGGCTCAGGCTTCAGAGCATTTTGTCATACAACTGTGGCCAGATTCTTTCTGTGAAGAAAAAGGTGTTAGGCAGAAAAAAGCATAGAGTACCTCTGCAGAATCAAGCAGGCAGAAGAGTAGCTACTGATAAAATAAGAGGAAATAATGTTGAAGGGGCATAATCAATAGGAAATGTGGTCCCCTCTCTGTTACAAGTATTAAGAATGGAAAAGAATTTTAAGCAGTGGTCCTTTTGTGAATACATCTATAAGCTATATATCTCACCTTTAAAATAACTTACTTGTATTAAACTTCATGAGCAACAGGCAAAAATGGTGAAATTTACTCAAACTGCCCTTCAACACACAGAACAGAAACACAGCAGAACTAGTGAAGTGGTTTCTAAACAACAAAAAGCAACATTTTTAAGGAAATGTGTACTCTACAGATACTTCTTTTAATGAAACATGAAAATATTTGAAACTTTAAACAGGTACAGTACAAAAAATGTATTAAAATGTGGTGGATAGCCTCAAAGCATTTTACCATTTCCTGCACTGTTCCTGTTGTGGTTGTTTCTCTTTAAGTGAAGAATGAGGTGCAAAAAGATAAGGATGAGAAAGAGACAAGCTTGGGGTGCACCCAGCTCAAAGAGGGGGCTGTGAGGAGAAAAGCAGGGCAGTCAGTTTGCAGTCAGTTGGCTTTGCTTTTGCTGTCATTAGGGTGCTAGCTTAATAAAAAGTCTGTATGAAATAGAGTAGTTGCTAGGGGTAATTCTGCTTCGTGTGGCTTTGGTGGTGTAACAAGTCAGTCCTGGTAGTATTGGCATTCTTACACGCCAAATAAAGCTGAAGCGGAATATCCATCTATCTTCTGGTGACTAGAAGTTAGTGTATTTGAAGCTCTGGTACGCTGAGTTGTCCCCTTCTGGTCCACTTCATTTTCCTGATTTATCGTGTGGGGAAAATGTGTCCCTTTAGCCCATGGGTGCTACACTAAGTGGCCTCTTCTTTGGAGATGCCCACAATAACCACCTATGATATTAGGATAAAATACTCACCTGTTGCCTTTGTTTCTGAATATCCGTCAGCGCTGGTGTTAACCCAGCTCTGTGGGGAAGAGGGTTTGTGGCTTAGCTCCATAAGGATATGCAGCTCCTTTGGGACCTCTGTTTGTCCCTTTGTTGTGAATAAGTGATTTAGATTGCTTGAAGAATCACCATTGAAGGTGTTAGCAAAAGTGATTCAATATGAATTTGTAGAAGTGCAACTTAACAAACTTTGATGGCAAAGTTCACTCTGTTACTACATAAAATAAACATATAAAGGAAAATCAAGTTAGAATCAATACAGAATGATTTACACAGAGACTAGAGACACAAAAGGGTAAGGGAGACCCTCCTGTTGAGTCTCAAGGTTCAGAGTGGTCTCCCTTTGCTTTCTAAACTCCTGATGGAGCTTAGGTGTGGCTAGGTCCAATCTTAGTCTCCCTGTCTTGGTCAATGGTATGTGTCTAATGGAAGGGATATAAAAGGCAAGGAAAACCTCTCCTTGAGTCACAAGGTTCAGAACGGACCCCCTTGCTTTCTGAACTCCTCCTTCTAGAGGAGTCTGGGTGCGGCTGGACCCAGACTCAGTCTCAGACTTGGTCAGCAGTTTTTGTCAGAAAGATTTAGACACATGGTTTTCATTATTATTAATTCAGTATGCTGTCAGTCACTAACTGAGGATCTGTTGTGAATAAGAGCTCTCACCACTTTTGTTAAGGAAGGATCTCTTAGTCTCAGGTAAGGAATCTCAAACCTCGAGAGGCATCCCTGCTCACAGGGAAAGTTGCCTAGTGTGCAGTCCAGTTGCCATACAGAATTCGAATTGGGCTCATCCGATGATCTCTTGTTGGCAAAAGATCTAACTGCTTCAAGGAACAACCTTGAGAGGTGACTCAGCTCAAGGGGAGATCGCTGCCACGCATCCACACTGACTAGCAGGGAGAGCTCAAAGGAGGCTCACTTCGGCTGTCATACTTAGGGGATAAAGTGGTTGGCTCATAGTCAAATTGCATACAATGGGAAAGGTATGCACGAGACTCTGTACCCACAACTTTAATTGTTCCTTCATAGAAGAGCCTTGGAGGAGCCATACGGAGGTTCATGCATTAATCATGTGATTCGTGTTCCAAGCTTATATGCATCCATGCTCACTGGGTCACTCTGATCCTTTGTGTGTTTCCTAGAGGAGTTCTTGGCCTGTTCGCTGCTCAGGCCTTTACCTCCTCTGGAGCCTGTGCCAAACTGCTGTGAGTTTGGTTAAGGGAGGGTTGAGTGTGTCCATCATACCCTTGGACCTCACCCTTGGTGCCACTTGCTGAGACCTCCTTCAGCTCCACATTCCCAGTTTTGCCTGTCCTCATGGGAGCTGTCAGCTGGGAAGAGGACCAGAAGGGAGCGAATCTACTAGGCTGTCCTCTCACGGTGGCTGCAGAAATCCTCAAAAGTTAAAAATACACAGGGATGCATAAAAAGACAAGGCATGCTGTCACAGACAGGTTATGCCAGTCTGGCAGTGCTGACTGGTGGCTTTACTGCTTGAAATCTCTCTCTGCTGCCCAGTGACCCAATACCGAATTGGCCTCGCTAGTCAGAAATCCTACGGACATTTCAGAGGTGGCATCTTAGATTTTCAAAATTTGCATAGGTGTAGTTTTTTAAAGCACTGACTGAACAGAAGAATCCCACTAGTACTTTTGGACATATTCAGTACATAACCCTATAATTATTTTAAAAATTACTTGTAAATTTAATTGGCATATTCTCTCCTGTTGCTTTGCATCTTTAGAGAGTCTTTCACCAGGTTAAACTATCTCATTTTTAGTGCTGTTATTCTCATTAAGTATCTTCTCTGTGAGGTACTCATTTAGTGTTGAACCAGTTCATAAAAATGAAGGATTTTCTAAATGATGTGTCTAATCTTATTTTATATGCTTTCTTATTTTAAGGAATTTATTACATATGTCTAAAGCAAAGTTAATGTTGAAATACTGACATGCAGCACACTCCTTTATAAATGTAACAGCTTATGGCTGCAAAGACTGAGCTAGAACCCTATTAGTGGATTTTGGAGATGCTTTTGGAAGGTAACTGTTCCAGGTTCTTACTCTTGTGTCCTTTGCTTCACATCAGATGACATTCAGTGACAGACACGGGAATGGTACTGTCGTTACCTTGCCCCTTATTCATCTCGTATTTTTACTACTTTTCTGGAAGTGTAGCAACAGAAGGGATAGCAAATGAAGTCATAATGGAAGGAGTTACACTAGTTCAAAGAACTACATCAGAGCTTTAAGAATGAAATTAAGTAGATAATACCTTCTGTAGTTTTCTTTTGTTCCGTGATTTGGTTGTATATATTGTGATGATTTAATCATTTTTTAGTACCTCATTGCTGTAACAGTTTAATTGGTGTTTATCTCTCTCCTTATTATCATTAGTAGAGGAATATGGCACTGTCTTTCATCTGTTCAACTCAGCAAAGCTGGAAACAGATATTTTGTTAAATGTAATTCCTTTTGGTAAATTCATTTCTATCTGCATTGCCCTGTGACCTTTTCATCCCCGCCAAGAACACTTCTGAAGGTGCAGAATGTGAAAGTACAGATTGTGCCTTTGATGTTGAGTCACTTTTAAAAGGAAAACAATAATGAATACCTTATCAAGCAATATAACGTATCATGATTGCTGATTGTTACCTGAGGAAACTTTGTTAGGTGGAATTAAGTTAGAATTTTTATGTTTTCTTGAGAGAAATACTCCCTGAACATTTCTGTTTCTTTTACTTTCACAGTTTACATCCTGCCTAACTAGGCTGGGCTCTAAGATTATTTTTTTTCTTCTGTGTTTTTTTCCAACTGTTTCTGTTACAAAGCTTGTCTTTAATGAGGATGGCACTGTTGGAGATGGCAGCATCTGATGGAGCAGCTCTCTGCTGCTCCTTGCTCTGTGGAACGGACCACTGTGAGGAAGCGTTTCCCCCACAGCCTTCCAAATCCCTTCCCGTCTTCTGTCATGTCGTCAGCAAAAAACACTGGAACATGTTTTCTGTAGTAAATAAACTGCAGGAGGGTTGAGTGAAGTGTCCTCTAAAATAGGGTGATCATTTAAGATTACTTCGAAACTTCAGTTAATACAGAACACAGCTTTGTGTTTGCTTAGCCAGGCTAATCACACTGTGAGCCTTACACCAGTGTGCTTAAACCAGCATGTTTCACATCCTTAAAGTTTCACGGGTTTCTGGATAGGTCCAATTTTTCAGCTACTCCTGAGCAGATCTGGTCTTGCGTTCTTGAGAGAAGGCCTGCGCCTCTGCCATTGGGCTGCAGTTCAGTTTGGTGGAAGCCTGCTTCAGTTGGTCTGCTGTGGTGTGGAATGCTGAATGCTTGGTGGGCTTGGTTGGCTCTGTGATATACCATGCTCTTGGATCATCCAAGTTGTTTTGCAGGAGCTACTCTGAGGGAGGGTGGTGGATTTTGCCTGGGAGTGATTTTAAAAGATAAGGCTTATGTCTTTGGGAAATTTCTCAGTTTGCACTAAATTTATTTAGATTTATTGACATTTTAGAATGAATTTTTGTGCATTGACGATATGATTTTCAGTACTTTCTCACAGAAGATTACTGAAATTAAAGATGAAGAAGACACATTGAATCATGTAATTCTTCTTACTTCAAACTTGTTACATGAAATACATGAAGTTTTCTCAAAGAGCCTTCTGTCAACCCTGCCCATCATACGAAATGAAGGGGGAATGCAAAAGCTTTTTCACCCTAAGCGGTGCTTACCGCCTGAGGTCCAGCTGCTGCTACCCTGTTGATACTGTATGGTGGCTGTAGTGTAACAAAAGTACTCATGGAGTAAAGTGCTGCTCAGGGTTTTAAGGAATTCTGAAACGAGGAGGAAACCAAGGAGAAATACAGGGTAGTCTACATTGCAGACCCATGACCAGAGTAGTATCTGTATGTAGTGGTGGGGTTACGGTGATTGGTACAATTTTTTTTATTAAAAAAATTGTAAATTTAATTACCAGCAGAATTAACTAGCTTAGCATTTTTATCCTCAAACTTTCAATAAAAGCCTTCTAGACAACCTGGGTTTACTGCTGCTTGGTTTGCATCTTTTTCTCTTATCTGTGAGTGAACAAATACCACTCAGTCTTTTCAGTGGAAATTCCAGATTACCAGAGAGTATTGATAGATACTTGCAGTTTTTGGGAGTGGGACCTAGGTTAGAAATTAAATTTTAGAAAACATGGTCAAGCACTGAGGAAGTTCTCTTCCTATTTGAATTTCAAAACCTGATAACTTGCAGCAAAAGTTTGTAGTCTGCAGACAGGGTATGTTTGTTACTTCTGTTCAGAAAGTGTAAATTCGAAAACTGACCTTTTGCTAATAGTTCACAAACCAAAAGCAGAGCTAATTTTGCGGCAAATTATTTCAGCAGCTAGACATAGTCCAGGAGTTATTCAGAGAAAATGCATGAGTCAGATTTCACATTGAACAAATAGCAGATTAGGTGCCAGGCCACAGATTTAATGATTGCTGGGTTTGTAAGAAGTGGAAAGTTGGTGGTAGTCACAACTGGCTGCAAGAAACATTTGCAATTCAGTGCAACTGATGCCGTCTTTGTGACAGTGACAAGTGGTAGGCCAAAGCAAGTGGCGAGTGTTGTCAGTGGCAAGTGTTATATATTTCTGTTGCTTGTGCAAATTGTGTGGGATAAACTTTTACCACAGAAGAGGATGCTCAGGTCCATTATTTCTGAAGATAAATACTCCCTCCTCTCCTTTCACTGTTCTGAAACAGAGGGACCCAGTAAAATAACGTCTTGCAAAGCAGTGTTTTTCACTGGTATGTAGGTGCTTCTCTATATGTAAATAAATTCTACAAATGCTAATCAAAATTTAGTGAAACTCTATGGAAACAGACAAGTAATATTTGTGTGTCCCTAGTCAGAATGTGAAGCTGAAAGATGGTTTCAAATTAATTTTGAAACTTTAATTTGAACTTGGGTGAAGCATTCATGTTAGCATGTTATCCAATATTAAGGAAAAGCACTTCTATTAATCATTGCTTAATGTATTTATTATAGGCATGCACTCATGTCTTGCCTTCAGAACAAAAGTTTTTCTTAGGTGTACTTGAGGTATGTTTTCCTTGTGTCACCTTATTTACCGTTTGAAATTTTTCATTTTTCTCGTAATACAGCCTCATTATTACCCTCCTAGTATTTAAAATGGGTATTATCTCTTAAGGCTTTCAAAAGATTTCCCCTTGCTTTTATTACATTATTGTATATTATCAGCACTGTCATTAGTTGTCCACGTTGCCAGTGTGCTGAAGGAAGCATTTGATACTAGTCTTTGAAGGCATTTGAAGAAATGTCCAGTAATGTAAGCATTAAACAATTTACAGCATTTTCAGATAATATTTTATTTTTTAATCTTTATTTTTTAGTATACGCATCATGAATGAATCTGCCTCTAGTGGAAATGGTCAAGAATTTGATGTATTTAGTGCTATGGACTGGAAGGATGGCATAGGTACTTTGCCAGGAAGTGACCTAAAGGTAAGATGTAAATTTTTTAAATAAGTGAAATAAAAAATTAAATGCCAAAAGAATGCATTTCACAGGCTGGTGTGTAAGTATCTGCTTTTATGAATAAAACATGGCTCTGCAGCTCCGAGTTAAGAGACTGTAGCCTGTTAGCTTTTAGCTCTGGAGTTTCTTGATTCAGTTTCTGGTGCTGGCACAGACAGCCGTCATCCTCGTAGCAAGGCATAAATTAGCACTGCCTCACTATATAGACAGAAGTAATCAAGTGCACAAAATCCAAAAGAAATCTCAGAAGTTGAGTGTGAAAATTCAGTCCACTTAGAGCATTTTATTACCATTTCACTAAGAATCTTTATACTGTCGTTGACTGTCACCATCTCATTTTCTTAGTTCTTCTTATTTCTAAATGTCGTTTATTTGTGCTGTGCTTTTGTCATGTGGGTGCCTAGAAAAATGAATACACTGAGTGCTTCTGAGCTTGGTATAGTTCAGAAATTTGAATGATATTGGAATAGTACTTCTAATTGTATTTTTCACACTGGTTGTATTTACTGAAGTAAGTTATAACAATTTTATTTTGTTTTCAAGATACTTCATGTATTTTTTAATTTGATACTTTTTACTGTGTCATCAGAAGATGTCATCTGCTGTGTTAGCTAAAAACACAGTTTCGATATTAGAGATTTTCTTGCACCTATTTCCTGTTGATTATAGTCAATATTTTCATATCGTTCCATTTAGACTAACACTGATGAGTTTTTGTCATAGGTTATTTTTTAAAATAAATCTTACAAGATAATGTGTTTTTTTAAAAAAAAACCTTAATACCCCTCCACGCATGATACAATTTCTGTTGTTGAAGTAAACAATCAGAGTCTGAAATTCAGGACATACATCTTGTGTGTTTGTTTTTGTATTTTGTTTGTTTTTTTTAATCACAAAACCATAGAACCAACTCTAAGCACCCCAGACCTCAGGCCAACTTAGATGAGTTTGCACAGGGCCTTGTCCAGTATGGATTTGGTTATCTTCAGGGTTGGAGATACCACAATCTCTCTGGGCAACCTGTTCCAGCGTTTGATCACCCTGATAATGATTTTTTCCTTTTACGGATACTTGGTTGCAATTTCATCTTTTGTAGCTTGTGCCTGTTGCCTCTTCACTGAATCACAGACTCACAGAATGTTGGGGATTGGAAGGGACCTTGAAAGATCATCTAGTCCAGTCCCCCTGCCAGAGCAGGATCACCTAGGTCAGGTCGCACAGGAACGCATCCAGGCGGGTTTTAAGCGTCTCCAGAGAAGGAGACTCCACAGCCTCCCTGGGCAGCCTGTTCCAGTGCTCTGTCACCCTCACCGTGAAGTTTTTTCTCATATTTATGTGGAACCTCCTGTGTTCTAGCTTGCACCCGTTGCCCCTTGTCCTATCATTGGATGTTACTGAGAAGAGCTCTTGTCCTTTTATCATGCACATCTGAGAAGAACCTGGCTCTATCCCCTCTATATCCTCCCATTAACTACTGGAAGACAGCAGTAAAATCTCTCCAGCTGTTCTTAAGGCTGAGATACAAGTTCGTTCAGCTTCTTCATGCATGTCATCTGCTACAGCCCCTAGTTGTTTTGGTGAACATCTGCTGGACTTGCTCCAGTATGTCCAGTTTCTTTCTTGTACTGGACACAGGAGTCTGCATATGGTCTCAGCGGTATTAGGTAGAGGGGAAATAATCAGTTCCCTTGACCTGCTGGCCACCCTCTTGCTAAAGCAGCCCTGAATGCTCGTGGCTAGCTTTACTGCCAGGGCTCATTGCTGACTCATGTTCAACTCATAGATTGGCTTCTGCAAAACTGCTTTCATCCTACCAGCGCCTGGCCTGTGCTAGTGCACAGAGATGTTCTCTATACCAGGTGCAGGGCCTTGCACATGCTTTTGTAGACCTTCACAAGGTCTTGTTAGCCCATTTCTTTAGCTTGTCAAGGTTTTTCTGAATAGCAGCCCTGCCCTTCAGTTTATTAGCCATGCCCTCCAATTTGGTAGTTTGCTTTTGCTGCTGGTACACATATAGAAGCTTTTCTTGTTGCCTTGGCTAGTTCCTTCTCCAGATGAACTTTGGGTTTCCTGATTCCAACTGTACACTACAGCAATATTACTATATACCTTCTCTATTTAATGTTTCCCCTATTTCACCTTCTGGTTACTTCCTTTTCCATTTGAACTAAGTCAGGAGTCCCTAGTCCATTCCTGTTGGCCGTCATCCACATTGTTTAATTTCTTGCACGTTGGCATGCATCATTCTCCTGGTGTGAAGTTCCTGGAGAGATATCCAAATTTCCTGGGCCTATTTACCCTTTAAAGCAGGCTTCTGTATGATCCTGCCAAGCAAGTGGCTGAACAAGCCAAAATCTGCCGCTCCTGAAGTCCAGTGCTGCTGTTTCACTATTTGTTTTACTCACTTCTTTCAGACTTCACCAGATCATGGTTGCTGCTGCCAAGGCTGTCATCAGCCTTCACTTCCCTGACTAGTTCTGTATTCTTTTTTAAAAGTTCAGATTTTTAAAATTCCTTTCTATTTTAACAAGCAACCTTGTGTGAAAGGCAAACATAATATTGAGATGTTTGAGGAATACAGAAGGGAGCAATGCAGAAAAATACAATAATCTCATATAAATCATTGGTACGTGCTTTGTTCAGTTCTGGTTACCCTATGTCAAAAGGAACAAAACCAAAGGAAAGGCTGCATCATTAATTGGTAGAGGAATGGGAAAGCTTCAATACAAAGTGAGGGAAAGGACTGGGAGGTGTAGCTGAGTGTAACTTCCAGAAATCATGTAAGAAAATTCTTAAGCATATCCTGTTTCAGGAAAGCATGAGCTTCATTTTAAGGTTGCTTTTCTGCTTGCTTAGGCATTAGGGAAGACACAGCCAGAGGTGCGATGGTAATGTACCTGGAGTGAGAAAGATACAGAGAGAATTGGCCAGACAGCTCATTCTGGTCTTTGGTTTGCTTTTAAATACAAAAGAAAAGGGTTACTGAATTAAATTGAAATGGAACCGTTCTAACAGTGACTGAAGGAAGAATACTTTCTAACAATGCAGAATTAGCCTGAGGAGACGACTGGACCAGGGGGCATCAAGACTCAGTGAAGTTCATATAGATACCAAAACAATTTGAGCTGTTAGAATACTAAAGATTTTTAAGCTTTCAAGATAATTTTTCAGGGCGGCTTCTAAATATTGATGGTTAAAAGGGTGACTGCTCCCTTGAAACTGTAAATGTGATTGTGGAAGATACGTTATGCTCTTTGTGGAATTCTCAGAATAAGGTTAATGTGGATGGTTTACCTGAACTGCCCTGGTAACAGAGCATTTCAATACTGTGTCCTGAACCTAAAGAAAACAGCCTTACATAGCAGTTACTTTTTGAAAGCTTCCATGTGTCATTCCAAAAGTGTAATACACTTATTCCACTAAGGATATCAAACCATTGCCATGTATTTACTTCCAAATACAATTGAAAAATCCATTGAAAACACTGTAGTAGAGAGATGTACAAATCCAAAGGTTTTGTTTTTACAGCCTGGAAATAGATTAGAGTGCCTGGGGTATTTATAATAAATAATAAGCAATAGCTGAACTATTCATCGTAAACAAATGTGTTGCTTATGTTCTCACATTTAGTCTTTTAATAAAATGTTGGGGAAAATTGTCTTTGAACACTCAGATTTGGTAAACCAAAATGTTGAAATGCTGCATTTAAAGATAGAAATTTTGGGGAGTTACCTACTTGAAGTCCTTATTTTTGGTTATGTAAGTCATACAGCATTTGCTTGTCTTTACTGCTTGCATGATGGAAGTTCCATGCTTATTTTTACATACGCACTTTTAAATAAATCTCTTTTCATGTGCTATATTAATATCCAGCCTCCTCAGATTATCAGGCAAGTATATCTAAGCAACTGTTCTTTCTAAGAACCATTTAATTTTTGTGAATGCAAGCTCCTCTATGAATAAAAGCTGGTCAAAAACTATTCTAAGTAGTGTAAAATGCTTGAAACATTTACAGATAACTTTTCTTAATATTTACTTATCATTGCTTGAATTTAACTTTTCTTATGATACTGAGGAACAACTAAGTTAGAAATACAAAATTGCATTATTTCTTTTTATTAAAGTCCTATGGGCAATTTCATGCCCATCGGACTTTACTGAGGTAGGCTGCACCAGGGGGCACTCACTTCCCAGTCTGATCAAAACAAGGGAGTTGAGTCAGATTCCAAGCCTCTGTTCTCAGAGGTGAGAAGTCTCTTAGTCTACATCTGTTTCCACATCAGTAAAATGCTGAAAATGTTCTTTTCCTGCGATTTTGGGCAGTGTCAGTTGTAAGATTTTTGTCACCTGCAGCTGGGGAAAGCTGTGGAAATATATTCTCATACAGATTTTCATAGAATCATAGAATGTTAGGGGTTGGAAGGGACCTCTGGAGATCATCAAGTCCAACCCCCCTGCCAAGCAGGATCATAGAATCTAGGGCAGGTTACACAAAAAAGCATCCAGCTGGGTCTTGAAAGTCTCCAGAGGAGACTCTATAACCACCCTGGGCAGCCCGTTCCAGTGCTCTGTAACCCTCACAGTAAAGCAGTTCCTCCTCATGTTGAGGTGGAACTTCCTGTGCTCTAGCTTGCATCCATTGCCCCTTGTCCTATCACAGGGCACAAGTGAAAAGAGGTTGCCCCTTTGTTCATGACACCCAGCCCTCATATATTTATACACATTAATTAGACCCCCTCTCAGTCTTCTCTTCTCCAGACTAAAAAGCCCCAGGTCTCTCAACCTTTCCTCATAAGGCAGGTGTTCCAGTCCACTAGTCATCCTCGTAGTCCTCTGTTGGACTCTCTCAAGTAGATCTCTTGTCCCTCTTGAACTGGGGAGCCCAGAACTGAACACAGTACTCCAGGTGAGGTCTCACTAGGGCAGAGTAGAGGGGAAGGAGGACGTCCCTCAATTTTGTTAAAACTCTTTAGCAAAAATAGTCTTAAAATTGTTAATACTCCTTGAATACTGCTTTGAACATGCTGTGTGACAGATAAATAGTGAGTGGTTGTGGAAAATGCTAGAATTTCAAATTATGCAAGGGGTAAGGAGAATTAAAGATTATGCAGTATGATGCACCAGAGACTGAAAATAAAAATTTTAGCATTCTCTATTAGTTTGTTCAAGATGTTTAAATAAAACAGAAAACTTGAATTTCAGTAGAGTTTAAAATAGTTTACAAATTACAGAATGCCTTCATGTGGCAGTCTAAGTAATGTATGCTCATCTGAAAAACATCAGTACTTACCAGTTGCTCTGCATGGTGTGAATGTAAATGTGAAATACTCTTCTTTTTTTTTTGAATCTCTGTGCTGAGTGCAGGCAGTAACACCGTCACTGCAAGATTTAAATGTACTCATTAAATTGGAAAAGCTGTAATAATTTACAGTCACTTCCTACTGCAGTGACAGAAGTTTACGAAGTACTTAGTAATGAGTTTTCTTCTACTGCTTGTGTTTGGAAAGTGAGCTGTTACATACTGCATGGACAGAATTTTGGTCATTATTTCCAGCTTGCAAATTGTGCTTGAATGGAGAAAAAAAAAAAAGAAATTTGATGATGAAAAAATTAACCTGTGAGTAAAGTTGGACAGCTAATATCGTAGGAAACAAACTGTAATAGTGGAATATGAATGGTAGAATAACGGTCAGTGGTGCTTGATATTTCCAGCCGTGCTGTAGAGAAGGTAATAATGATTCAGAGTGCTGTGTTTCTGGATGCGTAGGTGCAGCAACCCAAGGCAGTAAAGTACATCCTTCCACCTGTGTTCAAGCTTGCTTGAGATAATCAACATTTTGAAAACAGCTTATTTTGTTCCCTCACATGATTATGTGTCAGAAATACCAGTAGTGTCTCAGGCAATAACTAAGTATAGTGCTTTTTTAGTGCAAAGCTGTTTCTGTCCTCACACAGTGTCATGTGCTGTGCTTTGAATCTAGGGAGGCATTTCTCTCTCGGGGTAGGAGTCACTGAGAGTATCTTCAGGGAACATCAACTACAGGGAACGAGTTAAATCACTGCCTGCACCAGGAAGGCTCCTTCCTATCTTCTCCAGGGATAGATAGACTCACTTCAGGGAAGCTGGCAAGGAGAAAGCAAGGCAGAATAGACTTTTCTCTGTCTGTGTGTGAGCTTCAGCAGGTGTAGGTAGTGGCCTGGTCTTTTCCATGTGGAAGTAACTTTCTTCTGTTGCAATCTAATGTAATTACTTAGCTCATGCTGTTCTTCATTGCTGTATATTTCTGGTTAAAACTTTGCATTGTCATAACATGATTTTACCTAGTTAAAAAAAGAAAGACTAGAAAAAAGGAGATTTCACTATTAAAATTGCTAAAGCTCTGAAGCCAAGAAGTGCTGGAATTAGGTTTGCCTTTGGACTTTCAGTTGGGCTTCCTCATATGCAGTCACGGTAGAGTCTTCTTCTGCTNCCAACGGAGGACTATGAGGAGGATTAGTGGACTGGAACACCTGCCTTATGGGGCTTTTTAGTCTGGAGAAGAGAAGACTGAGAGGGGGTCTAATTAATGTGTATAAATATATGAGGGCTGGATGTCATAAACAAAGGGGCAACCTCTTTTCACTTGTGCCCTGTGATAGGACAAGGGGCAATGGATGCAAGCTAGAGCACAGGAAGTTCCACCTCAACATGAGAAGGAACTGCTTTACTGTGAGGGTTACAGAGCACTGGAACGGGCTCCCCAGAGAGGTTGTGGAGTCTCCTTCTCTGGAGACTTTCAAGACCCATCTGGATGCTTTCTTGTGTAACCTGCCCTAGATTCTATGATCCTGCTTGGCAGGGGGGTTGGACTTGATGATCTCCAGAGGTCCCTTCCAACCCCCAACATTCTATGATTCTATGATTCACTTAAGTGATCAGATACTATTTTACTGCAAATCTACTACATCATTTGCTGTTAGATTTGTAAATAACTGGGCAGAGGATTTCAGGAAGGAAAATAAATAGTTCTGTGATTGATTTAGGTAAATCCCACACAGGAAAGCTTAGTGCTGTGCTTGCTTCTACCACAGCCTTCCTGTGCAGTGCTGAACAACTCACTGGAACCAAAACTTTGGCAGGTAGCCATTTATTTTTTGTCACTTGCTTGAGTTCCTCATAAGATACAAGTGTTTAGTATTTAGAAATATTCTGGCTGAAATAATTTTGGAGGCAGGGTTGTTTTCTGGTCAACTTCTGGATCAGTAAGAATAATCTTGGCAGGCCTTGGCTTCTGGCTCTGTCTCTGATTTATGTATCACCTTAAGAAAGTCTGTTTAGCTGCAATTTCCTACTCAAGTGGAGATAGACTGAGTTTGCAATGGAGAGAAATCATTGAGAAGTCTTCTGGTACAAAGATATTTTTTGAGCACTCGGGGTGAAGGGAAGGGGAATTAGAAGAGTCTGAGGAGTGTCTAAGGATGAAGTTGATAAACATTACTGAAAACAAGACTGAGGTATCGGTAGTTTGCTGGGGAAATGTCAGCCTCGCTTGCTAGAGATGTATGTTTTCTGATGGTACCTAAGCTTTCAGTTCAGAAGTGATGAGAGAATGTTCCTATTACTATTTTTCTTTTTGGAAGGTTCTGATTTAGTAGTAATCCTTCCATTCTTGTGCCTGCCCATTTATGATAAAACCTTTCCTTTTGAATGCAAATTGTTCTCTCTTCTTTGTTATTTCATTATTAGCCTGTTACAGTGTTACTGAAGCATCTTAAAATAAATCAGAGATTGCTTGAAGTGCTTGATTTTCTTGCTGACAGTGCCATTCCAGTGAGAGGGGGTCTGGCCCTGCCCCTTGGTTGTGGAATTTAGTCTCTGCTGATTATGAATTAGGGAGCCCTAAATAACCTGGGATCTAACTTAAACTGTTTGTCTTTTGCCATACTTGCAGAGCAGGATGCCTTTTCATCATTAAAGAGAGGAAATAGGTGCAAGGACATGTTCCCCTAATCTTTTCTATACCTGAAAGAGTCAAAATTTTGAGACCAGGCAAGCGTCAGGGGTCACGTGCTTACTGAGTGCTTTGAAGTAAGCTGGGAGCAGAGTATTCAGAAGGATGAAGAGCTGGGAAGAGATATTTTTATTTTCTTTTGTAAATGACTGAGAGGCTTTGTTTCAGGAATTACTTTGCACTGCATTGTAGCAGTAATTGTTAGAGTGCCTAAAGCAGTTTTAGATACATGCTTTTTGTTATTTCAGAGCGGGTTTTTTAAAGAAAATAAACAGTTATTCTGCTTTCAAATTGTGTAGAGTAAATAAGACTGGCTTTACTGCTTGAAGAAAGAGTATAAAAATACCCAACAGCTGCCTCATTTTCTGAATGCTATCCAGCCCCTGCCTGGGGCAGGGGTTCTGTGGAAAAAATAGTATGTGATGGTGCATGTAGAGACTGTATCACACACAGAGAGAAGTAGAATGGTTTAAAGGACAAGTTCTGGCATTTACAAACTTACTCAAATAATACGTAAAAAATAGTTTGGCATGTAGCAGGATGTAGTCAGACAATATGATGTCTGTGGGCAATTACTTTGCTTGAAAGAGAGGAGAAGCTGTAAGACACCACAAAGGCTCTAATTTATCTGAGCAGTTCCACTGAAATCACTGATTAAATGATGATTAAAATCAAGAATGATGATAACTGTTTGCTTTGCCAGAGATCTCAGTGTAGCTCTTTGGCTTGTATCACTGGAGTCCCAGGTGTCAGGCCTCTTGACAGGCTGCTGTGTGTAACTCTGCTACTTTTAAGTTTATTCACTTCATAGGCATAGCATTTACTCAATACAAATTTTGCAGTTTTCTTCTGAGCTAGTCCACAATCACACTTTTGCGGGGTCAAGTTAAGTTTTGTTCCTGAAGTTACTATCAGAATGCAGCAACAATTGTTTTTATTGCAATGAACTCTTTGTCCCTATCTTGCCCAGTAGATGGTGGTGTTGGCTGTTTTTTATATTTATTTTAAAGCTGTGCATTAGCTTGTGTGAGATTTTTCCTTCTTTTTTTGTCCTTTGCACTTCAGTTGTTCTTTTTTCTTCCTTTCTATTTCTGTGTCTTCTCCCAAATAATGCTTTTACCTTGTATAAAATAATAGCTGCCTTTATGCTGACTTGATCTCTGTGGGTACTGATGAGATCTCATGCACTCTTAAAAGGGCACAAGTAACAGCAAACGGAGATAGTCTGATCTTTGGTGCTCTGAATTAGACACATGCAACAGCAGGGACTTAGTATGAAAATAGATTGTATGTATTTCTTCCCAATAGGTTTGAGTTTCTAAGAATCTGCAATATGGTAGACATTTCACATTGTTTGCAAATTTATTTTTGTCCCACATAGTGAGAAATACACAGAGTATTTTTGTGAAAAGCGGAGAAAGAGAACTGAAAGACCATGTAACATATGTTTGTCCTACATAGAAGTACAGAGTGCCTTCCAGCCTGCATGATAAGGCAGGGAACTTCCATTAGAAATGGAAAGGTCCTAAAGCCACTGGAGGAGAGACAGCGGAAGTCCACCTACCGTTTTGTGCTTAGTCACGTTCACTGAGAAAAAGCAAATTTCTGTGGTTGAGCCCAGTCTGTGGTGGGCAAAGAATGGCAAGCTGATCAAGAAGATAGAGCACCATTTTCATAAGAAGAACAGAAGGAGCTTGTGCTTAGCCTAATAAAATCAAGCTTTCGGGTACACAATTCCTTACTTCGAATGTATACCCAGAGAGTAAGCGCTAGGGTACTAGAGCTGCGTAATCCATAAGGTAATGTTGGATTAAGGAGAAATGGGTATAAACTGACCATGAATAGATGTAAATGAAATGTTAGAAGAAGGTTTTTCAAGAAAGGAATTCAGGAATGAACTTTCAGTAGAGGCACTGGTAACAGAAAATCTGGCCTCTTCTCCATTGCAGCTGAAGCATTTGTGAAATACTTTCTGTGATGCTGTTGCCTGCAACAAAACAAAGGCTTCATCCATGATATGTCCATGTAAATTTTAATGCAATTTTAATTTAAAAGAAAATGTTTATTAGTAGCAATTTTGATCCCTGTAGAAGAACTTAGCATGTAGACAGACAGAAATGGTTAAGAAAGCGTTTATACTGTTTGATCACAGAATCATAGAATCATTAAGATTAGAAAAGACCTCTAAGATCAAGTCCAACTGTCAACCCAACACTACCATGACCACTAAACCATGTCCTGAAGCGTTATTTAAGCCTTGATTTCCCTCAATGTGTTCTTTATTTGTTGAATGAACAATGAAATGTTCCTGAGAATTAAATTAACAGTCATGTAATCTGAAGTCCTAGTTATACTGGGGCATCATTTCCAGAGTGTGTGAAAATATATCTCAACTCTGAGTGGAGGGGATCTCTAATGATATTTAGATGAAAGCTGCTGTTTAATTCCCTTTTGATCCTTCTGGAAACTGCTAAACAAGGCAGCTAAATTCAGTTCTGTGTTGTATACTTACCCACTAACAGTTGGAGTTATTCTGCCAACTCAGTTTATTACCTATTTGTGTTAAAAGAACTGCAGTAACTTGACAGTATGTATTTTTGCCCTTGTTGCTCACCTATACGTGAAACTTTGAAAGTTAAGTTTTCTGTCCAAATGTTATGTTTATTCCTGTTTATCTTACTGTGAATTCACTCATGAAAGTTGTTGAGTTTTCTTTCTCTTCCTCATTGCCTTCTGATCTTTTAGACCATTGTCTCCATTGGGTGGGATACAGAATTACCTTAAGAGGTTACTTGAAGTTTGCAAACAGGCATTTGACAAAAGTCAGAGGGATTAAATTCATACCCAACAAGCTTTACAATTTATTTTCTTTCAAATATTGAAGTGACAAAAATACGGCTTCTTTGTGAGATTATTTTAAAAGTACTTGATAATGGCCTGACTTTGTTTCCATCAATGAGAATTTTACTGTTTGCTTTAATGAAGACAGGTTAAAGGAAAATCCCTTAATCCAATGCAGATTTATATATTTACTTAAGGAGTTTTGTGACTTAAAGTTTTACTTCTCAGAAAGCTATGGATCCATCAGAAGTTAGCTCAATGGCACTGTTTCCTTCCCTCTCTATCACCGGCTGCAGACTTTCAGATTATCAAGATACCTAGGGAAGTCTGTGGGAGGACTGCTCTTACTATATTTTTGCTTGGATCATGAAAAAGTAGAGGAAATACTATGACAGAATCTTTACTGTTAGGTTTTTTTCTTACTGCTAGAGACCTGTCCTCTGTGGCAGAGCTCAGAGAGTTGTACCCCTTCGCTGTTCAAAGCAGACTGTCATGGACAAAACACTGCATTGAGTTCAACCCATGTAACCAGCTGAGCCTGCAAAGCACGTAGTGACTGGGAAGCTGAAGTTTATTTTCATCTGGTAGCACTGTAATCATTATGGCATTTGGAAGACACTTTTCTGCTGGCAGCAGGGTGGATAGAACTCCCAGTGCTCCTGTGTAAGCACAGCATGTGGGGTATTGTTGGGCCCTGCTTCTGACTGGCAGTAATATCACATTCAGCATGTAATTAAACAGCTCATAAACTGCCTGAGATGTTTGTTTATGTGCACTTTACAGCAGAGAAGGACTGTGTTTTCAGAGGATGCTGAAATTTCTGTACTCTGGAAGCATTTGTATTTGATGTTTGGTTCCCTTTTCCTTGACTAAAGTACCCAGTGACTGGAGTGCATTATTTTGCTGGCAATAAAAAGCACACTGTTAGGAGATTTTCCCATGAACTTCTGTTACTGATTTTTTTGGTTCTTTTGTGTAGGTTAGATACTGGTCTGCATGTGGAGGCATTTATATCAGTATCTATTGCAAATTAATATTTTTAGATAACAAAATGTGTTTGCATTTTGCTGGTAGAAACGAGAAAGACTTGTTTACAGTTCCGTGGGGATAAGCAGAAACACATAGAAATGAGATAATATGTTGGGGATACCATGTAAAAACTATCTTCGTGAATAGAAGAAGCTGCCATAAGAAAGTATTAGCAAATTTTTACTATATACCATGTTTTGTCTTACAGTTTAGAGTGAATGAATTTGGGGCCCTGGAAGTGATTACAGATGAAACCGAAATGGAAAGTGTTAAAAAGGCAACTGCCACCACAACCTGGATGGTTCCAACTGCTCAAGAAGGTCAGTTAAGAGGCAGTAAACATTTTCTGTGGTAGACTGTATTTTGTTTAATATATCATTTTTTCTTAAAGATTGCCTCCCGAAATAAATTTTAAAAACCCTTAGTTACTTTAATGCACAGATTATCTCTGATGATGTTAGCTGTTTCTTCTGGTGTGAATACGTATGAAAATAAATGCATTTAAGTTAAAAGGAAATAATTCCACTGTTAAACATCTGAAGTTCAATTACAGCCACAATTTTTTCTAACAGTAATTTTTTCTAAGTTTAGAATCAGTATTTTTCTGCTATTAAATTTGCAAAATGGTAAATTTCTTAAATTATTGAGAATTTTTTAGATGTTATTTTTGCTGAGCTGGTTCTCAGGACTTTACTGGCTGCCTGCAGTTCAGTTGTGACCGAAGTACCTTGCACTGTAAACTTCACATGATAACTGGCTACTGCTGAGCTGCTGTCACCAGTGTCAGTGTTATGTCTGCAGTCTTGCCTTGCTCCTGCTGACTATGCTTTTTTACAGTATTAAAATCAATGTGTAGTAACCATTTATGTTTATCTTAAATGATAAAATTCTAATAGTTGTAGTACCTGTCTACCAAATAAGACGTTTCCTGGATTCAAAATACTGATATAAGGAAACACTCTTTTTGTTCAAGGAAAATTGGTTTACATGATCATAAATTCTGAAAATCTTGATAAGACTCCAGCAATGATGGAGTAGTGTGAAAGAGAATATCACAACTAGTTTTGCAATTACTTAAGATACCTAGTTTTTCTTCCTTACTGATATGATACCTCATTGCCCTCTACAACTACCTAAAAGGAGGTTGTAGCGAGGCTGGTGTTGGTCTCTTCTCTCAAATTAGTAATGATAGGACGAGGGGAAATGTCCTCAAGTTGCGTCAGGGGAGGTTTAGATTGGATATTAGGAAGAAATTCTTCACTGAGAGGGTAGTTAGGCACTGGAATGGACTGCCCAGAGAGGTGGTGGAGTCACCATCCCTGGAGGTGTTTAAGGAACGAACAGATGCAGTGCTTGAGGATATGGTGTAGTGGTTAGAGAGGATTTGGTGTAGTGGTGTAGTGGTTAGAGTGATGCTAGGAGAAGGTTGGACTTGATGACCCTGGAGGTCCTTTCCAACCATAACAATTCTGTGATTCTGTGATTCTGTGATATTTTGTCCGTTTTCTCTTAAAATATTAATTCTGTAAGTCCTTTAAAAAGCAGACTTCAGAATTTTGGTTTAATAATCATCAGTAAAAGCACGATAAGCAAAGTCAGTGAAAGTTTTGCTTTGCTACTCCCTGCATCATTTAGGTTGTAATTGTTATGTGACTTTTGTGAGTAGGTGAAACATTTACACCAGTTTGGGCCTCAGTTGTGAGATCTGAAGCTTCAGACCACAGATGCTCTGTTCTGTAGGCCTGTCTCAAGGGAATGATAGTTATTGAAGATTCCAATCAGTGATGAGATTGGCAACAGTATGATAGTGTAGTAGCACAACAGGTTCTCTCCTTAGACTGGGAGATCACAGTTATCTGCAGTAAAGCACACAACTTCATTTCCTACAGTCTGGTAAACCTAAAAAAAAATGTTGCTACTGAATTACGTGTTTATGGACACAAACATACCAAGTAAGCATCCTACTGCTACCTTATACTGTCTTTGATTAATTTAATGCCCTCAAAAATAAAAATATTGCTAAGATTTTCCATTCTGAGAGGAAATAATTTTTTTGAACCACTGATGATGCTGGACTGTTAATATAGCGCATAAATTATATATTCTTTTAGCCGAAATAGTCTGTACACGAGTTCGTTTGACTCCATTTCAAAGACATTACAGTGCTCAAGCAAAAGAAATAGTTTGTGACTTGCAATTTGCCTTTTAGTGGGGTGTGAAATCAATGACCTGCTCTAGAAGCTGGAGAACTTGCCTGTGTTTCATTCTTGCCTGTGAGTGAAAGAAATGGTATCCCATCCTAGGCTACGCAGCTCTTGTGGGCAAATTCTAGCTTAGGATGAGTAATTTAGTATTTGAAAATTTCTTTATTTACAAATGAGTGATACTTTACTTCCACTAGACCTCAGGCAGGTTACACAATTGGTACTGCTGTGAGAAACTATAGAATGTAGTCAGTGATGTACTTCCAGAAATAAGTTCACCTATTGAAAGATAAGTCCCCCCAAAAAACCTTTTCCCCGAATGAACCTATATATAGGTCAAAAATAAGGTGTGTCAGCAAGAGATGAGGTGATGAACTCTGTGCAGTGATAACTCTGTGGGCAGTCGGTGCAGTGCCTGTCACAAAATTCAGTTCTTCCATGAGTAGCCACATCAAGTGGTGTCAGTGTGCCATTGATGACAGATGCGTGAAATCAGTAGATTCCTCTCCTTCATGTCGCAATATGAAAACCCAACTTGCTTGTCAGGAATACAGACCCCATTACAGACACTTAACTCCCAGTTCTTCATTCTGACAGGAGTAATGTGACTTACATTTTTCTGTTCTCCCAGCAAGGCCTGCTGAGGATGCTTGAAAATGTATCACCTCTACCGAAATGAATTTGCTTTTTTTATTGTGCAGCCTTTTCAGAAAAGACAGGGATCTCCACAAGATTGAAGGAAACTGCAAAAATGGATGGACTTGTTTTCTGTGAAAACTGTTACCGCTATGGTACCGTAGAAGAATTTGTTCCTGAAGGGAAATTTTGCAGCCAGAAATGTGCCCAGCAGATAAAAAACAAGTAGGTGCTATTGTAAAGAATAGAAACAAAGAATCTGGCATAAATGCATCATGAGATAAAAGTGGGACAAAAAGTTAATAGTAGGGCAAAGGGAGATAATAAGCAGCACTGTTTTGGTGGGTCTCTATTGGTTGATAATGTTCTTTCACTGTTTTTCCTGTAAATATGTTAACAAAGTTTGATTTTTATCTAATGCTGATGTGGAAGGCAATATTTTTTGCTCAGCGTGCTGTGTTCTGCTGTCAGATTCAAGCAGTAAAACAGTCTATGGGATGCAGTGTCAAACACCCACCCTGTTTCATAATCATTGGAATTAAGATAATCAGTAATGAGATGGTTGGTGTGGTAAGTTAATTATAATTAAGTGTAAGAGCTGCACTATAGATGACAGTGAGTGAAAACATGAGTATACTGTAGTTTCTCAGTTTTTTTTCTTTCGGCTACTGCAGTTCATCTTATAAAAGGTTTGTGTTAGTATGTCCATTCTGCATTGCGTATTACTGCGTATGGCAGTTTTTAACATCTGTGATTTTGTGAATTTCCCTTAATTTTTAGCTAATTGCTTCAAAGTTTTTGGTTCTGATTGCTTGTTTAGCAATTTGTACAGTCACATACCAGCTTGCTCCAATTTGATTTGTCAGTCTTAACAATTACCTTTGCTTTCCTTCCTGTAAACTGCCCTGCAGTCCTAAACATTTCACAGTTTGCTTCTCTGTGAGACTTGATGGTACATGGGAAAGACACACTGTTTAGAACATGCAGAACTTGTTCAGTATAAGCTGACAGCTTTCCTTTTGCAGTTGCTATTGTGTGTCTTTCAGATTAATTCTTTTGACAGATGTAATTTTCAGTAGTATTTCTAAGAATATATTTGGTATAATACCCTGGGATCTACAAACAGTTGACCTTCAAATTTACTTGCTTTTTACATGTTTTATGAATATGAAAGTGAAATAATATTGGCTTTGTGTCAATGTGTTACTATTGTAATAGAGAACCAAAGGAGGAAAAGCCCAGTGTGGAATGCAACGGGGAAGATGATTCCAAAGGCATTCGGAAGAGAAAAGCAAAGTTACCTCTCAAAGAAGAGTCCAGGGATAATGGGGAGAAGAATGAGAATCCCGATGAAACTGTTAGTATGCATCATAAATCCATTCCTCCACGTATTTCGGTGGGAGTTTTACCTTATATTGCAATGTCAGTAACTTCGTCAGTCTACAAAGAGAAGTGATGGCATCACTCTATCAGAGTCACAATAAGTAATTGGTTCAGTTACTAGTTTAATTATGCCTCATCAGTAAATTGTAGTTTTGGACAATGAACTGGTAAGAGCCATTTTTTATCTCTTTCCCTTTTTTAGGAAGAGAACAGAAAGAGTTCAAAGGAAAAGGGATACTAAACTAGACTTGCTATGTCTTAAGCATAGAAAAGTTATCACAGCACCTTCCCGTAATGATTTTTTTCCTGTAATATTTTCTTCCCAACAGCTGTGACACTACTGGGAGGAGCAGAGTTTTGAGGGGAAGGAGGAGAGCTCTGCAACTGCCAAATTGTCAAAAGGCTGAAGGCACTAGAGTTGTCAGAAAGCAACTGATAGCTCTCTCTATAGCAGTATCTTAGGCAAAAGATACTTTGCCTCCATGTATCTGCCCTCCCAAATGAGCAACTTGCTCTGTTCATCTATTCAGGTGCTAACAAAACTATAAATGCACAAATAATGAATAAAAAAGATCAGTGCCATTTTATATTTAGTAAAGCAATTGTACATTTGAAAAAAGCAGACTAAGGCTGTGAGAGGTTTACCTTTAAATTATTTTGGAAGGATGAACATACCAACGTTGCTGCTGAAGACTTCATGATCTATTCCTGTCTTCAACAGGGCTGGCTGGGTGTTGAGAGTCTTCTGTCTGTCATTTTCACCATGTTTGCTGTGATTTGTCATTGGTGGCTCACTTTGGTTTTATTAGACATCTGTGGTTTTGTTTGAGACAATGTAGAGCTATGTCAGTAGCCATTTAAATGAAGTCAGGGGTAAACTTTGGGCGTCTCCATTTTTATGGTACTAGACTTCTGAACTAATGAGGTTACTGTACTCTTTCTTTAATTTAGGAAGACAAACCTGAAGGAAGGATCTTGAGAGTCTCACAGAGAGCGAGGAGGAAAAGAAAAGGGGACATAACAGTTTTGAAACAAAGTAAGTTAGATTATGAAACAGAAATGTCAACTATCAATTCCTTAGGTAATATCCATCTCTTACTATGAATTGCTGGCATTGTTTCACTTAATTTCCATTCACTTTGAATAAATAACTTGAATAAATTTTTTTCAGTTCTGTAAAAAGAAAGTGCCAGTGTTATTTATAGCAATTAAGTTTTAACAATTATAGAACTGAGAGAGCCAAAAGAAAACGGGGGAAAAATTCCATCACTTGGAGATTGGTTATCTTTACAGAGAGCCAGTTTATGTACCTCTGGCAGCGTGGAGTGACTGTAAATGTCATTGATGCACATTTTATAGTTGGTTTTTTTTCATCTCTCTAAAGAGTGCTGGTATTAAAGGGAATCAGGTCCATTGAGTTCCCAGATGTTGAAAGACAGGCAGAAGTGAAAGTTTACTTCTGTTTCCTGGGGGATCGATTTTGTATCTACAGTATGTGCTGGAAATAGACATGTTTATGGAACTATTTAGGAATAATTGCCATAATCAGTCCAAAGGGACATGCACTACATCAAGTGGCATAATAAAACATATTTTAAATGAGTGATGTTTTTTCAAGCTATTTGTATGATAGGTACTTTTAGGGAGAATCAGAGAATCAGCAGCTATTATACACAGTGGTATGCCAAGCACAAATGTACATCTTGCCCTCTGAAGTATTTCTTATGGTAGACTGGGAGCCATTTTATGATTACCAGAACTTGCTGGGCCACTAATCAGCACAGAGCTCCAAGCAGCCCTGCTGCACACTAGGTAATGAAATACTGATTGAAGATGCAACACATAAAAGTTATGGAAGAGCCCCCTCCCAAGATCGAATTGCTCCTGAAATAATATTTAGATTTCTACAGTTGTTTCCAAAGCTGAGGTTATGAGAGATGTATGAGATACATGCACAAAGCCAATACTCTATGGAAATCACTGCTGTCCACTGACAGAATGATCTGTACAGATTTCTTCTGTTGGTTGTTTTTATTTTATTTGGGAAAACGTCAATTCAGCAAAAGAGATTTGTTATAAAATACCAATTTATATTCAGAACCAAGCACATAACTGTGTGCTACTGTGCTGAGCAACACATCTTTTAAATGGAATAGATAAAAACTGAGTAAATCACAAATAAAATGAACGTGCTTTAATAGTGTTGAGTAATCACTATAATTCTGAAATGTGTTATGTTTTGGTTACACTATCAGCTTTCTTCAGGAGTGTTTGGCATTGCTATTGTTATGTTTCAGGGTTTAATAACAAAAATGCTTAGCCAGACTGTTACTTAAGGGACTTATTTCTCTTGTGAGTAGCCCACAGGCAGGATCAGGCCAAAATCATAGTGTGGACTGTGAGGAATCCTGGCACCTTGAGATTACGGTCTGAAATGCTAAGCTGCACGTGTAGAGGAGGCATTCTAGGTGAAGATCAGTGGAGCAGAGTGGAAGTGTATGAAAGTAGAAACATAAATGTCCAGCCTCGCAAGCCATCTGGTTTTTGAAATTCCTGGCTTTTGCTAGTGCGGTTAGCGCCTTATTTTCAAGGCCTAGAAACTGTTGCTCGGTGATGTGACTGTAGCCAATATTACAATTACCATGCAAGTGTATGCAAGTGTTCATACCACATGAGCAAACCTGAAGCTGGATGCTTTTGTCATATGCTAATGACATGATGGGAGAAGAAAGCGCTGCTGACGATTTTGGTGTCCTGGAGAAACTGTTAAATCACTGCTTCTCCACCCAAAACCATCAAAATACGAAGTGATCGAGTAGGTTAGAAACATTCTGAAAAGTGTTAAAGAATAAAGTATTTCAACTGTAATTAAAAAAACATGTCACAAATGTTATCCAGTTGAAAATGCTTTGCAGGAAATTCTCAGGGGAAAAAAAAATGAAATTATTGAGCTACTCTGTGATTTGGACTGATCTTTTTACACATTTGCAAAGTGTCTATCTTAATGCTTCTTATGACCAATAAGTGAAAAGGGACAGAGGGCAAGACTTCATACGTTGTTCTTGTCACCTGAGTGTTACTAATCAAGTTTTGAACTGCTGGAAACCTTTCTAAACAAAGCAGGAACCTGGTACTGTTAAACACACAGAGCTACCTTTTTTCCTAAAATAAGTTCCAAGAAACACCATGAATGCATTTAATAAAATGTAGATTTGAGATAGGTGTATTATAAACCTCAAAGTGTGGGTGGTTTTTTTTCTTTTCTTGAGAAGTTAACAGTTACAGAATTCTTTTGCTATTGTGTGCTTCTTTACAGCTGTACCCTCTAAAGGAAGGCAAGCATGGTGTTGGGCTTCCTATCTGGAGGAAGAAAAGGCAGTTGCAGTACCTACTAAGCTTTTTAAAGAGGTATGGCCTTCCTAAGTTTAAATCAGTAGACTACCTAAGATCATGACATTTATAGGAAATCAATTTTAAAAAAAAAGTTTTTACACTGCTCAGGGGGGAAAACCTACACGATGACAATAATTCTGTCCATCAGCAGTTGTCAAGGTAGTTGGAACATGTGAAATTAGTTATCTTTCTCTGATTTATCAGATAATTCTGTAGGTGTCCATGAATGCTGTCAATTGAGACTTTAGAAAGCAGATGCTTTTCCAAAATCCGCAAGTTCTAGCCTTTTCTTTCTCATCTCTGAAGCTGAAAATATGACAGATACTCTCGGTTTTTTCATGCCATGTAATTATCTTTTAAATATGTTTAGAAAGGCGGTACAAAGGTCGTCTTTGGCTTGTTGCTTAAATTATATTACCTGTCTTTTTGCATCTCCTGCAGACATTATATTTTGTTACTACAACAGATACTAGTTTGGATTGTTCTAATTTTTCCCGTCATCTGATTGAATGTCACATCATCATCTCTTGCTTGTCCTTTGCCTGCTATGGTAGCCTTTGTAATTTTTCATTTCGGTGCTTTCTCTAGTGCTATGTCTCTGTAAGAGAGCTCTGTATGCAAATCCACAAAGCTTCCATACTGTTCTCTTCTCTAGCAAAACCTGGCAAAACATGTGAACATGTCTCAACTGCTGTACTTCCGCTATGTCTATCCCGTGTTATTTTTCGGTAATTCTGTTCTTGCTTGTAGTCTTGTTTCTTGCACCCGTTTATTTCTATTTGCTTTATACTTCATCTATTAAATCCTTTGTGCAGGGATTAGCTTTTCAGCTTATATGTGCATGTGATGCTGACCTTTAATAAGTGCTTTTAGAGGTTTCTGAGGTACAAAAGTAATGAACTAGGATTGCAATGTACAGAATCCATAGATTTGTAGGTGCAAGAATAACAGTTGCCTGACCATCCTTAGTCATATTCCCCCTCTGCTATATACTGGTTGAAAAATGAACAAGAAAAAAATCTGGGTAAGTAGAGTCTCCATCTGGAAGGTAGACTTACAAAATATTGCTTTGTTAGTCTGAAGTTCTATGAAATGCCCTTGTGGCACACAGGCAAATACCAGCCTTTTTGGGCACTGCACATGGTGGTAAAGTCTGGAGTTACATGATGTTGTACTCATTCCTTTGTTTTTCTCTACAGTGTACCTTTCTCACTCAGTGATTCTTATTTAATATTTTCTTTTAAAGTCTTCAGCCCCTGGATAACTTCAGGGTTTTATTTAGCTTGCAGTATTTAAAGCCTGTAGTGAAGAGAGGATTCTTAATAAACACTCAGAAGTGGCCAGGAAGTATTTGTTTTACAGATGGACAAGCAAGCCACAGGAACAATAAGGTTAAAAAAAACCCCTGAACATCACTACCAAATTTGAATCCCTGGTTTCCATTTGGATTGTGAGAATTAATCTTTTTTTTCTTTTTTCTTCTTATTTTTCCAGCTCAGAAGCAGTACTTTCCATGGCCTTTTTTTGTAGTCTTGGTTAAGAATGATTAGGATAATAGGGAGTCCTTACTGCTTCCTGGTACCTAGACACTTAGAGTCATTTTGAGGCTGTGACTGGCAAGCTGTTACTGCTTCAGTAAAATAAAATTATGGACCCTTGGTTTTTTGTTGGGTTTTTTTATTTCCTACTCCCCTGATGTGGTATTTTGGGGTTTGTGTATGTTCTTGCACCATACATAAATGTTTCTAAATCCTCAGTCTGCCATCTGCTCATTTGCTGACTCCGTTTACCTTTACTCTTACTTTGTTCTTGTATCTCTCCTTAACAAAGTGTCTTTAAATGTTTGTTGTAAAGGTAATGTGCGATTACTGATTTGTGGCTTTGGGGGATGTGTTGAGAAAAATGCACAAAATTGAAATAGTGTTAAAGTTACTAGTCTTCTAAAAGTTGCCTTATATTTTGCTATAACAGCAACCAAACTAAAGACTGTGTTGCCTTAGAAGTTTTAGAGTTGACAGTGGGAAGAATAGTGAATAATTCATATCTTAAATTTCAGGAAATACCTCTGGTTTTTTGCTTGATTTTTAGTGTATTGGTTATAGAATTTTGTATTGTTTGTACAGTAATGTTTATTATAATGAAAGAATAGAGAGACTGATTACTTTTTTGATTCTTTTCCTTCTTTCTAATTTTATTTGCCATTGCTTTTGAAAAATCTCAGTTACATATTTGGCCACTGTTCCTCAATGTGTTAGTGCTTCTAGCATTTTAGTTTTCCCCTGAGTATTTTTATCTGTAAAGTATTTGTGATATAGATGGCATTAACTACAAGTCTGTGCACGAAGATGAACTTTATTAATTTCAGTTTATTGATTTTTCAAAAAAGCTCTGCCTTTGCATTTCTTATGGGAAAGTATCTAGAATTATGTATATTGAGCTTCATTAAACTTTCATTGATAATAAAAATGTTAAGTCTGGTGATGTTAGGATGAAATAACTTTTCAAATGCGTGTACTACAGTCAGATGCTCTGATCCCTTAACTGAGGTCTACAAAATGATCTAAGCTATTTTTAGATAGGGACTTAAAGCTGTGGTTAGACATCTATTATCTGGCTACTTTAAACTGGTTTCCCCTTCCCCTTGACTGCGTATTCTTGCTCTCGTGCCATGCACAGCATTTTTTTTTTTCCTCCTGGGTTTATTATTCCGTTGTATCAGTTGAAGCCAAAGCCACCAAATAGAGGATTCCCTTCCTTCCAAGAAGGTGAGACTTCTCTGAGTACCTTGCTTGGTACTCTTCTCATTCCATTGACAGCAGAAGTACTGCAGGTGGCACGGGGGAGCACGGGTAGTTTTTAGACAAGAACAGAAGGAAGGGGGAGCATATAAAGATGCTTCTCCTGCATTTTGTCTGTAACTATTTTGGACATAAAAATTGTCTGGATGTGTCTTTGTCAACCTGTGAAAAACCCTCTTCATTTTTAGTCAATTATTTTTCTGATGTTCCTTCCAATTCAACCTTAATATCTGCTGGCTCGCTTTCTTTAACAGGAGGGCAGGGAGCAGGATACATGGGACACCAAGGTCTTCTGATTTAAAACATCCATTCTGCTTAGCCTTGTTTTCTCTTACCTCTTTTCTGAAAGATGTTCTTCTGGGTTTGTTGTAATGTGATATGAGGCTAGTCTTGTTTATCTGATGCAGAAATATTCCTGGCTAACAGGCTAATCTGGACTCAACATATAAAGGCGAAAATGACATCAAAGAGTACATCCCTATACACAAACAATGTTTCATATTTCTGCCTTGCAGTCCATCTTTGATGGCCTTAGATACGAAAGTGAAAAGACACAAGTTTGTTGTGCTGGCTCAGCCATCATCATTTTATGCTGCCATCAGTTGCCTGATCACACAGGCCAACACTGAACTCAGCAACATCCCCTCAGAAGTCTTCTTTCAGACAGTCCTGCCATAGGCTCCTGTGGGCCCAGCTCCTCCACTGCCCACCGTGGTGCCAGCATCACCTGTTGAACACAGTGGACAGAGATGGCTCCCTCAGTGGCCCTTCACATGGAAGGACACCACTGAGAGAGCTCAGCAAGACGCTGTCAGCCCCAAAAGAAGCCACACCCAACAGGAAGCTCCTCTAACTCATCAGCTCCTAGTTGATATAGTCCTGGCCTCCCCACCACCCCAACCATGACCACCTGGGTGAGGGTAGAGCTACAGGTGAACCAGGTTTTGCCTTTGAAACATTAAGCCAATAAGAAAAACAAAACATTCTGCTAGGTTGTGAGTTATTCACAGGTCAGCTTCAACTTGGGGTCCACAACTCAGGCCCCAGCACTTCAAAGTACAGCATCATTATTGTGATTATTATAGGAATTGCGACCACCAGGAAGGTGTCAAAGTGTCACTGTACAGGCTGAAAAGTAAATATTTACATTGTTAAAATGTTCTATTGACAATTAATGAAAAGAGTTGAGGGCAAATCGTATCATCCTCTTCCCCTTGAGTAACCTTTTTGATAATTGTTTATGATGTTCTTACATACTTTCAAGTTTTAAGTAATTCTAGTATAAATGTGTTTTTTGAGTAATCATCAATTTCTCTTTACTGTATGTTTTTCTAAAATGTGAAACTTATTTTAAAGTGTTTTACTAGTTCTTTCAGGAACATGAATAATAAATAATCACTGTTCTTTTCCTTATAACGTTATTCTGTCTTTCTCTGGTATACTTTCAGAAGTATTGAAACTGTTCTTTTTCCATTGCAGTATCAGTCTTTCCCTTACAACAAAAATGGATTCAAAGCAGGGATGAAGCTGGAGGGGGTGGATCCTGAGCACCAGTCGATATACTGTGTTCTCACAGTGGCTGAGGTAAGTAGAGGCTGTGAGCGCCTGCGGTGCAGGATTACAGGAGAGGCTGAACTGAAACAGCGGTAGCTGAAAGTACTCAATTTTTCCTAACAAGCAGCAGAAACTGTGTGGGAAGATGGCTTTTAAATTAATAATGCCATATTAAATCTACCTGACAGACATGTAAAGATTCTATCCAGTGCCATGCAGCAGTGACTATTTGCATATACTTAACTTACACAGCTAGAGAAAACAGTATTCCACTAGTTGGATGATGTATGTTTTTTCTGTAGTCCTGTCGTTTAAATCTATAATTAAAAGAGAAAACAAGTAGAAAAAACAGAAGTATGACAGCTGACATATAGCAGTTCTATAGAAGTTTGATAGTATTTACAGTTACTTCATTCACTGATACAAATACCTAACACTTTTTTGTGTTGCAGTTGTGCTACAGTTTTTTCAGGCTGATGACCCCATAAATTGCCTATATTGGCAACTTCTACCAGTTAGTATACAGTGTAAACTGTTTGTCTTTTTGCTTCAGTTTATGAAATAATTTTTCTGATGAGTAGCTTCTTTGCTTTACGTAGTACAAATGAGAACCACTTTCTCAGTTATGTTGTGTATGTCTTTCAAACATACCATACATTAGTTTTTATGTAGTTTTACCAAGGTTCCTTTTTTTTGGTTTTGTATTGTGAATTAAAATGGGGAAGTAGGAATAGGTAGGCACTGTGCTCTGTATCACTGCTATTCTAGGCAGCTGTACTGTTGCAGTTCATATTTTAATAGCCTAGGCTTTTTTTTTCCCATTTCTGGATCTCTTCGTGGCCCATAGCCATATCCTTTCTGTGAATATTTCTTCCATTTTCTTGTGGATGCTGTGTCAGTGGGTGAGTATTTCCTGTGTGCCTTGTGCTTGGCACTAAGTCATGGGTCATGTTTTACTGCAGGATGACGTGTATTCCACAAAGTTCTGAGATGGCAAACACAGTTACATCGGAGTATAAATTAAACATACAATAGAGTGACTTTGATGTTAAGAGACTTTCACTGATGGCTGCAGGAGAGCTATGGTATTTGGCACTCTGGAAGATGTGGAGAACTTTTGTACAGACAGAGGGATTGTGTCCTGTTTTTCTCTTCCTCTTGGTGGTTAACTTAATTACTTCATGGAATAATGGAAGTTCAGAGGAATACCTCCACTGACTCATTTTTCATAAGAGTTCTTAGTATCTCTCTGGAGAGCCTGTTGAACATAGTTGTTGTTGAGTGCTCCCTTGCATATTGATTAATTGGGATAGCTTGAGGGCATCATTATCTGCACTTTGTCCATGATTGTATTAGATGTATTTATGCTCTTCTGTAGCATTTCTGTTTTATTCTGATGTTGAGTTGAACAGTTTTCAAGTTTTTGACCACTAATGGCAATATCTAGGATTTAGTTAATTCTTTCCACCAGAAGAGGAGGCACTCAGACTGAGAATAGCGTTGCTTTTTTATTTTTTTCTTTTTATCAAATGAATTTATTCATCCAGTGTTGGCTCAAACAGAATTAAAAGGCTGACTGAAAACACAGTCATTATACATAACACTGAAGAGAGTCTGTTACACATCGGGCAGACATCTTAAAACATAGTGTTGTGTGTTGTACGTTCTTGCTTTTAGGTTTGTGGCTACAGAATACGACTTCATTTTGATGGATACCCAGATTGTTATGATTTCTGGGTGAATGCTGATTCTTCAGACATTCATCCTGTTGGATGGTGTGAGAAAACAGGTCACAAGCTTCATCCACCTAAAGGTATTGTTTAGTTTGGGGTGTGTCTTTTCCATAGTTCTGAGATCTGTGTAATGCTGTGATTATAGTTTTGGCAGGAACTTTTTTTCATTTAGTCAGAGTATTTGAAAGTGGCAAATTAAACTCTGCTTGAAGTCTTGCTAAGATCTTGAGGCTGAAATCCTAACTTTTTTATTCAGTGGAGATTCAGTGAAAACAAGAAAACTGAATGAAGCTGTAAGAGTTAATTCGTAAGGGAGCAGTTCATAAGACATTAGGAAAGAAAGTTGCACAACAAACCTAGAGCCCTGATGAATGCTTAATGGCAAGTCAAATGGCAGCATACTGGTGACACGTATGCTTAAACTGAGGTCTCACAGGCAGCTGAGAATCCTTTAGTAGAGGCTCTTAAGATATTTTCACTGCTAGATATTGATCACTATTACTGTACATGTGTTGGCACAGACTAGTAGAGATTGTGCTTTTGCCACACAGAGTAACAGAGACAAAAGAGGAATGAACAGATGAGGGAGAAAAAAGAGTAATATTACAAGCCTTAAAGAATGATTTGTACGTAGCTTATGTATACACGTGTTGAAATGTGTAATTTGCATGCTTAATTACTCGTTTCAGATTATGTAACTCCTTTATTTTGGCAGATGGATTACATCTGCACTGAACTGTACCATAAAAAAAGGAATAAATGGGCTCCTTTTTGGGGCACGAAGGGAATATGTGGGGTTGAAGGGAGTGAGTCCTGGAGACAGGAGAGTGAAAAATAAATAAATGTGGTGTTTCAACATACGAAGTGAGGATAGGATAATGTGGTTTCGAAAGGCTGCAAAATGATGAGCATCCAGTGCCAAGAGGATGCATTATGGAGAATTGGGAAACTGTGGACATAACTACTGGCCTGTGGAAGGTGAGAGTAGAGTCACTGAAAGTGTACATGCAGAGGGCCTGCCAGTGTGGGAGAGGGTGGTGTTTCTGCAGCTGAGCCTTGGAGAAGTATGAGGGAGCATGTGCGGGTCTTCTGAGCACTCTGCGAGCTCCACTCTGGCTACAGGCAGGAGTGCTCTGTGCTGCCACTCTAGTATGGGAGTTTTCATTGAGTATAGTTCTATTTCTGCACAGCCAGTTATGCAGGAATTTCTTGAACATAAATCAGAATTCCGCAGGTTGCCCTCCACTGAAATAATAAGTGACATGTAGCAAATGGGTAGTCCCCGGTTACAGAGTTATTGATGTTATTACAGTGTGCTTTGTAGGTTTTATATCTGTGATGAAGATTTGTCTTCTTTTCCATCTTAAGTGCCTGACTTAGAGAGCTTAAGCTTGTTAATAATAAGGAGAAACTTCTTTACTGTGGAGATGACAGAGCACTGGAACAGGCTGCCCAGAGAGGTTGTGGAGTCTCCTTCTCTGGAGACTTTCAAAACACACCTGGATGCCATCCTGTGTAACCTGCCCTAGGTGAACCTGCTTTGGCAAGGGGGTTGGACTAGATTATCTCCAGAGGTCCCTTCTAACCCCTATTCTAACCCCAGTTTTGGGGCCTGTAGGCTCTGCTCTTTCTGAAGTAGAAGCAACAGACTGAAAAGCAGCTGGAGAGCACTTGTCCTGGGCTTGTTGGTTGTGTGTGTGTCAGTCAGACCACCAAAGGGAAGTTAGTTGGTACCTGTGAGGCAGAGAGATGGTAAGGTGCCGTTTTCGTGGCGGGAGGCAGAGAGGTGACTTGTAGCCTTTGCCACTTGGCAAGATTGGTTTAAAGGGACGGAGATTACAGTGTAAAACTGATACCTTACTGAGACTGATTTTTGATACCTAGTAGAATTAAGGATTTTAGTTTCTAGGCTCCCCCTGAACATTCTGCGCCTTGAGGACCTTCAGTTCCCTTGATGGCCGGGACTGCAATGTCAGTGGTCAGGGACAGAGGAGTGATTTTGTAATAAGTACTTCCCAGAAGTGCTTGCTTTGAAGGTGAAATTGAAACTGAGCTGAAATCTCCTGAGTTCTTGTCTAGTGCTTTATTTATATGGCTGTTCTTCCTCCCAGATGAAGATTAGGAGCAGTTCAAATGTCAGCCCTAGCCAACTATAAGAAATTAATAAGATGCAGCTCAAGAAAGCAGAGTATTTTGCTCAGTTAGTGTAAAGAAAGCTTGACATTTTGGTAAGGGAGCTCAGCCAACCCTAAAAAAAGAACATGATTCCTCTTTCTAATACCAGATTCCCAAATAAAAATAGACAAGCTTCATCAATTTTCTTTTGAATGCTGTAAACTCCTCTAAAGTGTGTCCTGCTAAAATCTGTAGTAATCCAAACAAGTGCTCCCTGAGAGACTCATTGAGTTCTATCAGGGTAGAATTCATAAGTAGTTTCAAAGTAAATTTTATGAGTATAGTTTATATAAAATTAGAATAAGTAGTTAACTGCAGATTTCAGTTTTGAAGTTGTAAGAAAAGATTTAGAACTAGACGGAAAAAGTAATTTCATCAGTTATGATAAAATCACCTGCATGCACGTTGTCTCATGCCTATCATCTTATGATCCTCATTTAGGATATACGGAAGAAGAATTCAGCTGGCCCTCATACCTAAAGGCATGCAAGGCTCAAGCTGCTCCTAAATCACTGTTTGAAAACCAGAATGCAGTAAGTACTCACTTGTTACTACTTATGTGGAAAGTTCCTAATATGCTTATGTGTGTGGTAGAAAATCACAGTACATTGCAGACTTGAGACCTGAAATTTAAGATAAATATTTTTACAGCAAATTCAATAATAATCTCCACTTTGGTTCACCTCTGAAAATTAATTTTTTTACTAATCTGTTTTTAAACATCTGATCTAGAACATTCAGAAGTGGTATATTAAGTGAAATATAAGACTTGTTAATAGTACTGTGTCTTGCACCATTATAATGTAGAACAAGCACGGTCTTTCAGAGGGAGTATCTAAGACAGAGTTATAACCAATATATTTAATTTTAGGAGCATGTTTAGGGCTTTTTTGCTTCATAAACCATGAGTCTCTGTGTTTGCACATCTCTTATGTCAACAAGTTAGGCTGCTGCCAGTCTATTGGGGCAGCTAATTGGGAAACTTAAAAATGACGTTAATATATCGGTTGTGGACACGGGAGATTTCTGGATTTATAGTATTTATCTTCATGAAATGTCTTTATGTAGACAGTGATTCCATCGGGATTTCGAGTGGGAATGAAGCTGGAAGCTGTGGACAAGAAGAACCCGACTTTCATTTGTGTTGCCACGGTAACAGACATGGTGGACAATCGTTTTCTGGTTCATTTTGACAACTGGGATGAGAGTTACGACTACTGGTATGATGTTTTTGTTTTATATTCTAGTGAGACGTATCAGAAATCTGTTAGCTTTAAGCGCTATTTTCTGTAATACTTTCCAGACTGTCAATACTGTTGCCATACCAGCTTTTGCTGGATTTGTAATCATGGCCACCATAATCTGTCTCAGTGGCAGGCTGAAGGAATCGAACTTCCCATGTCAGGTTGCACATAAAAGCTTTTGAGATTGTGCTAAATGAGTGTTCAAATGCGCTGCTACATCTGGAGTTGTGGATTCATTTCTCATTTCAGTTACATAGTATATCTGAGGTTGATATCTTTAGTGAAGAATATGCACCATGATGTTGTCTCTAATTGTACTTGGAATTAGGTTTATATATAGTTGCAAGTTGAAAGAAAGACTGCTTTTTTTTTTTTTATGAGGTTCTTGATTCACTTGCATCGTTCGGACCAAACCTTAGTCATCTTCTGTAAGGCATCAGGATAGTGGCAAAACCTGATTTTAGTCTTTCGTGTTCTACATTCTTCTGAAAATTGGGATCCTGCTGTCCTGATTTGTGTTAGAGATGGCTTCTCTGTGCGTTGTATGGTGGAGTGTCTTTGTGTATCTATGTAGAAAAGTCAGTGAATGGAGCAGGACATACTACAAGCATAAAGATACTGAAGGAAATTCAGGCTTTGGCTGTCACTGTGCAGGTTTGTATTTGCACTTGTGTCTTCTTTTGGGAGATAATTTACAGCAAAGTACCTTACATTTTTTGAAGAGTAAGTTACTGCAGAGCAGGTAGAGCATTGTAAGCCTACATCTTGGGTTTGGCAGAGTTAGCTTGGTTATACAGCTGAGCCTGTAAAGGTAAATAAAGAAAGTTTTCCTCACCTGTGTTTGAGGAGTTCTTAGGCACTGTGTCAATGAGAATGACGTGAAACTATTATGTAACTTAAAAATTTTGTGAGTCCATCTCTTGAAAGAATAATTGTATGGGCCACATGACAAATATGCTGCAAGACAACTGAATTATTGAAGCAGCAGTGAATAGTCATTTCAGTGAAGTCAAGAAATGAACATCAAGATAAGAGATCAGGAAACTGAGGACGGAGAAAAGGTATTCTGAATTTCCTGGTATTTGAATGCTCACTAATAATAATTATGCCATTAATTAATAATGAAAACAGCAGTTAGCGAAGGTTTTTAGGGCAGCAATGCATATAATCGGTAGGTTCTTCAGAGGTAGCATAGGTATTTCTCTAAAACATTGCACTGTCCATAGCAGATGTACACTGAATTTCAGCCTTGTTAATATTCCCGTGGTAACAGGAATTTTGCCCACCAGTTTTTTCAGAAGAGGGAAAAGCAGTTTTTAAGTACATAACCAGGCTTTACATTTTTGCAGTCCTAGTATTCTGAAGTGGATTTTCTGAATTTCATTTTCTGAATACATGAAATAATACCTTCTTAAAGGATGAGGGAAAATTGAAGTGGAAAATGTATAAGTGTTTGAGAAATCACTGGAGCTGTGTGTATACTGAAGCCAAGCTAAAGATTTGTTCTTTCAGTGAAATCATAAAATACTTTTCAGGAAGGAGCAAGAAGATGCTGCCAGAAGTACTGTGCATGGAAATGAAATTCTGAATGGTGTGGCATACCTCTCTGTATTGCTGTGATTGAGAAAAAGCCTGAATAGAGGAAGGAAAAAAAATGGTAGAAAAGAACAGCAATTTCAAATAGCGGTAGAGTGCCTAACCAAAGGAGACCCTGAAAATGCAGCTTGAAGGCATCTCACATTTGTAATTTTAGATACAAAGTTTGTAAGTGCCTTAAAATATCTTAGGTGCTTAACTTTGACATCTACCAACTGATGTCTGTAAATAAAAATGAAAATTTCTGTTGGGATCACTCAGAGCAGAGCCTCACCGTTTCCCTATGCCTGCATGTAAGTTTCAATCTCAGAACAGTGAGGAAGAAATTTTGTATTTAGTGTACATAGTTGATTATTTTCAAACAAATTTTTCAAACAAATGCCTTTTTCTTTTTTTCTGTGTACCTTTTGTGATTTAGCTAGTTTGAATAAATTGAACTTTTTCATTGAGGTTAAAAATTCTTTCCTCTTCTTGGATAACTAAAAGACAGTTGACGGATTCTACTAGACTTCAGGCAACAGAAATCTATTACTACCGCCTAAGCTTTTTTAGGCTTCAGGCTTGCAGCCTGAAGATCCTCTTCCTGACTTATTCCTGAGCATTAGAAAATAAGTTAATGGTTGAAAATAAGTATCCTGTCTGGAATTAGTCATTACTACAGCTCTTTAATGCATGGTGATACTTTCAGTGTATTATAAATCCCATTAACTTGTCCTTTGGCAGTGGATTTTAGAGGTAAGAAAAGTGAACAAAATTGGTAAGTCTAAGACTTTCCTTCAGGAAAGAATTTTGAGCAACCCGACACAGACCATCAGTTTCTTTCCATCTGTCCCATTTTTTTAAATGAAATAAATAATATTTCTTTGAGAGACATAGACATTCCCTCTGAGTGGAATTTCCAAATTTTCTTACAGTTGTCTGAATCTGTAGCACTTGGGAATCTTTGAGTATGTCTGAGCTATGAATTAACTATAGGTCCACACTGGCTTTCAGTTCTCCATTCTCTTGCATCTTTTCTGCTTACACACTGGTTTATGTCACCTCAGCTTCCTAATTTTTTTGTGACCAAACCCAGACAGGACCAGAGCTTGCAGGGGGTGAAGCTGTACTAGCTTGTTGCTGCTTGCCCACAGGAGAGATGGAGCGATGGCCATGATGGGCTTGCTGCAGCCCAAACTCACTGGGTCAGATGTCTTTGACTGCCCTTATCCTTGGCTTGGTCTGAGCTTTCCCTGCAGAGAGGGTGCTTACCAGGGTCAGCTTACCAGAAGTGTGAGAAAACAAGATTCCCCCTGCTTCACTTGCTGTTCTGTGAGTGATTCTGTCTGTCTTGCAAAGAAAAAGCAATTTCTCAAGCACCTCAGGAAGACAAATCAGTTTTTGATTTTCTGAACCATTTCCTGATCTGTATGAGCTTTTGGAACAGACTGGACTTTGGTGTGAGACAAAGTAATGAGGCCAGTTCTGCTCTCCACCAGCATCTGGTACTTTGCTAACAGCCAGGTCCTTCAAATTGTGCTCTGCTTGTTTCACTTTTGGGGTAATTAACTTCACTCTCTCTTTGAAAGGAACAGTCTTTCTGAAGGGGTTATATTATGTCAAAAAGAAAATAAAAAAATCTTAAGGAACCATGAGTCACAGTGTATGCTTTTAACTATTTAAATGGATAATGGACCATTATCTGACCCTAAAGCTCTAAAATTTCAAGCAAATGACCATGCAGGTGTCTTATCAGACTTTAAATAGAAAATATAGTAGTATGGCTTGCTATACCACTTCTGGATGTATACCATAAACTCATGGGCCAAGTTTTGGGAAGTCCTGACCTAAAATAATACCAGATTTATACTTGTCAATGATGAAGTATTCTCATTTATGCACTAGATGGGGCTGCAGGATGGTTTCTATGTTCTTCTGTCTTTTCATCTTTTTTTTATGCACGGTTATATGACTGGCGTCTCACAATCAAGAAGTTGTGTAAGTAGCATTCTTGAGGGCACTTACTACTATTTATGGGTATAATGTATGCATGTATGAGTGGTGTTTGACAGACTGTATCTACATTTAATAAAGTGAAAATCAAAATACCAAAAGGTGAAAGCAGAAATAATTTCAAAACAAAAAAATGAGTGTAACACATACAGCTTATTTTAAAGAAAATGCTGATTAGTAAATAAAAACTCTGTCCAGATCTTCAGGTAGAGACCCATTTGGGAAAGTCTTTTTCTAAAAGAACTGATTTTTTTTTTTTTTTAACAACAGGCATTATCATCCATCTCTCTTGAGCTGAATTTAGTGACCTGTAGATATGAAGCAGATTTTGGGGAAAAATTAACAGGACAGCTGAAAGTGTCCAATAGAAAAATACTGACTTCTTCCCTGTCTGAGTCCCCCATTGGGATATGCTCTCCTGCTGTGAATTAAGAACTGTTGAACAGCACAGGGGTTCCTTTCACGCAGGGTGGTGTATGCACCAGAGGCTCATGTTGTCAGCTGCTGTCGCCTTCCTTGTTGCAGAAGTTCTTCCTTGCCTTTTACATCATGTAGCTCTTTCCCTGTTTGACATCTTTTCTAAGATGTACTTAAGCTGTCCATAATTCAGTGGAGCTGAATTACGGACAGCTGTTTGGCCTGTCCCTCTGGATGGCTCTTACAGGTTCAGCTGGTGTGCTCTGCTGCTTTCAGCTCTGCTTCAGCTTCTTGGGTTAGCTTCAGTTTCTAGTATGTGTAATGGATGTCTTTTCCTGTCTGCTTGTTCTCACATGACAGAAAGAATGGATCGCAAGTGGCATGAATTGTGTGGACTTGATAATCTTGCTTTATCAGTTGAGCATGCATGTGTCACCACTCCACTGCTTGGTGGAAGGTGAGGGTGCTATGCTGCAGTCCAGGAGTAGGTAGATTGAAGGTGCAAAACTCTTCAGCTTCTCTTACTGGTGATAGCCTTTTATAGCCTATCAAACATCTTCAACAATTCATGGGTCATTGTCGTTTATGAAGCGCATGAGCCGGGTGATCTGCCTTCTGTTTTGGAACAAAGGAGATAAAAAGCTGTGGGACGCAGTAAATTGATTGTGAAAAGTCAGAGTAGCCTTTAGCATTCCGGCTGATGAGTCTTGGGCTTGGTCTGATAGACTGTTTTGTTCTTCCAAACTAGATAGTATGCCCATGAAATAACACACATTAAAGCATAGCAGTTTTACTTTAAATTGCGTGTGACTTTTATTGATCTCTCCCTTTTATTGTTAAATGGAATGTTAGAAGCTAAAAGGCCGTGTGAAATCAGTATGTAAAGATGGACTGTATGACCTGGTTTTGCTGGAAAAGGGATAGCTTTTCTTCCTGAGGCTACGTGGTTATGGGCTGGCTCATCTGTAGTGACTGGGTTTTTCTTTTAAAGCAAACCAAAATCTTGTGGATGTTTTATAGGGCTATTTTGCAGTGTTAGGGTGTGTAGCACTCATTGCGATATGTTCTGCGTTCACTCCCATTGCTGTAATGTCAGACATCTTCTAGGAGTGCATCTGTCATTGTGACATACCTTGGTTGTTTCCTCTTGAATCTTCAAGGCAAGAAGTGTGTGCAGTGGCATTTACTTTTCAGAATTTTATAAAAATGTAAGTTCAGACTATGCTTGAAAAAGCAAAACAGAACAAACGCATTTAGAAGGTTTGTCCTGTTAAGTGTTTTTAAACATCTACCTCATTATTTTAAGTATAATATTGATAATACCATAGTGACTTATGGGTCTAGTGAGCATGGGTCTTCTTCCCATATTTAAGTCAGGAGGCCTTTGAAAATAATTTGTGGACTTTACTCCAAAACATGTCAGGAAGTGAAAGGATACGTCCTTCAAGTGCAGAAGAGTATCTCATCCGTGTACAGTTCTTCCATGTAAAGCTCCAACTTGAGAGGCGTAGGAAAGAGAAGTCCTGCTCATTAGCTTCTCTTCACAGTTACTGTAAAGAGAAAGGAAGAGGACAGAGGGAACATGAAGCACTTGCCTTTTCTCTGCTACTTTTGGGGCAAAGCATTTCTAGGAGTAACATGCTGAGTTTTAACAGTGCAAAATTATCACAAAAGTCTTTTTGCTTCCTTTTATTAATGGCAGTTTCAGTGATTCAGAGAATACCTGGTGCAATATAAATACTAAATACATACAGTATAGCTTTATATATTGTAAATAGGACAAAAGATTGGTATTCTTGAAGTAAGTTGAATCCTTGGCTGTTGTCAAAGCCATTACAGAGTGTGTCAAAGGCTGATTTTATCTGCTAGAAATTGATCTCTTTGCAATTGTTACAAAGAAGTACTAGTAGAGCTGTTTCATGCATAAAGCCACAAGATAATTGTAGCAGGTTGGCCGATCTTTTTCATCATTAGTGCTTGACTCTCTTTAGGTAGAAGGCTAGACAAGTGCTTGTTGAGAGACAGTGCTTCTGAGGCACTCAACCTGCATTTCTGTTGTTGAAGTATATCCATACTGTATTTTATACATCATGGAAAATTACTTCTCAGATTGAAAAAAAGAATAGTGTTGTTCTGTATATTCTAAATATTATGTACTCCTTCGTTATACTTTTATGCAGCAGAGGTTCAAAACTGCAGTGTGGTAGTAGTCTTTTATGTGCTGCTTCCTCTTGCAATCCTTAAAATATGTTTGTGTTCAAGATCTGCAGACCTAGCGTTTTGATCTGAGCCTTAAGACATTAGAGTTCCTGCTAATTTTCCTTCAACTCCCTTTTCTGTCATGCACAGTTCATTGCACCCTCTTAGGTATTGCAGATTATCAGCCTGTGATATTTTTAAAGAAATATAAATTAGTACCGCTAATTAAGGGAACTTAATTAATATGAACTTCCAGCATGCTAATACTTTCTGGGTAGATACAGATAATTATTATTTTATAACAATTAGGGAGACCAGACCCACTGTTCAGGTATTTTGGATTAGTAACTCTTGGGTTGAGGGGAAAGGGAGATAATACATGTTACTCTCCAGCCAAACAGTTGAGACATTGACTTCGGAGATGGATTAAATAGAAACTGGATCATAATGAGTGTTTCAGTATTTTATGCAACCGTTATTGTATATGAAGTACACGTCTGCATGCATGAGTGCCCTCTGCTTGTCTTTTTTTCTCATTAAATATTTGAGAAGTGTTTGGAAAGCAGCATTCCTTCAGCGGGAGGGAGAGGTAGTGTTCCTATCTAGACTACTGCTTGGCTACTTAAACTTGGTTTCTTGATCCCTGCCTGGAGAACAGGGAATAGAAGGCCTTAGGTACTTCACCTTACTCAGGCTGCAGTTTGTTGGCCTCAGTGGGTCACTGGAGTGAGTGAGGTACTGGGCTCGTGGCCAGTGGAGAGATGGAAACACTGATGGGATTCTCCAGAAGAGAGCGAGCAGCGTAGCTAGGAATATTTTATGTCAGCCACTGAAGCACCTTTAGGGTTAGGAAATAGTGGAAGAGAGAGATAATACGCTGTAATACTGAATTTCTAAAGAAGAAGTTAGGTGGGACATGCTCCTAAGGGAAGCAGGGTCCCTAAGGACAGATCTGGATTATATGGTGATACATACAGAGAGAGTTTCCAGCTGAATAGAGGCAAGCAGTGTGTTCACACAACATAGTGCAGTGTTGCGCAGAATAATGCTGGGTTTTTGTGTCAGCATGATGTTGTTCCTTAGTCACCCTGACTACATAAGTACTATCTGCTTCTTTAAAAAGCACTGTTAATTGTTCAGCCAACTCAAAACCAGTCAATTAAGCATTGATACAGACATAGGGATGGTGCAGGTCTCACAGCAGAGTCTGATGGCTGTTTGCTTTTCCTGTAATGTCTTACTTTTTGCCTTTCCTAATAATGTTGAGTAATAATATAATAATTGTCGTACATACATTATATATTATATGCAGTATCCTAGATGTGCGGTTATGAAATTATATAACAATATGTAATTAAATTTTATATTTCTATATAGGACTTAATAATACTGAAAGTTTAAACAGTTTTTCTCTCATCTATACTTAATGATGTTTTTGCAACGTGTGTCATTTTTTTTGCATTGCTAACAGATCTTGATAGTTTCAGCACCCACTGCTGCTTCCTTCTAAGCACAGTGTAACTGAACCACTGAGCGCAGTGAGAGTGATCTCTCCTTGCTTGGGGTGCCAGCACGTCAAGTGTAGCTCACTCTGCCTCTGTTAGTCTTCTGTGGTTCTTGTAGCATGCTACAGGCAATAGCACTAGTACAAAATTTGATGTACATGACAGAAAATGTAGAAAGTTCTTAGTCCTTTGAGTAAGAGAGTTTGATCAGTTTTTTTAGAGAAATTTGCAGTCTTGGATGACTGATTAGTTCTGGATTCTTACAGGCAGTTTGGGGCCTAAAATACTATTTTCTTCTCTTTTTTTTGAACAGTTGTACTGTCAGATGTACTTTACACATGTGCTGCTGGGTTATAATAGCTTGTTTATAGCTCCATTCAAACCACTCAGAATCTGGGTTTGAGTTTTCACCTGTTACTGACAGTGCATTGCAGTTATTCATGATTTTCTGATCTACTCCAGGTGCAACTTGGAGCATTAATCGAAAGTCTTTAAGCTTTTGGTTTAAAATTTCAGTCTTGGCGTTGCAGAACTCCATCTGTCTTTGATGAGACTACTGGTTGTTCTTGCAACCAGCCAACATGTTTCTGCTAAGGGTCTCTACATGTGAATTTTTTAGGTCCAGCCTTATATCCTTTCAATGGAGATCAACCACTGACTTCAAGAACTTGATTTTTTGATCTTCTAGTGAAATTGTAAATAAAGCCTTATGCTTCTTTAAGTGGTAACAAGTCTGTATGAAATGCGTTCTTATCTTCAGATTATGTTTGCAGTTTAAGTGTAAGTTGAAAATGTCACAGGTTATTTGGAATTTGTTAAATCTTTTTTGTATATCTTGTTTCTAAGCATAATAGGATGTTTGAAGAACTACCTTATCTATCCCCTTTTTTCTCCCTCTCCTCTAGGTGTGAGGCAGCTAGCCCCCATATTCATCCTGTTGGATGGTGTAAAGAACATAAAAGAACTCTTATTACCCCACCAGGTTTGTATTTGATTACACACCTGAAAGATTCAAGGAGGTTCTAGTCAGCTAGCAGCATTAAAATTGACAATAAGCTAATTGTTACCTCTCCTGAATTTTTCTTTCTGTAATTAAGAATTGGTATTTGGGGAGTTCAGAATTTTTTTACAAGACATAAAATATTGAAAGTAGAAGTATAATAGACATCAGGTGTTTAGTATGCACATGTATGCTGCTTTAGCAAACAGACATCTACCCATGAAAGATACCCCTTGGAATCTGAGTAAGTTTGTCTTTTTGGCTGAATGTATTCACTTATTCTAACACTCACATTGTGAAAATGCTGATAAAACAAATCCCAGGTGTGAGACTGTGCATAAGAAAGACATGTTAATGAGAACTAAACATGCAAGATAATGGGTTGATGAGAAGATTGCCTTGTGTGATCAGGGCATCAAACTTGTAAGGACTCTTTGGAAGGGAGGAAAACACGGTAAGAGAGACGATACAGGAGAAGGAAAGTGTGTTCATCAGTATGTAATATAAGAAGACCATTGTTTTTCAGGACTGTTGTGTATGGCTGGATGAACTAAGTGTCCTGTTGAAGAAACTGCCGTATGTGATCTGAGAACATGGAAAATTTTCACTGGTCAAAACCAACTTTGACAGAAATTCTAATAGGTGGCAGTCTTGAAAAGTCATAAGCATTCTTTCTGTCAGGAGATTAATTACAGCCTATTAATCACTGAAATCCCTTTTAAAACAAATCAGAATTAGTTTTGTTCTGTTCTAAATGATGAATCAGAATGTTTAAACTTCGAGTTAAACTTCTAGTGCAGATTAAAGGCAAAGGACAGGCACTGACTTTTCTTTAAGAGCAAAGCCATCTTCATGTTTCTTGTATAAAATGTTTATAACCATGACACTTTCTCGGAAAGGCAACATCTTTGACGAGGTCTGTAAATTACTCTTATAGTAAAAGCCCAGGTTACTTTTTTAGAAACTTAGTTAAAACAAATTCACTGAAAGAACAGCAAGTAGTCAGGTGTGCTCTACTGTGGTACAAAGCTATCACTGGTTAGATTGTATTTGCCAGTAAATTATAATACTTGAATTAATTTATTAAGTGGACAGATTTTTCCAGTCCACATTGCTTATATTCTCATACCCAAAGCAATTGTGACTGTCTCTGCTAGCTGCTCAGTATTGTGTATATGAGAAGATTGTTGGCTTTTTAGCCTACATGGTAAATGTGTCAGAGACAATTTAGAATAGCCTTTCTTGTAATTATTTTATAAATCTCAAGCATAAATCAGAACAGTATTATAAATGTGTTAAGCATTCTGTTAATTAGACTTCAGTTGTGGCTTTTGCACTGTGGTGCTTACTTTTGCTCGTATTTCTTCTGTGCCAGATTATCCACATGCTAAGCATTTTTCTTGGGAGAAGTATTTGGAAGAAACCAGTTCGTTACCTGCACCTGCAAGGGCTTTTAAAGTGGTGAGAAAATGCTTTTTTTTAAAATGCTTTTAAGTGCATAGTATTAAAAAAGACAAAATATATATGGTGTTCCTATGTTTCCAAATGTATCCATAATAGGTGGTTTATTTTTATGCAAGTTTGCAGTTCACTTTTAGAAATCAGGTAATTATTAGTATAAATTACTATGACTTTATTATTTTAATTATTATAAATGGGATTAAATGCTACAAAATACTACTAATGAATGTAATTTGCTATGGGAAATTACTGCTTAGTTATTAGAAATAATGAGGTAGCTACTAAGTCATCATAACATATTTTGAACATATGTGCTTCTATCTGTGCATTTTAAATAGTGCAGTAAATACAGTGAGAATGTGAAGATAATTGTAGCCAAGAGAGAATTTGTGTTTAATACCCTTCAGCAGACTTTTTCTCCTATGAACTTGTGACTAGGGCACATAGGCAACATCCACAGGCAGCTCCCCAGCTTAGCTGTGGTCTTTGTGGGCAACGTCCTTTTCTTTTAGCTTTGTACTTGCTAATTTCTTTCAGTGACACTCATCTTTCTTGAGCTTTCAGGATTTCAGTGAGGTCAGTAATGCAGAGAGGACTGTTGTTTGGAGCTAGCATCAGATGGCTGGTAGCTCCCAGCCTCTTGTCTCAGAGCATGCTGAAGCTGGTCTGCCTCGGCTTTTCAGATTAGAGTCCATGATTCTGAATAACACTTTGCTAAAAGCTGGATTAACAAAAGCAGAAATGTGGTGTTTATAGGAGTTCCTGGGGTCAGTAGATCACCAGAGTTTATAACTGACCTGCAGTTTTATCACCCCAAAATGCATCTGACTTAATAGCATGTCTCAATCTTCCATTCTCAGCAAGAATATTTGAAGCAAGGTTTAGGAAGGTATTTGGTTATATCTGAGAGGTACAGTCATTGACACAACAGTGGAGGGCTGTGACCTTGCCTAGATCAAGCTAAAAGCGAACATTTTCTTTTTCTCTCACAGCATTCATGTTTTGATTTCTCCGGACATGCCACAAGTGTGCAGACATTGACAGCATTAAACTAGGAGAGCACTAGCTGGCAGGGCTCAACACTGGTCCAGAAACCATACTAGTAGAGAGGAGCTGGGGAAGGTGTAGGTCCCAAAAGGTAGCATAGACAAAGCCATCTGGCTTTGAGGGTGGATGGGAAGGAGAGCTTGACTGCATGGGGGTCAGCAGTGCTCTGCCTTTTAGTTTGACAGCCAGAGAAAATCCCCTCCCTGCTTTCTATGCTAGTATAGCAGTAACCACATTAATGCTAACTGTGATAAACAGTAAGAAAGCAGATTTAATGGGAATAAAATGCTGGTTGTGTTGGAGTTTGGGTGAAGTCTTCCTTAGACGGTCACAGTATTTTGTATTGTATTATGGGAGAAAATAGTGTTAAACTTCAGCTGAGGAAAATGGACTGATGTTCTGGGAAGTCTTAGAGGGACAGGTATGTTCCTTTCCTAGAAATCTAAAATAAAAAGCATAACATATCCAGTGCATGTGTTCCTTTAAAACGGAAATAATATTTTTGCTTTAGATTTCATAGCTGTAGTTAGCAAATATAAAATTTGATACTGCTAACAAAGACACCTTTTTTGCAAAAACGGTATTACAAAACAAGTATTTGGTTGTGTTTGTTTTGAGTAAGTACCATTAAACCATAGACATAGACATTTCAGCCTGCTGTTATGTAAAACTTCATTCAATACTGCATTTAAAATGTTGGCCAAAATCTCTGGGGGAAAAAAAAAACAAACAACTGATTCAAAATAAAGATCTCTACTTACTTGTTTGGAAGGCTTGAATGGAGAACCTGGAATCCCAAAGTAGTTACTTTGTTTCTCTAGATTAGTAACACTTGTTTGAATTATCTTTTTATGCTTGGTTTTGTTGGAGGGGGGAGGGCAAATTTGAGAGAATGAAGGCAGAAAGTTTGATATGGATTTTATATACTCGCAAATTGTATGAGCCTTTTGAGGTTTTCTTCTGGTTTACATAAAATTCTTCTTTTCTAGAAACCTTCTCATGGCTTTCAGAAAAACATGAAACTGGAAGTGGTTGACAAGAGAAATCCAGTATTTATCAGAGTAGCGACTATTGTAGATACTGATGACTATAGAATAAAAGTAAGTTTCTCTGTCTTACTCTGCTATCCTGCTTGAGTGAATGTTAAGTACATTTTAAAACCCAAACCCTAGAGTTGTAAAATTAAGCACAGGAAGAAATGAGTCACATTACTGTGTTCTGCTAAGGCTTTCACTCATTTATTATGCATATAATTCCTTTGGAAGTTTTTCTATTACCTTCTTAGTTAAATTTGCTGACGTAGGTAATTAGAGAGCAGAGTTGAATATGTTAGAAAATTGCTTTGGGAGTAGTTAATATAGAACAGTTGTCTATTCTATCAAGAAGTGTGATGATTTAATGTCAAGTATTGAAGGGCTGCTGTGATACTTGTATTAGGGCCCATAAAATATTTGGCCAGCGTTAATTGGATCAGTCTCTGTAAACTTCCAGAAGAGGAGAGGGATATAAGCGACATAGAAGAAAAGAACCCTGGCATCTTGTGCTTTGTCTTTGCACAATTTCTGCAATTCTGATGTTTATATTAATTATGGACTTTAGATTGGCTTAATCTCAGATAATGTATTCTTGAGAAATTGCGGTTCTCCAGAAGATGTATACTTGAATTATTTTTCTATTCTTGTACAAAACCAGTTTACTCTCAGAAGCTCTTGACCATTAGAAGGGGTAGCATATTCCAGATACCCAGTTAGATGGATATGAAGGGTATTTGTGTTTGCAGTTTGTACAGATTTATTAAGCAGACATGGTATTTCAAGAAGAAATGCAGCTGATACTTCATTTTGAATCTGAATTAACTGGTGGTAGGGAGTCATCAGAACTAGTATCTTTACACCTACACGTTTTCTATCTAAGCTCTAAGTTGGTCATGCAAAAGACAAAAGCAAAACAAATTAAAAAACCTCCTTCTCCAGTCTAATTTGTTAAAACGATGGGATTCGTAGTTTCTAGGTGGTAATTTGACTCCGTAGCATGTGTTGAAAGCTCTGTGTAGTATCTGTGTGTACGTTCATCCACATGTGCACATGAGAGATCTCAGCATTTACTAGTACAGAGGTCAAGTAAGATTTGAAGATACATAGCTTTCACCTGAAAAAAAGGCATATGTAGCCCATACTAGTACTTTTCTGGGAAGCTAAATACTTAATTTTGTTTTCAGTTTCAACTCTTTATCCTGTTTGTTCTGATTTTAGTAAAATTGTTCCTTGTATTGGGGGGGTTTGTTTGGTTTTTATGAATAAATGCCCTTTTTTAGGCCTTTGCTTACTACTCTGCCATTATTAAATCCTGGTCAAACAGAAGATTAAGGAATGTTTTGAATTTTCGAGGTTTTTTGAGGGGAAAAAAGGTAGAAAATCATGCTTAATTTAAGTATTAATGTGAGAACTAAACTTGCCTGCTGTATTCCTGGTATTTGAGCCTGGTGATGCAAGACACAGCAACCAAATGACAACTCTCTCTACTTCAGTGAGAGTATGTCTAGGTCCGGAATCTAATGTACATGTATTTTCTATGTAACATCAATAGTTCTCTTAGAGTGACTTCTCTAATGGACACATCGTTTTTAGAAATTACTTAGAGAAACTGATTTTTTTAGATAATTTTTCTGATCTAAGATGCTTCATTCTCTTTTTTTTTATTTTAGGTCCATTTTGATGGCTGGGATAGTATTTATGATTATTGGACTGACGTAGATAGCCCTGATATCCATCCTGCAGGCTGGTGTACAAAAACCGGACACCCCCTTCAGCCCCCACTTAGTAAGAGAAATCACATTATAATGTAATGATGTGAAAAGCCACATGTACTGTGCTGTCTTCTTCCCTGCCAGTGCCGTTCAAGGCAGGGTAGCAACTAGGATGTGCAAAATAATGTAAATGTGACATTTAATGCAAAATCAACAGTCAGTAATTAATCACTTTTTAGTAGATAGCTTTAACTGATCCTTACTGTGATGGAAATACAGTGTTTCTCTGTATACACAAGAACCACAAGTGCTGAGTGTAACTCACAGCTGTAAGTGAGATCAGAAAGAACTGTGCTTGGAAAACAAGAAAAGCTGAGCAACACCAAGTACTCTGACAAATATAAATTTAAAATAACTAGGATAAGGCACACACAGATTGTGTGAACGTGTTACCTGAAAATCTCTGTACCTCAATTCAGCATCTCTAAAATGTCAAGAAGAAATGTTTCCTATCAAAAGCGTGATCAGAGTATATTTGTTAGTTTTCTGAGCACTCCAGTGTTACAATGATGACTGACTGTTAGGAAGTTAATCATTCTGCCTTCAAAGCAGAGTTTGAATATAGTGCCCTAAGTGACAAAGCACAAAGTAAATAATGAGAAGATAGAATGATGCATATCTGCTTCTTAATCTGAGATGTGCACCCTGTATACTGAACAAAGGAACAGTCCAGTGGGAAAGTAGTCTGTGGCCACGTAAATAAAAATTGTATCATATGGCAAAAGAGCTGAATAAGGTTGCAACATTTCTGTTATCTGAGATTGAAAAAAAAAACCAAAAACGAACACAAAACCTCTTAGCCTAAATGGGAGTATAAAATATGTAAGTTCATTTTGTTGAAGGCATTAAAGGAAACAAAATATAGATGCCCATCACATACAACATATCATCTCTAGATGGTGGCGTAGGAGGCACTGTTCATCTCTCATGACTGCTGGAAGTGGCTTTTTGATACTAGTTAAGCTACAAAACCAAAGATGAACAATGTGACAAAGGGGAGAGTGGCCATCTGTTACACAGAAAAAAAAAAATTAACTGCACAAATACTGTTAAAATAGAATGATTACTGAATAACATATTCTTCCAACTTTGCAATGACATATTATTAACATAGAATATGGGATATCATAAAAATACTAATATTGTTTCCGAATAAGTTAAAGTGCATTTCAGGTTTTGTGGAAGGGTTGCAGAAGGAGGAGAGAAAATACTTTACTCAGTCAGTAAGACAGTCTTTTTAATGATATGGTCCAGATTATTGTCTTTTATACTAGAAGCTCTGTGTGAACACTGTGTAACATTAGCAACAGTAGTCTAGAGCAATCATCATAATGGTCTTACGCTCCCAGTATTTATGTATTCATAGTGTTTTCAGATGTAGTGAAGTCATCATGATGGATTATGACCTTTTTGATAGCAGTTAAGGAATTAAGAGCCATGTATTGGTGTTGGTTTGAGTATCCTTACACATTGATGCAAGCAGCAGCTTTATCTTGCATAAATATGGATAGCCAGTTGCAGCTCTTTTAAATTACATTTTTGGAGAGTCTCAATGTTTTAAGTGAAGAGAGAACACTTGTAGGGAGCTAGTTTTTGCAAAACCAGAGCATCAGTGAGGCAGGAGTTTCTTTTACAAAAGTGTCCCTATGAAGTTAACTCTTCCTCTGCGTCCACTAAATTGTTATGCTATAGGCATCAATTTTGTATAAAGGTAGAAAAGATAAAATTCTCTGTTCTCTTGTCCACTATGCCATTTTAAAGCCCACAGAAGCCTTTGGACTTGAGGTGGTCATAGTATTGTTACATTAGCGTAGGTGGAACATTTGTTAAAAGTGCTTTTGGACAGTCTTAATTATACATAATAATTCTCCTGTCCTTCATTATCCATCTGTGAGGAAGAATCTGTCTTTCATCTAAGAAAAATCGTTTAAGTAAACCTTTTTATGTCAGTATTGTTATCTGTAGTGCGAGGTAGAAGTTCATGTACTTTTCAAGTGAAACCAGTACTAGAGATACAATGCATGTTTACAGATGTGCTGCAGATGTTCTCAGTTTCATATACTGAGGTAAGTCTGTCTCTCACTTGCTATGAAACTGGCTTTTATATTCAGTGTTTGCTTGAGTGTCTAAGCTAGTTTTGACAGCTACAAGGTTTAATGTCTCTGCAGGCGTCATTGTTACAGGTTGATTAAAATAAGATAGACACATAAATTCAGATAAGTGAAAAAGTCAAAAACTCCTAATGGCTTGTTCTTTTTAGTAGTATTTTCAGCCTTTGCTTTCATATGTTGTTTACTAAAAAACTTGTGCTAGAAATGGAGAAGATCATTATTCATTATTAAAAGATCCCTGCCTTCAGGAGCAGCAGGGTAACTAACTTTGTTTGTGCTTTTGCAAAACAACCAGGTTCCAGCTATAGGTAGTTAATAGGAGAGAAATTTGAAGTTATGCAGTTCCTCCAGCATTTGTATTCTTTGTATAAATGTAGCTCTCCTGTAGAGATTTACTCACACAGAACAAAATTATTTCTCCAGTGGATTAGGTTATTAGAATCTCCATCATGCTTTTGCAGAATGCATTTTTAAAGTACTTTAAAATTAGGTTTTGTTTACTTGTTTGTTCTTCATGAGTACTATGATACTCTTGTATTCCTGCATATTTATGTAACTTTTAAAGATTAGAGACTTTTAAAAATGTCATGTAATTTCCTCTGACATGCAGGTCCCTTGGAATTGGTGGAAGCTTTAGAGCATGGAGGGTGTCCCACAGCAGGATGTAAAGGAGTTGGGCACATTAAAAGAGCAAGACATATCGGCCATCATAGGTATGTGCTATGAAACTAATTTTATTCTTTCAATTCAATGATGTATGCACATGGGGTTTTTTAATTGTTGTTCACAAGAAAACAGATTCAAGCTGGAAAAAAATAGGAAATCTTGTAAACCTAAATATGCAATAATTTCAGTTGCCATGGTGAGCATTCTGAAATAAACATGAGCAGTCTGTAACTTCATTTCACCAGGATGTGCCGAGATAAGATTTGTGGAACGTCACTTTTTGTAATTGATAGACTCAGTTGCTCTGTATTTTGTTCCTATGAGGATTCCTTGGCTTGCTGTTAAGATTGCAAAATGCTACAGACAAATACGTATAAAGCAATAACTTGTGAACCTTTTGAAATAGGAGGCCACTAATTTTATTATGGTTTGGACGGTTTTGTTCTGCTTGGTTGGCAGGGATGAGGATTTGCTTGTAGGCTTGGAAAAATGTTAAAAAGGAAATTCCGATTAATGTAGTCCTGAATGACAGCCTGAACAACTTGCTGCTTGTACCTAAAGGTGGTTTTGTTGAACACCTCCTGAAATACAATACAGGAATGTGGACATACCAAGATGTTGTGGAGGAGAGTTGACCTAGAGAGTAGTAGCATGGGAGAATGGAATGAGGGAGGGAAAGACAATGGCAGAGTAAATGGGAAATACCTACTAAGTGAAGATTTTATTCTTTTTAAAACGTTTACAGTTTGAGGTGAATTCTGAATATTTCAGTAAGGAATATACAATTAATGTAACATATTAAATTGGGAATTAAGTATCACAAATAATATCCTGTCCTGTTACCTTTTGCAAATTAGAGTTTCCAGAAGTTTTCTTGGAATTTTTCCATTTCACAGTCATACAGTCCTTGAATGTCATACCACTTCGTGCTTTCTGCTCTCATGGTTAGAGGATTGCTATTTTGTTATTTGTCTATTCAAGTTTTTAAAGTATATTATTAAACTACTGTGATCCAGAAGTTAGCTCTGAAATCTTGTCATGCTTTTGGTGAGAGAATTATGTCCTGTTGAATAGAATTATGCTAAACAGTTTTGGTGGCGTATCAGACTGGTTGAAGTCCTGACTTATCCCTAACAAAGGTACCTGCCAGCAAAACTCACTGTGATGTTACATGTTTAGTGTGCAAAAGCATATTTTGCTGCAAGAAGTTCTTTGCTGTCTACAGCAGAGGCATTGTGTTTGTGTTGTTAGGAGGCAGAAGAACTCCTGATGCTTGTACAAGCTTTATCTCCAGGAAGGGATATGGTAGGTTAGCTCCAGTGACACAACCTGTTGCAGTATGAACTGTGGTGGTGGTGTCATCACACACTATGCCACGTTGCTGTCTCAGATTATTCTCACCCTTTTCCTTTTGTCTTTTTCTGTCCACATATTTTTTGAGTTTACTTTTTCCACTTTTTCTACCTTCCATTTTGAGAAGCTTTGTTGCACTCAGCAGGATAACTCCTTAAACAGTCAAATTAGTACTTAAGAATCACAGAATTGTCTCAATTGGAAAAGACCTTTAAGATCAAGTCCAGTCGTTAACCTAACGCTGACCAGTCCTTGACTAAACCATATCCCTGAGCACTTTATCTACAAGACTCTTAAATACCTCCAGGAATGGGGACTCCACCATTGCCCTGGGCAACTTGTTCCAATGCCTAATAACACTTTCAGTAAAGAAATTCTTCCTAATATCCAATCTAAACTTCCCTTGGTGCAACTTGAGGCCAGTTAGCATATGGTAACCTACTGCATTCATGTTCTTAGTCCACTGCAAATGTGAAGTAAACTAAACTTACCTAAAAAGCTTCCTGGCTGCTTAGCTGAAACCCATTTTATTTCATATTCCAGTAGACTGAGTCTTGTATGATTTATTAGTACACCTGATCTGTAAGGCAATAACATCCAATTTAGGGTATTATCTTCTTTACCATGTGCTATCTCAATTACACAGAATCAGGTGAATATACCCATTTTTAGCCCAAGGCTGAAACTTAAAAGAAACCCTAAGTGAATGTGTCAGAAAAGTTTTTAATTTATGATCTCAGTAATTAAATGTTGGCACTAAAACTTCTAATGTTTCACAGGGAAGGGATGAGTAAGAGCTGTACGTCTACTTAGTTAATGTAGCCTTTGCTTTTATAACTAGATTTTCCATGATATTTAAAGTTGTTACACTTACTCATCCTGTATATTAAGAAAAGAAGTAAACTCATGGCAATCTATTGTGATTTATTTTTACTATGGTGTCTTAGAAATCCTATTATTTGCACATTAACTCATAGTTCTAGGGGATGAATGTATAACAAAAGATTTTGTTGATCATGACAGATATTTGCTGTTTCATAGCAAGTAAATTAACACCGTCAAGCATCTTATTCACTTACTATATTGGTATGTTCTTTGTGCTGATACTGGTTTTTTCTTGAGCATTTCTGAAGAAAATAAAAAGATTTGTTATTTATCTTGAGTCTGTAGACTTGAGGGTCCAGGTCACCCCAAAAGTTCTAATGTTGTGTGTCACTTTTTTCCCAAATTAACAAGACATTTTTAAACTGGTATAATTATCTCCATCAGGTAGCCATCTTGTGACTCTTCTATCTTGACAACCTTGAAATGTATTTAACCATGCTTATCTTTTTTCATGATGAGGTACGATGTCTATCTACAGCATGAATGCCTGTGTGCAGAAAAGACGGTGATTTAAAATGCTAAGTAGTTCTGAAATAATTTTGAGATCTTGTTCCTTAGGAACCAGATGAAAGCCTCAGTGATTAATTATGTAGTGGGGTTAAAGCATTTACTTTTTGGAAAAGTTGATGTTACTAAGGACTTGGTATATATCACCACTTGCTCCAGGGTTTTCTGCTGTGCAGTTGAAACTGAGACTGATGTGGAGGTTGGTAGCATTATGCAGATCATCTGCATATTTATGATTGTGAATTGTATGCTCTCTGATGTTTAATGCATGCAGTAATTTTCAAGTTCAAGCAGTAATGCGGAGCGGTCAGTTGTAGACCGTTTTGGGTCAAGCCTCTAGGAATAAAGATTTTTACAAGAAACTTTACATATGTTAATGTGTAAGTTGAAATTAACTCAATGTGGTGGAAGCTGTGTTGTAAGAGAACTGCAGCACAGAAATGTGGGAAACCTCAGCTCAGTCAGATGTCTCATCTGTTTGCTCAGTGTGTGCTGAAATGGTTCTTGTCTGATTTTTATGCCAGTCTCAAGTTCCATTTTATCTTTCATGTAAGGCCATTGGCCCCAGCCAAATCTGTTATAAGCTACTCTTGAGTCAGGTTTAAACTGTTGAAGAAGCTTTTTTTCTCCTAAAAAAGAATGCTTTGATGATAAACATGAGTTGTAAATTGTGAAAACTAACATTTGTATCACTTGTTTCCAGACTAGTTAAAAGTGATTTCATGAAGTCAACTGAAGTAAAGGCATCCCTTAACAATATTCCAGCAGAAAAAAAGAATACATCCCCCAGATGTTGTCAGGACCTTTTTGCTGGAGGTTTCATACTAATCATACGTCACTATCAGCAGATGTGGTCATCTGGATGTAGGCCACTCTAGATAAAGTCTGTCCATCAGTTAGTCCAATCTATTCGTTTAGCCCATCAAGGAACCAAATCTGGATGAGTTTTCCTGGAGCTGCCATACAAGTGCTTGAAAATAACCTGCACCTGAAAGACAATGAGGAGCTGGGATTGGTAACATTTCCAACCAGTACAGCTAAACCAGGAGACTTGTCCAGTAGGTGTGCAAAGTATTCCAAGCAATCATAAAGACTAATAATCTATATTTAAAAAATACTTTAGTAGTAACATTATTCTACCAGAGTACCACCTTACTCCTCTTCAGTTTAAGAGAGAATCCTGGCCTGTGTTCCCTTCTGCTGTTAGGTGTAGCTTAGGCCAAGTAATCCATTTGGACTCTGTGTTTCAGAAACTTTGCATACTACTAGAAGATAGAATCATCTCCAGGTGTCAGTAGAAGACTACAGTCCATGTCCACCCATCAGTAGCCCAGTTTTCCTACTAGCTTTAAACTGTAGAGACAAAAGCTATGTGTGTAACCCTACCTAGAGATAGATTGTGAGAGTGATAGAAGAGCAGTTGCATTATAACCACAAATGGGATGCTTTTCTTCCATTGCACAGTTCTGGAAAGGGCTGATGAGGTAACACCTCTGACTTGAAAATCCTAGGCCTGTGATCCTAGGAATTCTTTGGAATGGTACACAAGGAGAAGTAATTGGTGCATTGGGTTTTTCCTTTATTGATCTGTCCTGATTCAATAAAAATGGAAGCTTATTTTAATGCTCAGTTTTTACTCAGCCTATGCAGTACTCTGGAAACAGTGGCTCCCTTTCCTCAGAAAACTGTTATGGACTGCCAGCCACTGCTGTCACTTCAGTAGGATGCAAAGTGTACAGCGGAGAGCTAATTGCCATGCTATGTTGATCCTTCAACACTGAGAGATGGCTGATCACTCTCCTGTGCAAGGAGGGTCAGGAGGTGTTACTGTGAGTATTTGTTTACTGAAACATGGATTGAGCCTACTGGAGCAGATCAGATGATAAATGAGTATCTTCCTGTTGGACCCGTTTCAAAGCTATGAAGCAGTGCTGGAGGGTGTACAGCCCTGTCAGATGTATAGTAGAGGTTTCAAATTGGGTACCTGCTGCTGTTTCCACTTCTTGCCATGCTTCTTGTGCCTCTGGTAGACCTTAGTACCTCCAAGTCAAGGACATCTGATCATTTTGGAAACTGGCTTCTGAACTTCTGCTGTTTTCAAATAATATGCTAAGGCAAAGCACAAGCTGGAGCAAAAATCCAGGTTTATGTTGACAGAAGAGCTAAAAATCCTAATTTAATATTAAATAACCCAAACACGAGGAATTCTGAGCCCTTCAGATGAGTTGTTTCTAAAACTTAGTGTGCTGTATAAATCAATTACTTCTCTTATGTAGGAATAACAAGATTAATTTTGTATTCTTTGTAGTAGACAAGTTACACTGAGCTGAAGGCTGGAGGCATTGAGATTCAGGAGGATTTACTGATTGATCCGGAGCCATGTAACTCATACCCAGGTTCATTCATGCTGTGTTTTGTTGAAACAAAGCGACCAGTGGAAACCCTGAGGGTTCTTTTTGTTGCCCTAGGTAATAGTAACATCAAAGGACTATGAAGGAGTTTTAGAAAATGATACAACAACTTGAATGATTAATTACAAAGAAAAACTCATCTGAATCTAGTGTTCTAAAGCATCATTAATATTGCGGCTATTGTTGACTGAAATTGTTCTTCAGCTTCTGTTTTCCAAAAAAATACTAAAGGAAAAGGCAGTATATAAACAGGCAAGTTCTAATGAAGGGACTGAATTTTGAGGCTTCTTCTTGATTTTTAATTTAAAACATCTTCATGGTGTTGGTAAACAGAAGATCTGCTGGAGACAAAATTGTATTGTCTGATATCATGGTGGTGTAAGGCTTGTTTAGTAACGTGCAATTGAAGTTAAATACGGGATTGGTGGTGTGCAGTGTTTCCTTGAGACAACCCTTTGACTGTTTAAAAACACTATGCCTCAAAACACCCATGTGAGCATAGGACGCTACAAGAAGATTACGTGCTTTGCCTTCCAGCAGTGGCAGAACTAACATTAACCAATATATTCCTGAGTTTCTGATAACTGTTTCATCACAGTGGTATGAGTTTGTCACAGCAAGAACTTAAATCCCACTAGCATTGGCTTCTTAAAACCTTTTTCTGAATAGAAGCCTGTATCTTTCATCTTGCAGTTCATTTGAAAGGGAAAAAAGACATCATTGTGATAGATACAGCAATATGAAGAATTGAGAATATGAAACAATTCTCTTCTTTCCTGGTGTTCCTCTTTTCTTCCATCTTCTCATCTTTCAGTTCATGTTTTTTTCTTCTTTTAATGTGTCTGACAGAGGCTAGTCCTAAGGCAGAGAAAACCAGTAGGTTGAAACATAAATGTAAGCAGAAGTATAGAAATAATTCTAAAATAAAATGCCGAAGTCTGTTTAAGTAGAAATAAAGTTAAATGCTCCAAGTTGTATTCTTATTTGTATATTCTCTTCTATGTCTTTAAAACGTTTTCATTAACAAAAGCAATACTCTGTTTCAAAGTGTAGTGCCTTAGAGTCCAGCCACCCATTTGGCTATATCTTATTCTACTGTATCAACTTCTGGTATGAGGGTTCTCATGGCAAAAAACTTCAATGCCTGTACCTCAGATGAGGTGCTGGGACTACCACCCAGTTTCTCAGAAGGCAAAAGTAGCTGTCCTGTGTAGATCCTCTGGGAATGGATGGTTGTATGACCCTTGAAGACACTATACAGGCTGTTGTGGAACACCATCTGCTTGGAATGGCATTGAACAGAGATCTCATCTTGATTAGAAAAGCAGAAATCATATTCTACTGGCATGTTTTTCCTCCATAATTCAAGTTCAGCACAGCTATGCAAGGGTTAAAAAAAAAAAAAGGTTGATACTGCCTTGTTTTCAAATGAACCAACTGACAAAAGCAGATGTGGCATTGGACTCCTGTGTCAATAACCTCAGCAAAGACTGACTGACTTGGCATGTGTGGCCTCAAGGAATTTCCTCCTTTTATGCTAGTGTTGAGAAAAGTGTAAATTTCAACCAGCTTTTTGTTTGTGATGGTAAGACCAAAATTAGAGTACTGATATTGATCTAGTCTCATGATAGGAATTAATTCATACACACTGTGAATCCAAAGGCTCACCAGTAAAGGAAAAGGAGAATGTATGGCATATTTTGAATAAAAGGCCTTGTTTTGTTCTATGCTTTGTAAAACGAACATGGTAATGAAATCTGTTGGTTCTCTATTCAGTTATTGTAATTTGGAGGTTGCGGGGTGCATGTCTGGCAAGGCAGACTTGTTTACATTATACATTTCTGTTTGGAAATCATGCATGTAACAACCAGTGAAAGAAATGCAGGGTTGCAGTAGTTTATGGTAAAGCAGATAGTTGTATTCTTGAAAAGAAAATAAACAAAATCCCAGGACATGAGTTTTTTTACCATTGTAGAGGTCCTTGTAATAATACAGGTGAGTAGGAAAGCATAATTTTAGGTTATGGTTAGTGTCATGGTTCATGAACCAGAAATAGCACATTATGTTTAGTACAGCCTGTCCTGTATCTTAAATAGAGATTTGAAAACTGAGCATGTTGTTTTTCACTGCTGCGGCATATATATACCTTTCAGAATTTGGGATATTCTGTTTGAAGTGTATGTAGTCTGACTAACCAGTCAAACATTGCATTGCATTCTTCCAAGGACAAAATCCTGTTTCAGCCCAGTGTGATTTGTGTTGCTGTTCCTCCCTTTCCTACCTTTGTGGGAAGCACAACTTCCACATTTGTTAGAGTAATATTTACAAGTCATTATCAAAGCATAGTGTCAAATTCTCTCTTTCTCTAGATGGAGTGTTGTGAAATAGGGATTGTTGAATGATAGGAAAGACTGAAAATATCACAGTCTTTTAATAGAGTGTCACACAATGGCATTTGCAAAGATGGAGCATTCACTGCAGTGAGAGGATGCGCAGCATTCCTTATACTGTGCCCTTGCAATGCAGCTTCTGTGTGGACAGTAGATAATAGAAATACACTCCTTTGCAGGAAAAATAACCACAGAAACATTATCTTGTTTGGAGAGAGGTGGATATAGTCAAAGACACCCTGTATATTTTGTATAAATTGCCATGAAAGGTATGTGAGAGAGGCTAAACATTTATCAAGCAATTTTCCAGAATGTATGCCATAATACAGGTTAATACAATTTGTGTTGCAGAAGTTGTTCTTGTAAAGAACATTCAGGTTGAGGTTTTAAATCAATGGATTTATGAACATTTTGATGTAGGCTACTTACTGTATTTATATTAATTAATTGCATCTACTTCTAGAAAACTGGTCTCTGATGTCATTTAATTTCAACTGAGTGAAGTCAGTAAAGTGTGTGAGAATAAGGAGTCATTTCTCTTCTTCAACTTCTAGTGCAGTCAGCTGCCCGTATTCTGAAATGAACGTGAACAAAGAGAGCCTCTTACCTGACCGGTTGAGTGGGGAGATGCCTGCAGCCAGTCCTGTCCCCAGAAACAGAAAACTGGAAGCAAGTGAAAGATCCATCTCTCCTGTAATCAAGTAATTAAGATTGAAGTGATGTCTGTGACTAAGAGCAGGACTTTATTTCAGTGTTCTGGAGTTCGTAGCTATGTAATGGCTGAATGGTTTCAGAAAGGCATGCCTATTTATCTGCATTTTTGTTTACAGGCAAGAAATGGTTTGTCAGTGCTTATCAGAAAGGTCACTGAGCTGTCAAAGACTGATACAGACTTCACTGTGTATGATTTAACAAGAGTTTGGTTTCATCTTCAGTGTAACTATCAAGACTACTGAGTGGTTAATTGGAATTTAAAATTGATTGTTTGCCAGTTGGTTTCACTTAAAAAAATTATTTCTTTGTGTTTCTTTTGTTCACTGGGATGGCCTTATTGATGTGACTGTAAATTAATGTTGCTCTTTGAAGAACAGCCACTGTAAATTCTGTTGTTACTGTGGGAGTGGGGAATCAAATGACTGGGAGTGAGTTTAGCAGGAATGATGCTAACGTCTGTAGCTGAAGCTTCTACAGAAGCACTAAGAAAAACCAAAGGGATGTGATACAAAGATGATGATTTTCAGATGATGTTTTTCTATCAGAAATTGTAGACAGCAGCTCCTGTGCTTATTTTGAGTTGTGGGGATGCGTAGAGAATTGAAGGAGGAAAGGAAAAGAAGAGAGGCTTTTCATTCTTCTAAAGGGCTATATTAATGTAAATGTGAAAATGTAAATGTTCATAGTGAAGAAATGATTTCCAGTTCCCACTGTAATAACTATGTATTTTCAATAGATGGTATTTTAAATTACATTTACAGGGACCATTTCAGCTTCATGCTTTGAAAACCAGAATATTCAGCTGTTGAAGAGCTGCTTTGATTGCTTTTCTAAACGTAGGGTGTCGTAGAAATCTGAAGTGACTCAATTACCCTCTGACAGGCAACCTGGGTACCATCCCAGTGAAGCTAGTAAGAGTTTGAGCAGTGTGCTCTGTGACAGGAACGGTGTTAAGTGCTGCTTCTTTTACTGTCCCAATTAAGAGACTGGGTAACATTTTTTAAGGGTCCTGCCTGCACAGCGGTGTGTCATGGAAGGGAGAGAGGAAGGATGGGAGGAAAATGACACTTCAGAGTTTTCTCGTGTTAGTGGATTATCAAAAATAACATTATTCAAATTCTGTTCCTATTGAATTACAAACATTTTACCTTTGATTTCATGGGGAAGAGAGTTCTATATTGTGATTTCTGAAAATCCTGGATATACAATTTTGTTAGTGGCAAGTAAAAAATTTCTGTGTATTCCTTCAAACAAACAAACCTTGTGTATCTTCAATTACATTAATGACTCTTTACCCATAGAGAAAATAAGTTGCACAACTCAGCTGCTTTCAGTTTTGAACACTTTGTTAATTTGTTTTAAACAGTGACAGAAAATGCCCCAGCCCTGGTCACATTGGTATGAAATCTTCAGCTCACAATCGGTCATATGGGAAAACTGTGCCAGAAACAACAAAGCAGGAAGATACAGAAAGTAAATCTCCTTGCAAGAAGCCCCTGTTATGTGATGTGAAAGAAAAGAAAGCACCTGGGTAACTATCAGTTCCTTTCAAAGAATGGGGTTTATGGAGTTGGTCAGTTTAAAATGCTGCTTACCAGGCAGTGCAGTACAGTGGTTTGTCTGTGGAACTCTTGGAAGCAGTGGGGAAGGAGATGGAAGTTATATTAGAACTATATATTATATTAGTTGTATAGGAGCTGTCTTTATATTAGAAATGGGGGGGAAGGAGTATCACAATGTATTTAAAAGTAAGAAATCCATATCAGAGAGGAGAGGAAAAGTACTACAAGACAGAAATTATTGGAAGTTGAGATCCTTCATCCTTACCTCTGTGTACAAGTATATTATTGTATATGTACAAGTATGTACATACATTCAAAAATGAAAAGTAATTCCTTAACTCTCAGGAGTTAACATGAAATAGTTTCCAAGCTTGCACTGGAAAAGAGTATTTATGGTATAAAAAAGGCTATCAATGAAACCAAAAGGATATAATTCACTGTTTTCATGGGGATATGTGAGGCAATAGGGTTCCCAACATTTTTAATTAGTTACAGTATTTTATTGGCTATTTTGATACAGAAATAGAAGATGCCCTGGAATAAGGAGTGTCATTTCTTAAATATTTACATTAGCTACTTTATCAGGCATTCATAATATATGAACTCTAAGTGTTAGCAATAATAGTGTCTTGAGAGACTTTGGAGAGTTAGTATTATACAGTAAATACCTCACAGTAAAGCTAATGATTGAAACTTAACTGTTTTATTTAGAATCCATTAAATCCTCAAACACCTCTGCAAGATTTACTTTTAAAATATTTTATCAAACTGGGTTAACCAGATCTGGCAGCATTTTATGATTTCCCTTCTTTTTTCTACTAGATAACTATTTTTAATTTTCTGAACTGTTATTAATTGTTTCCTTTATTCCAAAAACCTATGCTAAATAAAAAACATAATTTAACGTGTGGCATTTTTTGTCTTTTAAAATTGGTCAGCTTTTCTTTAGAACATTCTTTTAGATTATTTCTATCAGGTGATATTGTTCAGGTTGTATTGAAAAAGATTTAGTAGGGGCATCAAGCAGTGTCAGTATTATTTCCATAACACAAATAAACAGCATTCACTAGTCATACTCATGTGAATTTAAAAGCAAAAAAAGACAGAAGATAGTTCCCTGTGTGGTTTTGAAATAACGTGTGTTAAATAATAGTTGTCGTTCATCACTTTAACCATAGTTAATTAATCTTTTTTTTAGAATAAAAAATTGACTTTACAGACTTCTAAAATTATTTTCAAAACAATTTTTTTGCCTTTTATTTCTTAGAGGATGTTATCTTTATGACCTAAAATAGCCAATATTTGTGCCATCTATTCACTGTACTGAGTCATTTTTATTCAGAGAAAAACAGCCTTGTGCCAACTTTGAACTATCCAGGGGCTTTGCAGTTTGTATTTGAACTGTTTGAATATACTGATGACTATCTGCATTTTATCGTCTAGCTTTCCACATTCTTTGTGTCCAGCATAGTTAGAGAGGACTTTAAATTGAATCAACTTCTTTGAAAAAGGCATGAAAAATGGTGTTCACAACATTAGATATATATGAACTGCTAGAGTTATAAAATATTGAGCATCTGGTTATTGCAATACTGAGTGGATCTTATTACGTGTGTATTCAAAGTACACATGCATAATTTAAGGTATAGATACATATACTTGTGTGCTCTTTAGCTGCTGAGCTCATAGTGAGTTTTTAGTTACGTCTCACTTCAGTAGAGTTGTGTATACCTTTATATTCCAGGTAATATTTTGTTTCATAGAAGTCCTTGATTGAGGAACCAACCACATGCAAAGCCAACAATGAGATTTATTTTTTTGTGTTAAATCTAAGTGGTACTCAGCTAATCTCCAGTTCCAGTTACTCTTTTTCTTCCCTCCCTC
>VZZY01009676.1:0-74633 GCA_013400335.1 Eurystomus gularis | reverse complement strand
TGTGCATACAAACAGTTACACTAGAAAATTTTGGTTTGCAAAAATGTGTGTAAAAACTGCGGTCTGTCCCTCTGGAATGTTCCTGAGATTAAAATTCAAGATAAAAATTACATGCCTACAGCATATTCAGTTTTATTTTGAAAGTATCTTTGTACTATTTTCAGAGTAGCAAAATAATTTCACTAATAGGCATTCCATTCTGGTAATACTTACAGTGAAGGACGACGCACACTCGAGCTTGGGAATCAATGGTACTACCTTTTAAAAGAAAATTCAGTTTATCTTCCAGCCCCTTCAGCAAAACCTATGATTCATGATACTATCTTGTATTTAACTAGGGAGATAACATTTCTGGATGTATATTGCTATGAAATTGTCCTCAAGAAAACAGGAAGGTACATGTTTCCTCACAAGTTTTGATGATCTCTCTTCCTTAGGCTGAATTACAATAATCACTTTCTTTGACTTTGGAATTAATTGCACAACTGTGTAGCATCTTATTTTAGAAGTTTTCTGTGTTTGTGGAGGTTAGGAAAATAATTTTTAAGTAAATAAACACAGGCGATATTTCTGAGGAAGATTCTGTGGAGAATTCCTTTGTGGCACAAGAAGGCAGACCCGCTGTATGCATTCCACTGGCATTGCTTGTTGTATTATTTGTGACCTACCATACTACAAAGGCTGGATTTTCCAATGTGCTGTGTTCATTTTGCATAATTAATGGTGTGTTAAATATATTTCTGTTGATGTCAGTGAACTTGCAGCTCCTAGCTGATTTATTCCCAATTGCTTACTTGTGTTTACATAATCTTGGTTTACACTGGAAGAGGTTGCCCAAGTGGGTTTTGGATGCTCCATCCCTGGAGGTGTTCCAGGCCAGGTTGGATGGGGCCTTGAGCAACCTCTTCTAGTGGGAGGGGTCCCTGCCTGTGGCAGGGGGGTTGGAACTAGATGATCTTTGAGGTCCCTTCCAACCTAAACCATGCTATGATTCTACAATTTAGTAGCATAAATAGCATTTAATATATAAATTCTATTCAATAGTAGAAATGTAAACAATGGAATTAAATAGGTCTTATGTGGATTTGTGTTTTGAGGTTAGCTAGTCTTCATGTCCAACAAGGTGCTAGCTCTAGTTTGGCTTTGTTTTTACAAATGTGTTTGGCTTTTCTGCTACACAGTAAAGCATGAGTTCCTGGAGAGGGCTTTCTTGTAGTCTTGACTTCAAGATTATTCTGTCTGGTGCCTGTTTTTAGAAAATGTTCATTATGTGCTTAATTTAGTACTTCAGTTTAGTAAGAATTGTCCAAAGCATTTTCAAGTTCTTAAAAGCAGAAGGAAATAAACATACGCATAATGTTCAACGAGTTCATATAAGCATCATTTCTGTAAGAACCCAGGCTGGAAATACCTTCCAAAAGGCAGAGTTTGAAAAGGAACTTCCCAGGGGCTGACTTTAAGATGCAAATACACCCACTACCCCTCCTTGGGAGGTTCTTATTTCCACCTCTCTTTCCCCGTTTTTCTCAATACAGGGAAGGCATTCCCTCTTCGCAAATGTTTGGGCTGGCAAAGCTGAGGGAGCAGCCACAGGCAGCAGGCAAAGAGCAGCTCTTCTGTAATGCCAAAACAGTAACAAAAGAACACAGATACAGTGTGATGATTAACCGCTGCACAAGTGAGTCAGCATAGGACAGGAGTTGGAGTGAGGTGGAGATGAAAGCTGGGCAGCAAAAAAGGAGTAGATGTTGTTTCAGACAGCTCCTGAAAATGACCTGGATAATCAGTAAGACTTTGTAGGTGATGCAGCAGCTATACAGGTGTTCTTCACTCTTCCCATCTTCTGCCATGGACACATCTACTGCCTTCATTTGTATGTGTTCCAGTTTCAGTTATGAAGTGAAATGTGTTGATACGATTTACATAATCATAGCTTACACTACTCCTGAGCCTTCATTGCAAAATTCATGTCGGTAGTCATGCCATCCATGTAAGTCAGAAATTAAATCCTTTCTTTTTATGATGATACAGCATCCTTTGTGTGGGAATCCTGGTGTGTTAATAGCATTGTTATAAGGGATATCATAATGCTTAGTGATTTTTATGATGTATTAATAAAAAAATGAACATCTTATTTTCCTCAGAGGAGTACTACAAACAAAGGACTCCATAAAGAACAAAGAGTGTGAAGAAGAGGAGACAGAAAAGCTGCTCATTTCAAATCAAGTTAAAGGTAAATTGGCAGTAATTCATTTGTTTCATATTAAAATCAAAAGAACTAAAGAAGTGTGATATTCCTTGAAATTCTTCATGAAACTGCATTGCAACTTATTTTCCACATTCATTACTTCTGTCCAAAAAATTCTTCACAGCAACACTTTTAGCACTGTTTCTTCATCTTGGAGTCGTGAAAGGCTTTGCTAAGAACTTTATCGCAATTGTGAAGATGAGTGCAAAATAAATGCTGGTATAAAAAGTTTCATTTCACAAATATTTTCCCACTGATTTTTAAAACCAGGAAATTAAACTAGTCTGAGTTATAAAGATATAATGTTCACTTACTGCTTCAAAAGTGTATTGAAAGAAAGTTAAAGCTTTTACACGTTACAGGCATAATGCAAAGTTAAGATGACTTACTTAACCCAACCTCATTTGGGTTGTGCAGTCTGATACTTTCCAGCAGTCCATATGCAGAACAGACTTTCTTTTTCATGAGCGTTACAGAGGGATGGCTAAAATTTTTACTTCACTGAAAAAATGGAGACAGTCCAGTGAAGGGCTACCAAGGTGATTATGTAGTTGAAGGACTTGACAGGAACAGAGGTTGAAGGAATTTGGGAAGGAAAGGCTTGGAGGAATCTAGTCACAGTCCTCCAGCAACTAAAAGGCAGTTTTAGAGAAGATGGAGATACCCTCTCCTCTAGGATGCACAGCGGTGAGAAAAGGGGAATGGAGTTGCTTCAGGGAAGTTTTGTCTGAATGTAAGGAAGAAACTTCTCACCATAAGAACAGTTGGAATAGATTGGCCAGAAAAGAGGTGGAATCTCTCTTGCTGGAAATACTTAAGACTTGGCTTGACATGGCCCTGAATAACTTAGTCTGATGCTGTACTCTTGACAGAAAGTTGCATTATACGGTCTCCAAAGGTCCCTTCTAGTATGGACTTTTCTTTGATTTAGTGATTCTGTGTGGTTGTATGCACTGCAGTGACAGATCTCTTGGCTTTTCTCTGAGCCAGTTGGACAAATAGAGGCAGCTGTTCATTATTTATTTTTATCTTCATTGTTTAAAAAAATTCAGCACAAAAACTACCACATTACAGTCTTATATTCAATGATTATTTTGCATGTTTGAAACTTAGTATGTCAGGCTAGTTATTGGACTGAGTCAGCGCATTGTTTCAGTGCAGCTTTTGCTGCTGTATTTTTAACTCATGCAAGCTCAATGAGAAGCTAATTAGGTCTTAATTTCATAATTTAGTTCCCTGAATTTTTAGATTTTTTTTTCTTCAGTAATTTGTTGTACAACAAAATTTGTAAGGCTTTTGTCAAAAATGTTGAGAATTGACTAACTGTTGTTCTTTAAGGGCTACATTTCTTACCTTTTAAGTGAACTCATCGTTGTAAAACCCAGGAAATTCTTTGAGATGAGTAGAGCATTGCGTAAAGATAAAATTAAGGTACTGTTTTATTTTTAGTTATTAACCTCTGATACATTTCTTCCATCTTAAAACATCATTTGTTTACTAGCGCTTTTCAAGTAGATCTAAGAGGCACTCTGAAGAACATGTGAAGAATGAAAGATTTCATCTATTACAAAGGCTGTGTAAAAAATCCAGGCTGTTACAGTGTTTTGAAACATCATGTAGTTCAGAATTCTGGAGAAAATGAAGCATTAAAGGAAGAGTCTCTCTAAAGCAGATGAAACAAAGAGAGTTTTTGGTCATTTCAATCATAGGATCATAGAATGGCCTAGGTTGGAAGGGACCTTAGAGATCATTTAATCCAACCTCCCTGTCATGGGCAGGGACGCCTCTCAACTAGATCAGGCTACTCAAGGCTCTGTCCAACTTGGCCTTGAACACCTCCAGGGAGGGCGCAGCCACAACATCTCTGGGCAATCTATTCCAAAGTCTTGCCACCCTCGTACTGAAGAATTTCTTCCTAAGATCTAATCTAAATCTATTCTCCTTCAACTTAAACCCATTACCCCTTGTCCTATCAGTGGACGCTCTTGTAAAAAGTCCCTCCCCAGCCTTCCTGTAGGTTCCCTTCAGGTATTGGAAGGCAGCTATTAGGTCCCCCCGAAGTCTTCTCTTTTCAAGAGTATTTTGTTCCAGCAGAATGGAAATGCACTGTTTTGGTGTTGATTTTGCATTACATAACACAATACAAAAAAATTAAAATCAAATATTTGGGAGCGTTTTATATTGTCTGCAATTCTTTTTTCTTTATTCTAAGAAAACTGGCCTGATTTTGTGAAGCATTTTGAGTTTGGCAAAATTGACTATTTGGATGAAGTTTCACAACAAGCTCAGTTTGCTAAGGATGCATTTCTGTGTAGGGTCTTGCATAATTTGATTTATAAAGCTAGAACACTTACTTTCTTATGTTACTGTTCAGCAAAAGTTGTCTTTTTTGCCTCCTTTGTTTAAATGTGCCATAATACTTAATCTTTAGGATGAAAATGGATTATTGAGTTCTTGCTGTCATAGTTATGGAAAGCTCAAGCTAAAATAACTGCAGTTGTGCAGACTTTTGTGGACTGTGACTACTGGTATCTGTGCTTGTTGCCCTGTTTTTTCTGCATGTCATGTACATTATTATTCTTCAACCTACTTTTCCTGTACTCCCTTGACCAGTTCTCTACTGATACTTTATAGAGCGTGTACTGCTAGCTTCTCTTTTTTGGCAAAATATTATTTGGAGTTCAAAGAACTCACTGCAATCATGGCCCCTTCATACTAGCTTTTTTTATGGACACAAATCCTGTCGTTAAAAATCTGACACATGAGGAGCTAGACATGCAGGAGGGAATGAAGAATGTTAGTGGTCTCAATGCCAGAAAATGTTGGCCATTTAGCTTCTTCGAAACATTAGGTTGCATTTTGTTGGAAAGTAGCTTGTTGAGAAGATAGAGATGAATTGGGGAAGGTCTGGTTCAGGGAGGATAGCAAGGTGGCATTAAGTATGAAGAACGTAGAGGCAGGTCTCAGGGTTAAAAGTGTGAACTTACTGCATCTGGCTCTGCTATCTCACATGGAACTGGCAAGCAAATTTTGTTTCTTTGCTTACTTGGCTCAAGGAGCTCTTTGTAGCTCTGTGAGGAAAGTAGTTAACCCATAGTACACCTGAAGTTACTGTTCTCCTAAACGTCCAACTTGAGACATAAATTGGAGTACGTGGTGTATTTTCTCTGGCTCACAGAAACAGATTGCCTTTCTATGGGAAGCAGGGCTGGCAGAGCAAGGAATACCAGAGCATGAGGGTAGGAAGAACTTTTAGATGACTGGTATTACACATAGATTGTAGGCAAAATACTGTGCTTTGCACTGTCTTTTGCAAGAAGTTGCCCAAACTAAACCTAAAACTTCCTTTTGTCAGAGATGTGTTATACCTGCTGCAGGATTTGGAACTTTGTGTTTTTTTCTTTTCCTCCATCTAGTTGGGTAAATTGGCACTTTATGTGCTTCTTTTGTGCTGTTGATCCTACCTATGAGGCGAATAGACACAGCCTGAGAAGCAGAGCCATTTTTGCCCCCATCATCAAAGGCGTTAGGCACTGCATTCCTTTCCATGTCGGTAAACAGAACTCTTAAATGTGAATAGATGGAGTGCAAGGTTTAGCATTATGCAGTGTCACCTTACTGAACTTATTTTCTGCTAACCTCATTCATAACCAGCTGACCCATATTTGCTTGAAGGTTGCAAAAAAACGAGGCATGGACAACTGCACAGCATAGATTTTTCATCTGGGACTGCTGGGATTTGACACAGCTGTAAACTATTGAAAATAGAGACATATGGGATAGCTAGGTAACCTTAGCTGTCATTGCTGCTACTCACTATGCATGTACCTATCTATATGCTCTTATGTATACATATGTTTAAACATATGTGAAAATGGAAGAAAATAGCTTCCAAGCAATTTGCTTGGAAGTTTCTTCACACGGTATAGTCATCTGCTGTTTATGTTACAGTATCAATGTATTGGCATGTTTTGCATGGAAAACAAGAAAATAGCTGATAATTTATATTTTCAACTCTTTAAGAGACCTTTTTTAGAAATGAAAAATCAAGGGATAAGGATGGGAAAGGGATTCAAGGGAACAGTAAAACAGGCTTTACATGCATCATGCTTGCTGCCTTACAAGACTTCCTTTCACACTGAGAATTTTAGTAGGTATAAGCTCTATGGAACATTTGAAGAACAGTGAGGTATAAATAGATATTTAGGGAACTCACTTCCAAAAGTAAGAGTATGATGCTAGGAAAAAATTAAGGAGTCTTTAAAAATTTAATCAGTGGTCTGACAATACTGACTAAATGGCTTAAGAATCGATGTCTGAATAATTGACACTGATCTTGAAAATAACAAAAATTTAAGCTAGAGGAGCAGAACAACACAGGCAAGTGTAATCACATCCTATATTGGCCCTATTATATATTCACAGTCCCATTGTGCTGGCAAAAATTTATAATAGGAATTTGTGCCCTAGTTGTTGGGCACAAATATATGAAAACTAGAACAGTAAGGATAGGGAGAACTGTGAATAATAGCATCTTCCAAGAAATGGAAATAGAATGGAGCTGTAATAGAAGTGGGCGATCCAAACTGGTGCAGGGATTTGTGAGTGACTGCATGAAGCCATGTTAGTAAGGAATATTAGCAGTAGGTTCTTTGTTGACTGTTTTGTTCAGAAATGAATTCCAAAGGTTTTCCACAATTCTGCTCAGCTAATGGGAAGCACTCAGGCCTGCATTCATAACAAGCACGTTGCTTTTGCATTTGCAGTCTTACGCAGTTTGACATCATTTGAGGCATGCCTCTTCAACTCTTTCCTCCTCCACACATCTGCAACTGCCGCTGCTCTCCAGACAGCAGCAGCAACAGCAGCATGTGGCTGAAGCCACCCTCCCACTGGTACATGTCCTTTAAGAATGGTAGGATGGGAGCTCATTCCTTCCATTATGGATGAGATAAAAAGGGAAATGACCTTGTAAAAAAACTCCATAGCAGCACGGAGGAGTTAAATGTTATTTTCCACATAAAACATTCAGTGAAAGTGGGAGGAGGGAATTTGCAGACATTTGTGGTTTTTCCTCAGAAGAACTGAAAAACATTTTGTAGTAGATGAGGCATAAACGTCGTGTGGGCTGGAACTGTACAACTGATTCACTTGGAATTTTGTAGCAGTGCAGTGCTGCTTTTGATGAAGTTATAGCAGCTCAACCCTGGAATTAAATTCATTCTTGTACTACTGTACAACCATTAAACGTGGGTGTGATTTATTGTATGAAAATATTTACAGTTATTTGACCTATGGTGTGGTATGCTACCAGTTATGTTGGCGTAAAATTGTGTTGTGTTGGAAGAGGCTTTTCCCTTGTAAGAGTAGTTACATTTATGTAGAGCCAATATAATCACAGTCATACTAATGGAAGAGCAGTCATGGTACTCCCCTAAATCTGGTCTAAGCAAAACTGCACAGCTTGTGTAGGGAGGCCCATATATATATCTTATATATACTGTAACTGATCTCATCACTTGGGGATTTAATGCTTGTCTGTTGCTTCCTGTTGTTGAAGATGTTGAAGAACCCAGCATGCAGAGACTTCTTCCTCAACCAGTTACTGTGTCTTCCAAGTTGCAAATCCCTGGCTTACCCTTGCGCTGGGAACAGCAGAGCAAGCTCCTTCCAAGTGTAGCTGGGATCCCAGCCAGTAAAGTTTCTAAGTGGAGTACAGATGAGGTAGGTTTCCCCTGTATCTTCTTTCTCGCTGCCATTGCCCTTGAAGTCTTGGTTGATTTCAGAGCTTTAGATTAGCCCCATGGATTAACAGTAATGCATTAGTACTCGGAGGATTAGAGTCAGCCTGACCTAATGTTAACAATTCCCCAAAATGCCTGTGCAGCTGCCATTCAGCCCTGGAAACGTTAAGTATTAATGAGTAGATAGGTATAGATACAGATAAATATGTATGTGTGTGTACATATATATTCACTGGGGTTAAAAAGGAAAAGTGCTGGATGAATGGCCCAGCAGATCAGGTGCTCAAGGTCTACACTAATAACATCTGGCACCCACAGAAACATTCTGGAGGAATGATTATGGGGTCAGCATGGACCAAGGAGCTATTCCTGATGCATAGTTTGGATGTGTCACACTGTTTTGGAGAGCGAGAGCATAGTGCAGAGAGGAATGGTATGGAGATGGTCAGACCATGACAGCTGATTTCAAGATTAGAGCCCTGTCACTGTTCAGTGCTTGGACAGGCAGAATCTTGTCCCTGGCTTTACTTACAGAAGTACCTATGACTAAGGCAGTTTTCTGCAACCGGGACAGTTGGATGTCCTCCAATCAGAGAAAAAAGAAGCATGAACTATGAAAAAGGATTTGCTAATCTATTTGCTGTGAATATTAAAGAAGAGGAAAGCAGCAGCCATCTTGGTTTGTAAGAAGTAATTCACCAGGAGAAGATTCATGGTTCTGGATCTGCATGGATAGAATAACCTGTGCGGTTTTGAGGTAGTAGCCATATCCCACTCTTAGATATCCTGTGGACAAGAGTGGCACAAGCTGTTTCAGTTTGCAGGTTTTGTGAATCCTGTCCTTAAACATCCAACTCCATGACTCCACGCACTTACAAAAGAAGGTGGAACAGCTAGTACGAGGCTGTAAGAACAATAGCTAAAAAACTTTATTTTAATAATTGTCAACCTTTGAGACTATTTTGAGAAAAACACTGATCTTACTACATCTTTTGCTGTATACTTTGGTGGCAGGTCTCTGAATTTATACGGAGTTTACCAGGATGTGAAGAACATGGCAAGGTGTTTAAAGATGAGGTGGGTTAGTTTTATTTCAAAAAGACGGAGTGCAAAGCTTCGTGGAAAGATTAATTTTGTGTCATCATTAAAGTGCATGTAAAGTAGTAGCATGAAGTATATGTTTAAAGTCAGACAGAAATGTGTGGAAGATTAGGTTGGTTTGCAGGCTGTGGAGTGGGAAGGAAGTAAAGATAAAACTGTCAGCCAGGTGCTTCTCTAGCTTTTTTTTGTTACTGCAACTGAAATTACATAGAACTAATGGTAGAAGAAGAGCAACTTCGTGACTTACTACTGTTCTCTCTTAATCTGGTTTGAGGAAATTTTTATAAGTCTTGTTATTTTACTTCAGCAGGATGTTCCTAAGTAAAATAAAGCAGAGCAGTGGTTCAAGATAACCACCTCTTAAAACTCTTTTACATCTTGTCTGATCACACTTAGCTTTTCCTGGGCTTCCTCCTGATGTAGCCAATTTACAAATGTGATTTGAGTGAGCAGGAAGCGAGAAGATCTGAAGGCTTCTGATGAAGTTCAAAGGAGTGTGTGCTCACTTTGTGAGCATGCCAGGCATGCATTCTGGTATCTGAGAAGATTGTTGTGCCAAAGTTGTCATTAGGAAGCAGTAGGGCTTTTAGGTACAATAGGCCTTTGTGAGCTATGTTGGCTGTTCCTTTTCTGCTCAGAGGTTAGTTCCTGCTGTTAATGCTTGGTTTCAAAAAGGCTGTTTGAACACAAATTGCCAGAGTGAGTAGTTCAGGCGCTTATCCCAGCCAGACCACCTGAATGGGCAGAGTCTGATACTGTAATATCCCAAGTCAGCCAGCCTTTCAGGTGAAGAATAATTGTGGTACTTAGACCTGAGAAGTCACCTCCTGAGGAAAACACATACAGATGGCCCTGCTAATCTCATAGGACAAAAGTTTTCAGGCTGTGCTACAGACTGTAATGACTATTACAGTTGCATATCAAAGGACTAACAGGCTGCATCTCTGAGCATTTTGCACTTGCTGAGATGTTAGGCTCTTTACAGTTGCAGTAGGTATGCAGGCGTAGATCATCCCCTATGTCACTTGGAGTGTCTCACCAATTAATTTAAGATAATAAAAGCTGGCATATTGTTCATCAACTCAGCAGGTGGGAAGTGTCACAGAGATGGATGAATCCTAAACACTTTCATTCTCAGAGGTGTAAGAGAATACTTCCCCTCTTTAGGATTCACCCAGCGTGGACTGGCTGGCATCAGTAGGTAGAAGATGCTGGTTCAAACTTCTGCTGTGGAAATGAACCTTCATCCTGCTTATATTAAGATGCTTCAAAAAGCTGGGCACACGCACGTTCACACGCTTCTGGTTCTGAGCCCACCCAATCTGGCTTTGTGCACAAAATGAACAGAAAGTAATTATGGTAACTGCTCACTGCAGTGTTCCTCAACTCACAGTCCTGGGGTGTACCTTGCAGGCTTCCTTTCGAACATGTCTTATTCAGAAAGCTTGTCCTCTAGTCCTACAGAAACTTAATTACACTGATTTTATCTCAAATTAGTTTCTTTAAGCCTAAGCAGCGCTCCTAATTTAACCACGATTGGCTTTTAGGCTTAGCACTGAAAACTTACTATAGATACCTAAGTGACTTGAAGTTTACACAAGAAGTGTTTGCCCCATTGAAGCCCTTAGAAGTGAGGGGCTTGTGTCCTCATGTTTGGATTTAGTACCCCTGCTGACAGAGAGAATTGCTTACAGAAGAGTATTCACTTGTAACATTATTAAAACAGCAACACTACAAAGCTGGCAGAGGAAACATTCAGTGTTTGAAAAGTTGTATTTGTGTCAAAGAGACAGTTTTATGTAGCCTTACCCCTGTTTGCATCTGGGAGCAAATTTGTTTTAATTTGCTGTTTGATGAACAGAAAAGGGTGGCCTGAAGGGAGTTCCAGTTTTGAAGGTGGGAGTGAAATCCAGAAGATTTCTTATGGAGGCTTGCATAAAAGGAGTAGCTAAGATGTCAAAAGGCGTTACTGTGCTGCAGTACAGTTGAATTGTGTTTCATTTACCCATTTTACTTTTCAGTAGCTCTTACTTCATACTGTCAGTATGAAGTTAGCTAAAAATTAGCCAGACGGTTGTTCTCAAGCAGAAAGAAGATCACCCTGTTCTTTTGGACTAGCTGATCTGCCTAAAAGGTTGAAATCAAAGCTATCCTGAAAGCATTTCAAAGTGTTTGTATTCAGTGATTCCTTTACGCTATCTGAAATTGCTGGGAATTTTCATGGTTTTTTGAAACATCTATACTGCTGTGCTGTCATACCTATTAATAGTTTTGTGTGTTTTTTCTTTTAAAGCAAATTGATGGAGAAGCATTTCTGCTAATGACCCAGTCAGACATAGTCAAAATAATGAGCATTAAACTGGGACCAGCCCTAAAAATCTTTAATTCCATTCTGATGTTCAAAGCTGCAGAGAAGAACTCGCACAATGAACTTTGAAGATAATGGAAAATGAGTATGAGCCAGCTTTCCCCACTGGAGCTCATCTTTTATTCAAAGCACAAAGACTCGCTAGAACTGTTGAGTAAGGGCTCTCAGAAAGGAAGAAACATACGTTCAGCACTGGTGGACTATTTATATTCTCCTAGAGCCAGTACACATCTGAATCCTTCTGGAAAGTGTTCAAGCTTTTGAGAAGGTACTGTGTAACAACCAAGTCAGCTAGTTTTATGTACCAAACTAATGGCGCTAATTCTCCGTGGATGGTTAGGATCCCTAACTTTCTCTGGACATCAAGAAAACCTTCATTAATTATTTATGCTGTATTATATAAGGGAACGTTAATATTTTCTAAGAATTCTTGAATTCTACTTCATGTACCCATTTTACTTTTCAGAAGCTTTTACTTCATACTATCAAAATAAAAACTTATTAGCCAAAAATTAGGCTACAGGTAGCCAGATGAGACTGTTACGGCTAATACATATTTGTGCCATAGTTTAAGAATGAAACACTTAATGTTACATATGAGACACTTTACGCTACAGCATATAACTTTACAGATTATAAAACTGTCCATTTGCTTGTAACAAAACAAACCTTGTTGGGGTTGAAATTATAATGCTTTTTTGATAACTGAATGTTTTTACTTTTGCACGATTACAAAAATGTTATGTGAGTTTTTCCACCAGCATCTTTAATGTATTTTACCAAAAGATCAGTATAGAGAAGGCTGCAACTGAAAAATAAAGTTTGACTTCACAGAAGACTTTTCACTTATGCTGCACAATAGAGTCCCATCCTTTTACATGGGAGCCTTCGACAGTCCGTCAACACATGAAGGAAAATATGTATATTTTGAGGTAAGTATATTAGCAAAAAATAAAATACATCCATTCATGTCTGCACATGCTGATCTCCAGTATAGTTACCACAACAGAGGAGAAAAAGTATGCTGAAGCTAGGACTGCTACTCTGGCGTCATATTCAACATAGGCTTGTTTTCCCAATGGTGAGAGAATTGTTTCACCCACCACTTCCGTGTTGGAAAATCGACTTATAAATGAGTAAGGCATAGGGAGAAAGACAAAGCACAGAGGAAGAGGATACTGAAATGCATGTGGCACATCTGTGCACCCTAGGTGTAAAATGCATGCGCTTCACTGGTCAGGCTGCCGATGCCAGCAGCAGGTACTTAGGTGAGGCAACCTTCCTTCTTGGAGGATTATTCTAACGATACGTCAGGGAAAGTCGATGCACTTGGTATATATATGTAAGATGTAAACCAGATGCACTTTAAAGGGGAGAAAGCCTAGCTACCTGTATACTGAGGACTGTTCCAGAATGTTACTTTTGCAAGAGAGCAAAGAGTTGGATCGAGATTTTTGGCAGCACTCTTCTTAGCGCTGTGGTGGGCAGTTGCTCAGCCTTTAGAGCCGAGAACAAACAGCATTTCCATTGCACAGAGCTGGGAGAATTTTGCATCTTCCCACAGATTTTGCTAGGCTGTTCTTTGCCTGGAGTTCCTTAAGATTTCAAGAGCTCTCTGTGCCCCTTCCAGTTTATGTAGGTGACTGGTACCTGCCATATTACAAGGTGAAACAGGGTCAGTATGAAGTAAGTTGCATTGCTCTGTTAATTTCCTACCATAGCATTGCATAAATAATATTTTTACATTTTGTTCAATATTTGTACATTCAGATTGCACTCTTACTGTACTGCAATACAAATAAAACCTGAACTGGAGCCGTCTGTTATTTTTGTGTGTGCCCAGGATTCTCAGATGAACCCAGCAGTTTCCGAGGGTGGTGTGGAGCTTAAGTGCACTGCAGCTCAATGTGGCCATGAGTTCAAAAGAGCAGCTTGGCTGCTGCTGTCTGCCCTCTCCGTAAAATCTCAGGCCTAAAATTAGAATCCCATTTATAGACCTGGATTTTGTCACTGGCAGCAGCTGAAGTTGCCCATGCAGATTAGTAAAATGCCAGATTCTTCTGTTTTCTGTCCATGACGTTTGTTTTTCCTCACCCTCTGTGTTTCTTGTGCAGCAGCTCTGTTGCCTGCGGTGACAACCAATGAAGAGATTTGCTACTCGACAAGAGGTTACTTGGGGATGTTAGCGCTCCCTGAATTTTTATATACCTACTTATAAAGTACTGTGGTTTAAGAAATGGGTTTGAATTAATACTGTTTACGAGATACGGAATAAACCTCACTTAAATGATGCAGAGCCCAGCTATTTATTCATACAGCTATCACTGTTGTGAGGGCATAATAATGCATAGTCCTTACTTTTGTATTCCCTGCAATGAGGTAGCAGGGTGTAGCCACCTCTCTTAATAAAAACTACACCAAGCAAAATCACTCAGAAACCAAAAGCACTGTACTGAATCTTTAAATTGGCAGTTGGTATTATTTTATATGTTGTGTTGGAGATAGGCCAGCCATCACACATGTGAAGGTTGTCCCTTGATTTCCGTGGGAGCCACATGAAAAATCCGAAGACTTTAGCGAGAGAGTGTGGTCATTTCATGCAGCAATCATTCCCCGCATACTGCAGTATGTCCCACTGTCATCTCTGCATTGGAGTCAGCCCTGCAAAGCCGGGCTTTAACAAAACTGTCATATTCCAAGCTGCGTTGGAGTGTTTAAAGAATCATGGTGACCACTAACGCTGCTTTGCCTACACAGACATTTTTAGAACTGGTGGCAGATTGATCCATTTAGTAGAATGTAGTGTTTTAATAAAGAGCCATTGTAATTTCTAATTAATGGAATGGGTCATGTCTACTGGCTGCTGTTACTGCCCATCACTAGGCACTTATCCAGAGCCATGAGCTGCCAGGCAGTAACCCCTGGGATTTCCAGATACGCAGGAGTTAAAAGGAGCATGTTAGGGAGAAGAGGAGGTTGTAGAAGAAAAGAGGAGAGGTCTTCCACTCTATGGGCAGAGAGAAGAGTCATCACGTGGAGAAGACCAATTTGTTCTGGGGAACAAATTCAGAAAGAAAATGAGGTGTTCTTCCGGTGGTGTCAAGCCTCTGGTTATAAATACACATGGCAGCATCCCAGATAAGCCATTTTTACTACTTCGAGAGCTGATCTCAGAATCCCTATTTAGCAAATTTGGGATTAATGTTAAAAAGGAAAATAATGTTTCATGCATGGAGGAAACGGTGAAAATTCATTATCCTGCAAATTAAAAATCAGGCCCACCGTTTCAAAACATAAAAATGATTATAGTAGCTTTCAGTAATGAAATGATGGTAACAAGCAGATCTTTAATTTGTGCTACTTCAAAACATTAATTATATTTGCTGCTTCAGATGGTAAGTGCTCACATTAGCTCACAATGTGCTTTTTACATTCTGACAAAGTATTACTCAAATTTGTCAAGTGTTCCATATGGAAAAATAATACACAACATGTGTAGTAATCTAGAAAATTTTATTATCTCTAATACCTCTAGACTGCTTTAGAATTTCCGTTTAAAATAATGGAAATGCTTAGGTTTTAATTCTTTTTAAGAAGTAGCTGGTAGATTTAAAAAGAAATAATTATTAAACATAATTGTTATAAATACACTTTCACCAGAAGGGCACTGATTTATCTTCACAACAAAGAAATTTTTTTTGGCAAAATGTCAAATGCAGCTGAGAGGAGTGCTTTGTACACCATCAGATACTGGGATATTCAGGTACCTCCAACCCTCTCCTGGGTGGGCAGGGATGCTGAGCTCCTCACCTCGAAGACCAGAGACTCCAGAAAGTTCAGCATCCTGTGGATTCTCTTCGGGCATAAGATATTGAACACATGAAATGCAGCCACCAGCGCGGCCAGGGCCATGGTGCAGTCATCTAGCTGGGCTGGCTCTTCTCTTTCCACATACAGTGCAAACTTGCATGAATTCACATTGAAGGGTTTTTTCACTTCCAATACTGGTGTCATTGCCTTTACCTAAATTTAAAGAGGCTATTTCAAATCATGTCACAGCACTGCTATGGTGAACAAATCAGAGAGTTAAGCCGAGGAACACTGCTTTGATTTTAGCTATTATCTCTATGAATATTTGCCTTCTGCCCAAAAGGCAGGCTAATGTCATCCTTTTCCAGGAAATAAACTAAGCCACCACAAGGTCTGGTGATGTGCCTAGGCAGCTGATCCAAGGAAGAGAGATCAAAACTGCTGGTGCTCTGTCTCTTACCTCCTCATTCACTGCTGCAAACTGACTGGAATCATCTCCAAAGACATCTGGCAGGAGTAAACATGCAGCCGTCATTTTCATATATGTCAAAGGCAAGGATTTCTACTAAATTACAGATGAAAACATTCTGGCACTGCAGTATCACCTGGAAAAGCAGGTTGCAGCCTATGTTAATAGCTCAGCAGTGGAAACATTGTTCAGTCCATTTTGAAGAGTAGTTTGTACCACAGTGAAGGTTTAGGCACCCCCGCTGGCAACGGGCATTCAAATCACTCATGGTTGCTACTCAATATTACGTTTAAATTTCTCTCACAATAAGTAGGCCTTTAGGCTGCTTCTAGTGGAGTTTGCAAGCTAAGTAGTCCTCCTGCCACCACCACCTGTCCCCAGACTCCTCTCTGCCCAGTAAATCAGCTATCTCTGAGGAGTCCTGTCACCGGAGAACTCCACTTTGCAGGCTGTGGTACAAGATTGTGCTACAGGACCTCCTGGGATGTGGTCCCCACTGCCCCTCTGGTTCAGCTATTATTGATGAATATCTTTTTGCAGGTCAGGCTTCTGGCATCATATGTTTCACTGAACCTGTCTTGTGAGGCATTTATTATCTAAGTGCAAGGTCAAGTTGTTTGTGAGAGAAAAACAGGAAAGTAAAGGCTGTGGGACTTTACTAAGTTGTGAATTAAAATCTTTATGGGCATATTGTGTAAGAAAAGGGTAAATTACATTAAAAATGTCCATACGTTTCTAAGGCCTAAAGGCTGTCTAGATTAGGCTGTCTGTTGACACATTTTAATCTGTCATGAGCTATTAGAGTACTTGTGTTTTTTAAGCTTAAAGAAAGAAAAAAACAGTACTTTATGCTACTCTGCTTGCCATTACACACCATATACAGGACAACCAGGCGATCCGACCCAGTCAGCATGGGTTCATGAAAGGCAGGTCCTGCTTGACAAGTGTGATCTCCTTCTATGGCAAGGTGACCTGCCTAATGGATGAGGGAGAGACTTGGTGGATGTTGTCTACCTGGACTTCAGCAAAGCCTTTGACACAGTTTCCCACAGCATTCTTGTGAAAAAACTGGCTGCTCGTGGCTTGGATGGTCATATGCTCTGCTGAATAAGACNCATGAGCTATTAGAGTACTTGTGTTTTTTAAGCTTAAAGAAAGAAAAAAACAGTACTTTATGCTACTCTGCTTGCCATTACACACCATATACAGGACAACCAGGCGATCCGACCCAGTCAGCATGGGTTCATGAAAGGCAGGTCCTGCTTGACAAGTGTGATCTCCTTCTATGGCAAGGTGACCTGCCTAATGGATGAGGGAGAGACTTGGTGGATGTTGTCTACCTGGACTTCAGCAAAGCCTTTGACACAGTTTCCCACAGCATTCTTGTGAAAAAACTGGCTGCTCGTGGCTTGGATGGTCATATGCTCTGCTGAATAAGACACTGGCTGGGTGGCTGGGCCCAGAGCGTGGTGGTGAATGGAGTTAAATCCAGTTGGCAGTTGGTCACAAGTGGTGCTCCCTAGGGGCCAGTGCTGGAGCCATTTCTGTTTAATATCTTTATCAATGGTCTCAACGACAAGATGAGTGCACCCTCATAAGTTTGCAGACGACACCAAGTTGGGTGGGAATGTTTATCTGTTTGAAGGTAGGAAGGCTCTACAGAGGGACCTGGACAGGCTGGAGAGATGGGCCGCGCCAATGGCAAGAGTGTCAACATGGCTAAGTGCTGAGACCTGCACTTGGGCCACAACAACCTCATGCAATGCTACAGGCTTGGGCAAGAGTGGCTGGAAAGCTGCCTGGCAGCAATACCTGGGGTTACTGATTGACAGCTGGCTAAACATGAGCCAGCAGTGTGCCCAGGTGGCCAAGAAGGCCAAGAGCATCCTAACTTCTATCAGAAATAGTGTGGCCAGCAAGACTAGGGAAGTAACTGTCCCCCTGTACTCGGCATCGGCAAGGCTGATCTTGAATACTGGGTTCAGTTTTGGGCACCTCACTACAGGAAGAACATCGAGGTGCTGGAGCAGGTCCAGAGAAGGGCAACAAACCTGGTGAAGGGCCCAGAACACAAGTCTTGTGAGGAGCAGCTGAGGGAACTGAGGCTGTGTAGTCTGAAGAAATGGAGGCTTCAGGGAGACCTTATTGCTGTCTACAACTGCCTAAAAGGAGGTTATAGAGAGGTGTGTATTGGTCTCTTCTCCCAAGTAAGAAGGGATAGGACAAGAGGAAATGGCCACAAGTTGTGCCAGGGAAGGTTTAGGTTGGATATTAGGAAAAGCTTCTTCACTGAAAGGGTTATTAAGCACTGGAACAGGCTGTCTAGGGAAGTGGTTGAATCACCATCCCTGGATGTGTTTAAAAGTCATGTAGATGTGGTGCTTAGGAACATAGTTTAGCAGTGGACTTGGTAGAGTTAGGTTAATGGTTGGTCTCTATGATCTTAAAGGTCTTTTCCAACCAAAATGATTCTATAATTCTGAATGGCCTGGTAATAAAAGGAGTGAAACTGCTATAGGAAACACACATGTTCATACCGTGTCACCTTTGATTTGACAGCCTGCTATTATGCTTGTTTGATAGAAAATGACAGTCTAAGGAGCACTTCTCACAGAGCTAAACACTGGTGTAGGCATTGACAGCTGCAGTTTGGGAAGAATAACAATTATGAGTAACTGGCTCAAAGAGTTTGTTCCTGCAGAACCAAACTCCACAGACTGAAAGAAGTTGAGTGGCAGCAGGTGCTTCCTTGCAACCAGTGAGCCAAATACGTTGAGACATGTGAATCTCTTTGCATGACTGTGGTACCTGCTTGCCAGAGGTACTACTTGTTCCTGCAGTGTGCCTCTGCAGAGATGAGGCACTTGAAACAGTTAGTGGTGACTACTTCTTTTATTTCACTGAGATAAAGACTTAACCATAGAAACAGTACCTCTCTTTCTAAAGGAAATTGTCTATTTTGATGGGACTGTTTCTTTTTTTAAACCAGAAAATTAGTTTCTGCATGTATTTTTAGAAAATAATAAGCACTCTTTACACATCTAGAAATACATAATTCTGCTCATCTAACAATACTTACTAAGGCAGTTAATGACTTTATCAAACCTGCAGTCTTAGTCAATTAAAAAAAAGTTTCAATAAGTGACTTCATTTTCCTAGCAATTTATTAGCTTTTATTCTTAATACTTCTGCAGCACTGTGTATTGTTCAAACAACTATGACATTTTAAAAATGTTTTTGCAGTAAAATTGGAGCTAGTTTAGTCACATAAGAACAATTAGATACAACAAAACTCTTGATATTCAAAGAATAGATTTGTACTGACATTTCAGAATGTCTTCCTCTGTGTGCTGCTTCAGATTTTCTTGCAGCATAATGTTAATTGGATTATTCCTCACCACATACAAAGATAATATGTTTTCTGAATAAATCTCCAAAATCTCAGCTGTTTTCTTATAAATGTCCATGTGTGTTAGAAGCTGGAACACCCTAGAAAGCTAAAAGAAAAACAAATATTTGGTATTATTGCAATACTCAAAACTAAAACTGAAAATAACACGAGGTGCACACTTCGAAGAAGAATAAAACTACCTCAGTAAATAAGATTATAAACTTGAGGATATAGTTTCATTTCTTTTCAAAGCAGGGAAGAAATACATTGTGTAACAGCCAAATAATTGAAATAACCCCATGTTGTTGTGTGTGGCATGTTTAACATGGGACTGGTGAATCTTTTAAAGTGGCATTACCAGCAAAAATAGGAGTTGAAGAGAACAATGTTGATGGCTATGTCACTGGAAACATCCAATAAAATGCATGCCTACACTTGTATCACATCTATAACACAGAATTCAATGCCATTATTAAAAAATAGCTGTTACCTGATAAGGGCATCTTAAGAAAGGAAATAGTCTAAGAATGTCTTTTAACGGTGCCTTATCACTGATCATCTTTCTCCGTATCTCTGTTGTCACCTTCATTCTGTTATCCACTTCTTTCCAGTTCCTTTGAGTTGTCCTATATTCTTGCTTAAGCCACTCAATATGTACATCTATTGCACTGCCTTCAAGATGAACAGATTCTTCCTATCAAGAAACAAAGGACAGATTTGTAACAAACCAGCTACCCTTTTTATCTGATGTGGCTTGTGTGATTTGAGCGTAGTCTTTAAAGTGCAGTCAAGCTCAGCAGAAGGTACCTGTAGTGTGGTTTCAGTACCAGCTCTGTCAACCCACCCTCATATTCTAATAGTTATATTAAGATCTGTTTTCATACAATACTATAGCTATCAGCCAAGTTTCCCAAGTTCAAATTACATATTTGAGGGTATTAATGAAATTCCTGTGCCTGTGTCTGGCTTGGCTAATTGTGGTTTACTGGAAATGAGTAGGCCTTTCTAATGATGACTCAGTGTTTAGCAATATTAGCTCCGTATTACCAAGAGAAATAGTGTTTTCTTCTTACTCATACAGGTCTTAAAGGCAGGACAACTCACTTTTGTATTTATGCAACTGAAGTATTTACCCCAATGAGGCTTGTCAAACTAAGAAAACTCTTAATGGAAAGCATTATTTGAGCAGTTTGACTGTTACTGTTTTCAGCAAGTTATTTTGTACTTGAAGTGAGTTAACAGTCTTCCTCAAAAATACTATTCTTGTCCCTGCTGTAATTCCAATCCCAGTAATTACTAAGAGGAGGAGTAGCTATCCGAAGCAGTACATCAGTGGCAGTAGCCTGAGGCTGTTTAGTTTCTCTGAGAAGAGGCAGTGAATTTGCTCAGTGAAACAAGCTGAGACAATGCACAGATGTACTGTTGCCACTCCCGGGCTGTGTTTACACTGGCCTTTCCCAAATGTATTGTCACCGATGCGGCTGTTGTCAGTGTCAGTGGTGGCCTGTGGGGTCAACGCCAGAGGCAATTGAGAGGGCATCCTGTTCCCCAGAGCATTTAGGACACAGAACTGCAAAACCTAAAACATCCAAAACCACTTTGCAGTGCCCTGTATGTGCAATTAAACTTTCCAGTTTAATTAACATCCTTTTTTAACTTGTGCATGTGGTTTTCCAAGAATGATTACACAAGGTACACAATTTAAAAACTGTTTCCCTCTTTGTATATATCCATGGATTTCAATAGCCGATGGGATCACAGAAGAAAATCGGCGCTGCATGAAGGACAGGTGCCTACTGTGACCCCTGCTGGTACTTCCCTGCCGTTCCTAGGATGCTGCATTAGCACAGTCTGCACTATTTCTAATCGAGGACTTTAGTCTTAATTGTATTACAACAGTAAGGCTTGTTTGTGACCAGCTTGAGCAGGCATTCCTTGTCCTTTTCCTCACTGCACAGGAACAGAGGTGGTGGATCAGACAATTTATTCCCAGACCCACCTCTATGACCCGACTGAGAAGGGTGCTGGGAAAAAGTATAAAGTAAGGACGAGTGTGTAGCAGACTTCCCCTGAGTTCTGTCAAGACTCCATGAACTGACGTTCGTGGACTCCCAAGAGCTATGTCTTTATATTTAATGGCCTTCTATAGATTTTTTCCTTCCATTATTTCTCGCAGTCACTTTTCCAACTCTCATAAAACTGTACCTTCCGCAACATCCTGCATTAAATTTGGCAGTTTAGCAATACAGTGTCAGAAGAAATGCATTATTTTGTTTTGTCCTACTGCTTCTGCCTTCTAATTATTGTACTGGATTCAAAGCCTATCCACAATCTCCTTGCCACTGTAGTTTTATAGATATGTCATATTCTATCCCCAGCCACCTCTTTTCCAGCTGAGACTGTCCTAAGCTATTTAATCATTCCATATATAAAAGCTGGTCCATACTTGCAATTATGCTTGTTATTATCTTTGCGTATATTCTAATTTCACTACAGCCCTTATGAAATTGGCACAGTAAAACTTAAAGTACTAGCAGAGATGCTGGGACACCACAGGTACACACCGTGGAATAATGTGCTTCCTTTTGTTTTTTTCTTAAATAATTTTGAGCATTCAATATGCTTTTTTCTGACTGCTGCTTAGCATGTGCCCAACTTATTTGGCATAATATAAAAATATTTGTGAATGGTATGAATAAACTTGGAGCCTATCACTGTAAAACTTTTTAGGTCTAGGTTTTCTCCTTGTGCCTTATTTTTCAACTATCACTATTGAATTTTATCTGCTGTTTTGTTTTTTTTTTCCTTTTTGCCCTATCACTCAGTAGCATGGGGTCCTTCTACAACTCTTCAGTCTTTGTCTTTAGTACCCTTAGTAGCATCACCAAATGTGGTCATTCCCCTTTTACCACATTATTTAGAAGTATATTGAACTGCATAAACTAAGCATTAATAATCTTTTCCACTGTAAAAACCAACTATTTCTGCCTAGCCTTCTTTGTTCTATCTTTTAACTGTTTATCCATGTAAGGACCTTCCTGCTTATACCCTCAGATTATATCCTCCAAGAGCCTTTGAGAGACATGTAGTGAAATCTCTTCTGAAGTTAAACTGTATCAGCTGGATTTCCTGTATCCTCAGGGTTGTTTAACACTTCAAAGAACTAATGAATTTATGAAGGATTACTTCTGTTTGCAGAAACTTCATTGATTTCTTTCCAAAGTGTTTATCTCTTGGGTCCGCATTACAGTTCTTGCCAATTTGGCCAGTAAAGACACCAGTTTCTTGGTCAATATGTTCCCTAACTCTTTCCTGAAACTCTAGAAACTGGCATCTAATTAGCTATCTCCAATTTTCAAGTGTCATGTTTCATGAGGGAAATAGTACATCACAATTAGAAAAGTACCTATTTTATCCTTGGGACACAAATACTCAGTCCTGGGAATATGTTACTGCTCATTTTAGTGTATTATTCTGTAATCTCTTTACTGACACACCTTTCTGAGACAGATACCCTGACACTTCCTATGAAGAATTGTCCCAGTAATGTGGTTGCTCCTTGCAAAGTCTGTCTAGTGTTTCTGATATGGCTTTACATTCTATGAGCTCTCCTGCACCTAGAGAGCACCCTGAGCACTCCTGTCCCTCAGCAGTATCAGGCTTCCAGCTTCTCATCTGGTTGAAAAGGCCTTTATAAGCAGTGCAGAAAAGGCAGGAAACCACAAAACCAGTTCTGTGTAAATCTCTGGCAGATCACTCACAGTTATCTGAGTCTTATTTTGCTGCTAGCATGTCATCTTTGCAAGCTCCTTGCATCAGTATTTGGTATTTTCCGGTATCTAATTTATTTTGGTTACTGACTGTGAATACTACTCTAACATTCACACATCCCCAAGTACGCTGTTCAGCTGTTCTTTAACCTGCTAACTTGCACCGAGTGGGATGGACTGTCTCTTGCTTCAGTGTGACCACTGCACAAAACTAAGGCTTGGTCCATTCTTGTCACTTTCGAGATGCTTGTGCTTTCTCACACATGCACACACACAAACTGGGGACAGTTGTTTGGGGTTTTTTAATTACATCTATGTTTTTCACTCTGAGCAAGAGCTCATTTGAAGCCTCTGAGTCCAAACAACTCTGTTTCTACTGGTTTCTTCCATGGATCCTCTTCCAAGCCTTCTGCCAGCAGAGCAGGATCTTTGTCAACCACCTGATGTGGGAAGAGCAGCTCATTTCCAGAGGGGCCGACACCTTCAGTGCCTTACTTGAAAAGGCAGGAAAGCATAAAAAACTCAACCCAGTGTGCTGTAACCACAGACAAACTGACTGGGTTGCTTAGAAACAAACACCGAAAACAAGTTGTGACCTTTACTCCAGCTTATCTCCATTCCCCTTGTCAAGACAAACACCGAGTTGACAGACTTTCCATGTAGTCAGCTCTGTCCTTGAGAGTTAGTTTAACTAATGACATTATTCATTAGCTAAATGAGAACATTTGACATTTTTGCAAGCATCAATGGCACTACCAATAGAAATACAACAGTAGTATAAGGAAGAATTGCTATTGTACTTACCTAGGGAAAAAATAAGTGTGATAGAAGGCCAAACTTTGTTGTGTAACTCATCCATTACATAGGAGTAACACAAGCAAAAGTTAGTGTTAGAATTGATTTTCTTGCAGCATTCAGCCTGCTTAGAGCAATCCCCATGTATAATCTTTCCATCTTTTTAAGCTGCACTTGTAGGCTGGTATTTCTGAACTTCAAGCTCTTTGATATAGCTTGTTTTAACTAGTAGTCTACGTAATAGGTATATATACCCAGCCATAAAATGCATCTTAAAATTTCAGTCAAGTAACAGAGCTTCAGAAATGTACCAAATCAGTGTCAGCACTGTTTGAATACCAATTAATGACAGTTTTCTACTGGCCTTAGTAGCCATTGCTGTTTCAGAGATTACTTCTTCTTTATCGAAGTGCAGTGGAAATATAACAAAGTTTATGTACCTTGAGGATGGGCAACGGTAAATATGAACTAAAACAACACTGCATGCAGTGAAAGAGCAAGTGAATACTGAGTTCTAGGGCTGCTATGATTTTGGGGGCCCCTTGACTATATGGGGTGACTTTGATACAGTGGCAAGCCTGTGCCTTTTATATGTAAACATTTCATTTTGTCTCCAGATAGTTTCATTCCTACTGGGGAATACAAACAATATAGTGTAGTATATAGTGCTACATAAATATAGTTTAGCTAATAATTGGGAGGATAGATTTACTGCATCATTGCATATTTCCAATTCCAAGTGATTTAAAACAAGTGGTGCACTTTTTCAGTCAAGAAGAGAACAGAGCAATGAGACCTCATTGGTACATGAAGTCAAACAGCAGTGACTGTGAGTGTGGAATTAGGGAATAGTGAATTTAGATGTTTGTGGATGAGTAGCTGTTTTCAGTCAACCTAGATGAAAATTCAATGGGCAAAAGCACTCTGACTTCAGTTGTTCATTATTTATAAGCATAGTTTCATTGAAATAAAATCTACAGGTTTTTGACAGAGGGGGAAAGTTGGGCATCATTTGAACCTTACACAAATGACCTCAGAATTTATTAGATTCTAACAGCAAAGAAGGTTTTGCTTTTATTAAAAAATCACAAAATCCTGTGCTTGCAGTAGAACACATTCAATGTGTAATTTGCTTTATAACTCAATTTCCGTTGTCTTCAGTCCTTCTTCCTATTTTGCAGATTTGCCTTTTTTCTAGTGAAGTGCAGGGAATGAATGTTAACGCGGTCACAACTAAATGCAGGCGTCACTTTAAATGTTTTCATTTTCTCCTTTTAGTTTATGGTTTGTGAACAAGTTGATTTTTAAGGTAAGTAAGTGGAAAGATAGCTGAGAGGTGGGTTTCATTTGGGGGAAGGAAGTTATGTCAGCAGGACACCATTTTGCAAAATATTTTAAATTTTATTGGAGAATTATTCCAAGTGATCTAAAATATTTTATAGGGAGCACTCTAGAGTCTCTCCACTTTAACCATCAAAATGAGAAAGGTAGTTACAGCACAGCAATACTCCAGTAAAATTTTGACAATAAGTTTAAAGCTCAGTTATTTCAATACTGCGGAAAATCAACCCTATCTAGACCAAAGCCAGGATCTCCTGTCTCAATGCCTGAAGAAAAGAAGCCGAAGCTAACAGTTCAGAATATGTGCAGGACAGAAGTAAAAAAAAATAGCCTCCTTAAATGAGCAATTCCTGAGGTCACTCAGCCTCCTCTGCCAGAGTTTCAATTGTGTCACCTAACATCTATTTCCCATGCAGCAATAAGGAGAATGTTAATTGGTGATCTTTAATTATTTTTTAATATGGAATTCTTTTTTTTTAAATGATGTACATACTTAGTTTGTAATGTAAAGAATTTCCTTTGTTTTAAAATAATAAAAGTTTGATTTATTTAAAAAAATATATATCTTTCTGGAAGAAATGGGAATTTACCTCAATGCCTTTAAAAGCAAGCTGCCTTTTCATCACAAGCTCATAAGATATACAGCAGAATAGAGAAAAAGGTAAAAAAGATGCAGAAAAGAAGTGAATGAGGTAAGCAGAGGATATCCAGTACTTGTATGTCAGTGTAACCTAGACCTTGCCTGAGGGATGGTCCTGCCAAGGCTGTTAGCTCTTCTGTTGGATTCACATACAAAGGGTGACAGCAACAGGGATCCCATCCCTGAGTGTCCATACCCTCAACCACCCTTCACTTCTTGGCATCTCAGATATCTGTGACTAAAGCCACTGGATCTAGGAGCAACACAGGTGGATGGGCTCCTTGCCTACACTCCAGATGCCTGTTGGCAGTGACCCTCAGTCAATATTCAGAGTTCTACTTGGAACCATATACAAGTAGATTGTGTTAAGATGCTCACGTTAAAGCATGAAAACATACATACATAAACCAACTAGACTCCAAGTCCCTTGTGTCTTCCATTTCCTGAAGCAAGAGGATAGTAAATAATTTGGTTGGAGACAGGTTTTTAAATAAGAATTCTTTAATGTCCCTTCGATGGATCCTGATTTTTCCCAAGATACAACATTATACTATTGTATTCTTGCAAAAAGCCTCAGCTAGTGGTGCAGTTCTTTTATGAGTCAGTGCCACAGCCAAGGAAGTGAAGCTGTTACATCTCTTTATGGGAAGGAAGGGAGCAATTCTTATGCATGATTTATACCTCCAAGGTCTAAGCTTTCAGCTACTCTTGAAAGACAGCATCATAAATCCTAAACATCATTAATGTCATCACCAAAGTAACATGACTGCCTAATCACAGAGTGATGAAAGCTCCTCTGGCGAGGACAGCAGGCACCTCTTGCTCTTTACAAGGGTTTACACCAGTTCCTGGATGGTAAATGTAGCCTAGCTGTTGCTAACAACAAAGATCAAGATCTATTTTTTGAAGAATGACGACAGGATCTACTGACTCCTCAGTATGAGAAAGTGAATTCAAACAGGACCAGTAGAGTTAAAGGGATGTATAGGAGGACATTGCACTTCTTGCTGCTGGTCTGTTCACTGCCAACCATGAGTTCTGATTCCTCACCTGGGATGCACTGGGAATATTCCTTCGACGGAATTTCTTTGGATGGAGACTAATCTGCTTGCTGGAAAGGGTAGAAACCATGCAGTGGTAAAGTGAACCATCTCCTGGAACAGCAGTGCCACATAGACAAGGTCAGTGGTGCCAGCACTGAGTGTAAGCTCCTAGAAGGAGCATCCAACACCTCCTAAAAGGTATAAAACACCATACCTTGTGACTGGGTTCCTGATGAGTAGCAGTGTTGATAACAGCTGTTGCGTTGCCTTTCATTACTGCTGCTTCCTTTTAGAAAACATCTCAAATTTTCCTTGCTAGATGCCAAGGCATACTCCAAGTCATGTAACTGCCTAGAGCATTGATGCTGCTCTAGGTAGACTCCTGATTGCTGAGTCTACCTGCATCAGAGTTAGCATCAATGTTCAAGGTACTTATGAAAGAAAGCCTGACAGTAGCCACTTCAGTGTCTTCTCTGTGCCTAAAGACAGAATATGATGCTAGCATACTCACATGGGGAGTATGGTGGGACCCTTCTCTGGGATAATCTTTTCCATTAATTAGGTTTTATAACTTCTTCAGGATGAGAAACAGCTTTCACAGGTAGTTAAGTGAGCATAATCTGAATTTTATCTCTTGATTTTTGAACACTGAAAAGTGGGTCTTGCTATTTTGTCTGGGATACATACAGACAAAAGACATCATAAAACCACAGTGTACAGAATAGCATTTAATACTATTATTGTAAGGGACAGCCCTTTTTCTGTGGTGACTTTCAGGTTCATCATAATGACAACTAGTATGCTGAACACTGTGGCATTTTGTATCAGGAGGAATGCTCAAACCAAATTATGACCATTAGAAAGTGAAGATTTGCTAAAAAAAACAACCAAACAAACCTGAACCACACCAGTCTGAAGCTGAAAGGCAGGCCATAAGCTGGATAGCACTCAGGGTCAATCTTCTTGCCCCAGAGGGAAGGAGAGAACTGAGGCGGCCACCTCTCATGTCCAAACACTGAACACAAAGACCAGTAAAACAGCATGTGCAGACTGCTTTAATGCAAAACAGGCATGTGACCTACTGCAGGATCCACGCTGACTTGTACTCAGATGCGACGTTTAATTAAAGCACGCTCTGCTTTAATTACACGTAATTGCCCTTTTGAGCCAGGCAGACACTTTCAGAGCTAAACTTACATGCCAATGCTAACTGCAAACTTTCAAAGCCACTTAAATCAGCTTATTTCTGATCACAACCGCTTTCTGATTTTTAAGCTGCTGAACACACAGCATAAGCAAAACGGGTGAAACCTGTCTTCCTCTACCAAGCTACAACCTGTATTTCACACTTTAACTCACAGAACAATGGAGATACTGAGTGACACAAATAAGAAAGTGAAATATAAGATGTATACCAGGAATTTTTGTTCAAAGCTTTTGCTTTGACTCTAAAAGCGTTTTAAAATATCGGCTAAGCAACACCACACACTACATATATGCACATCAAAGTTTTAGTGGAAAAATCACATTACAACAGTACAGCCATTGAGGGATCATTTGTATATGCATGTTCACATCCTGGCTGTGCTGACATTCAAGCACTTGACTTGGAGACTTACAACCTGAGAGGAAAAGGGGCTATGATCTCTGCACAGCATTCAGAGTGTAGATGGTACCTCATGCTGCACTTGACAATAGTGCCACTCAGTCACAAAACTGAGCCAGGAGAATTTCTCAAGGAGACCAGTCAGAACAAGCTACTGGATGGCTACTTTAGCAGTAATCCCACCCTGGCTGTAGAGGAGAGACTGGCTTGCTTGCTTATTTATTTTCACAGTGTGATCACCCTTCTTATGGAAAGTACCTACCATTTGCAGCAGATGGAGGTCATTATCATTACAACACACTTTTACCTGGATTACTGCAGCTCCAGGATATTTGCCTGACTGGAAAATGACTGAGGACAATTCTCACTCCATAGCCAGAAAATTTGTTAATTAAGGAGGCTTTCCTGATCAAGTTCTGAATATCCCGCAGACATGGAGGCTCATATTAATGTTTGTCAGGCACAGTTCAAGCTTCTTTCCCATGTTGGCTTAACCCGATGAATATTTGTAGGAAGCATCATTTTAAGCAAAACCTCCTTCAGTGACAGACGCCTCCAGCACAGGTTTATGTGCTTATTTACCATTATTTTACAGCCCTGAACACCGCACTTGCTGAAGACTTTTCCTGTGATACTAGCCACTCAAAAATGAGTATAACTTTCAATCTTGCTTGACTATAATGCTCTGTAATGAGGAACATATCAGCAGATGTTTTCAAGAAACTGGAGGAGAAAGCCAGATGCTGCATCTGGAAGCAGTGCCCTGCATGGGAGCCAAGTAACGTTCGTGCTGTTTGGGGAATGCCTGCTGGCAGGTAATGGGGCTTGGACAGACCAAGGGGCAGACATCATCTGTGGCTCTGAGCATGTCCCAGAACATCATAGGAATCTTGTCCTGGCAAGCAACTGCTTTTTCATATGATGAAGTAGGAAGAGTGGTTCTGGATTTTATTAGTAGTAATAGTTTTTTCACTCTTTTTGTATAAGAACAAATGCCAGGTATACCAGTGAGGCATTTCCTATTAGTATAGAATATTTCTATCAGTTTCATACCATTAACAATCAAAGATTATACTGACACAAAGCACATTGATGTAGTTGCATCTTGCAACTGTTCAGAAAAAGCTCAATATAGAAATCAGCTGTGTGGCTCGTAAGTAGGTCATCTGTTGGGAACAGATGTGCTTTTTCATCTGCACTGCTTGCCAGTTGGCTCTGACCTATAATGCCCTAAATGTCCTACTCTGCTTATCTAAGGGAGAGTGTGGTGACACAAAGGGGCTAGGAATCCTTCACTGATTATTCTCCACAGGTGTCCTTAACCTGCAATTTATTTCTCACCCTTAAATAATCCTGATGTCTTGGCTACTAGTTGGCTGATCTGTTCTTCTAGAGTTGTAAAAAGGATGAAGGCAAGGGGATCTGGCTAATGATAATTTGAATATCATCTGGGTTTGCCTGTGGCATTGGCTTCTAGACCAAATATTTATTTTTTGAGGCTCAGACTCTTTGTTTAGCAGTTTAAATTTATCACAAAGTAGTAGTGCCAAGGATTATCAGAAAGGTGCCTTTACATGTGTGTATTCCTAAATGTACAGAATGAAAAACCCCATGCTGTATTTATTTAAAAGAATATTAAAAAACATCTTGTTCAGCTGTGCACATTTGTAGTGACATAACTTAGGATCTCAGAGCTAGGCATTGCTGCTTGCAGTGTAGAAACACATTGAAAACTAAGTTATGACTCCCTCAATTTTGCTGGACGCATTCTTAAGCCTTAATAGGCTCCACAAGTGTTAATTCTTGCATATGTGTTCAGGACACAGGAAAAATGAGAGAAATAAAAGTTGTTTAGGGATACTCGCCTCCTTCCAGTTTAACTCTTACTTGCTTACAACATTAAGGCTAGCAGAAAATGCCCAGGACTTTAGAACAGAAGGAAAATACTTTTTTCTTCTTCAATTTCTAAAGCAATCAAGGGATGACCAGTGGTGGCCTTGGGCAATGCAGTTAAAAAGAGTGGCAATTCCTGCTTTACAGACACACAGTGCAGCACGGTGACACCTTCTCTGTAGAAAAATGAAGCTGAGCATGCAGTCCCTACAGGATCACTGCACAGCCCTTCTTAACTAGCTAATGTGACAAGAAAGACCCATATTTGCCCTTTCTAAGCATTAGCAGATAAAGGATGGCTAACTCTTAATGCATGCATAAAGCCAGAAGCCTATCATTTCTCCTTTGTTGCATGAAAGGCTGTATTATTTTGCATCCAAATTAAAGCTTTCTAACTTCACACATTCTGCAAACCCTTCAACTAAAGCAGGCAAAAAGACAGAAGTGTTTGTTCTTGTACACATTAATAAAAAAAGAGATAAACATAAATTTTTGAAGCTTCTAAAAAACCCACAAACACACACCAAAAAACCAAAACCAAAAAACAACAAAAACCCAAACAAATCATATATCATTTTGGGTAGAAAACTACAGCTACCTTGGAACACAAGGGTGATGTATGCAGAAACGCATCCAGTAAAACACTCTTCCTCCCCTAAATACAAGTGTCTAGTAAACAGCAGGATGGACATGCATAAATTACAGTCAAATATCTGCTTACACATTTTCTTTATCACATTCTTACAATTGTTTAGATTTTACCACATTTTAACTACAGCACAAGAAAGAGTGAAGAGCATTTGCAAAGTGTAACTGGAACTTTAATGTGTTTATGAAAGTGTATAAATTAATTGGTAAGATTCACACACTTACTGGACAGTGATGGCTGTCTGAATTACCTGACTGAAGGGTTATACAGCAACTGCATGCCTACATTCATAAGCATCCCTATGTGTATCACACATCAACACAAACAGCTTTTATATAACAAAGTGCAATGTGACAGTAGGATAGCCCATTTGTAACCAGCCCAAATATCACTTTGCATTCTTATTTCAGCTCTTCAGGCCTCTATTGTTTTTCACTCTAATTGGAGGTGTATAACCTAAAGCAGAATGGAAATATCACATTAAAAAAACAAACAAACAAGCCAGAAAAACAGACAGAATTTTCTGTTCAATTAGCAACAACTCTAATTGACAACAAATGTACAAGGCATCCAGTATTGAGCTTAGCTCCATTGTTGGTGCTTAGTTCTGCAGAAATGGAAAAAAAAAAATCAAGAGTCTGGCTACAAGACAAACCCTATACAAAATTCATTTAAATAAGATGACATAACTTTGTTCTCTCCTTTTCTGGTTTGTGGCCTTACCATGAACAGAGGAGCTTAAAGACACAGAACCCAATCAAGCACCAAAAAAAATCTTACTTCTACCTGTACCTGGACGTCATCAGGCTTGTTTTCAGCAAATGAAAATTTCCTGGTCTGTCCTCGCCTGTGGCCAAACTTGCATTTGTTCCTCAGGACTTGCTCATCATCCTCAATGGGTCTCCGCACATATTTGAAACGATCTTTGAGGGCCCGTTTCCATAGCAACTGCATGGGGAAAAAAAATCTGTCATTACCAGTATTTTTCAAGAATTTGCCCCATTTCTAAAGCAGGTCACTCGGTTTTATCTAACCCTACTTTATGAAAAACTGTTTGCCACTAAATAGAAAAAGACTTGCTGGGGAACCACAAGCACCTCTGGTATTTGACTCTATGGCGACTTAATCGCAGGGCTACTGACGCTGGCTTAGTTCATTAAGGATGACAGTAATTGAACCTAAGGGTTCAATTTACCCAGTAAAATCAGGGTGTCAGTGAAACCGCAGTTTGCTTTCCTTCTCTCAGCTCTACTTTTGGATGCTCCATTGATGACACCAGGTCATGAAACTACACAGTGAATCAGATCAGTTCACTGATGCCACAGAAAATGAATGGTTTGGGTCTTTTGAGTGCATTATTTTTCCCCTGCCTCCGGCTTGTTGTGGAGTTGTATGATTATCATGAGGGAGCAGGAAAGACACGGTGGGACACTCGTTTTGCAGGAAGCCTACAGTTACATTGGATCAAGTGTATTATCAAACTGAATGCAAAATTGCTGAATGACAAGGATCATTTAAGATTGTGAGACTCCTCAAGGCATGTAAATTGCAACTTAAAGGCAGTTCTGCATTGCAAGTGGATGCAGTCCCCGTTCACTGGAGCCACTCATCACTCCTCGGCAGCTGAACTCCCTCACGCATCCTTACGGACAGGCAGCTGTTCACATGCAGTCCCTGGCTGAGTGTCTCATGACAGGACCCAGCCGTGCTAACTACCGACACGCAGGGAAGCAATTACTAAGCCAAGTCTGCTAAACGTGTCTGCAGGCAAACCCTGCAGTTGTGAATGCTGAAAAAGTTTTGTCAGATCCTCAAAAGCAACTGCTTATTTCAGTTATTCAGGGGTTTTCAACATCAGAGGGAACAAAAATTAGCCAGAAAAGTGATTGTAAATGGCAGGATATGGCAAGGGAGATTCAAATAGCTGTTACCTCATTTTCTAAAATGGATTCCAGTAGAGTACTTATTATACTCAAGCCTGTACTCTTTGACGTACTAAAACATAATATGAACAGAAGAATGATTACCTCAAATTTCTTACCAAAACGATATCCTTTATTAGTCAAGGTCATATGAATTTAAGGGTTAACTTTGTTGTAAACCAGAACTCAGTAAAAGTAGACTAAGTACTACAGTGTCTTACTCCGCAAGCAAGTCTGACATGCCTGACGGACATGCCACCCATGGGATACAGCTTGGAGAGTCTTTTAAGAGATGGTGGTGAAAGCAGCATGACCTTGCCGTTCTCGTGCTGAAGATACTGCTCCCACCTCCCATGGGTAGTAGCTGACTTACAAGCCCTCAATCCTATAATCAAGACCTCCATTAATGGTTAAAAATGACAGTGGAAGAGCTATGAAAATAGCTCTTAGATGTCCCTGTGGCATCTAACTCACCTCTTCTTGAGCAGACCTGGACTAGTCAGGGCAGCTGTGCTCTTTCTGGGGCAACAGTTTATGTCACCCACCTATGGGCTCTTACAGAACCCTCCTCTCTCTGCCAGTCACATGTGAGCATCTGAGAACTGGAAAGAAAACAAACCCATCTGCATTTCTAGTATGTAAACTTCAGACTGAGGATTCTGCCAGAACAGGAGTCATGTTGTTACCAACCTGAACATAAGGATTAGAAATAGAGCACAACTGCTCATCCAGTCTTCTCACAAGGCATATTTACAGCCTCAATTTGAGTATTACACCCCAGCACTGTTTTCAAGAGCAGCAATGTGACTGCATGCCTTGAAAATCCCACTTGGTATCTGCCTGAACCACTAAGGTTCCTAAACACATTTACAATTCTGTCCCTACGCATTTACGTTTTGATGAAAATACACCAATGTTATATGCCTAGCAAAATTTATTTGAAACATTGTTATTTTAAGGCTGTTAAGAAACAAGCAAACAAAAACCTTAGCTTAAGACTTCTCTGAAGTATTCAACAGATGTTAAAATATTTTAAAACTTGATCATCTCAGAATATATTAGCAGCTGACAATTTAAATATTCCCTTCATTGAGTTTCGTGCAGTTTCTTTCTCTTGAAAACCTTTGTTCAGCTAGAAGACATTTTTGCTTATTCTTCAACATGAAAGAACATGCTGACACCTATACAGAGCTTTAAATATCCCTCAAAGTTCAAAACATTCAGCTGTTTCATCCTCCTGTCCTCAGATAAATTAAGAGTTTTAACTAAATCTATTTCTGTAATAGGATTCTCATAAGCTTAGCCAAGTCCCTTCTCACATACCTCTTTCATGAATGAGACTGTGAGCACATACATTTATCGGGTTTCTCTATTCTGTAATGCATTTTCTAAAAAGGATGTTTTCATTAAAATTTTCGAGCTGATAACTTTATTTTCTATTAATCCCCCTTCCCCCCCCAAAAAAAGCCCAAAGCACCCCAGGAAGGTTTACAATGCTTGTAAGGAAGCAGAAGGATTAGACTGTGTCTGTCTGACATAGGAGGGAAAGGATTACATGCAGATTAAAAGCAGTAATTTACTAGCAAATAATCATTTTGTGCACAGCGGTTACATAAATCGGACATGTCAGCACTGGGATCCCCGGTTTTGCCAGCACCACTTGGCAGCCCCCAGCTCTAAAGAGCTGCTTATGTAAAGCTTATGCAAGCAGTGAGGATGAGAGAGCCCTCTCTTTTCCTTCCTCATGTATGGTTGTCTTGAAATCACACACTTTTCAACTGCTGGTTGAAACGAAATGAAATGAAATAAGGGCTGTGGCTTTTTCCAAATGGCTGGTTGTTGCCCTTGCAAAAGGAATAAATACAAAGAGACACAAGTGGTCAACAAACAGTGTCATGCCCATTTTCTTTTGTCTGCTACAACTGTGGCCTGGGCTTTTTCTCTATAACCTATTTGTCTGTAACTACTTACAAATGTCGCATTGGTTACATTATAGATCAGAAATCAAATAAACTATTTAATGCTCAAATGGAGATTAATTTTTTTAAATGGTTTGTGTGTTACTTTAGGATAACATTGCTCTTTAAAGTAGAAGAAAACATAATTGGAAAAATTCCTTAGGTAGTCACTTTAAAGCACTTCTCCCAAAAGCTAATCTTGGAGTAGAGTGGGGAAATTAATCTCATTCCTAGTGCTCCTTAGACCTCTTACATGAGTTTTGCCTTTATTTTAAAAATAAAAAAAATTCTTTCATACTTTCAGATAATTATTTCTTAATTCCTGCTTCTAGAATGGCCTAGTGAACAACCTTTTTAAATTCATAGCACCTAAGTAGCTTATTCATAACTGTATTCATAAACTAATTCATAAACTTATTCATTTGGGATCAATATCATCATCCTGACTATACTACATTGAATATCCTTTGCAAAAGGGCTGATGGCATAGAAATATATTTTTCTCTACTGCAGAATTAAATGGGAAACCTTATAAAGGAGAAAACGGAACTATGGATAATCTACTAATATATCTTGAAACACTAAACCTTCAATGACCTCTCATTGCAACAGAATGAGATTGAAAATATTAGACTAAGTTTCTACATAATGCACACATGGTTTAAATTACTTGTTCAGAATAGTTTGGAGTTGTAAATAGTGTTGAGCATTTTGGAAAAAAAAAACAACAACAAACACAAACCCTTAAAATGGAATGCTCAAAGTTTCGAAAGTACATGTCTTCCTGTTATGAAAATACTGTTGTGAATTTAGGCGCTCTTAGGTTTAGTTTTTTGCTGTTGTTCCTTTATGTTTTCCAGAGGATCTTTCCCCTTTCTAATTTTCCAAGCCACAACAATGTTGCAACACAAGTGCTGACATTTCCAGTTCAGAGTTTCTCCAGGTTTTTAATTATGTCAAGTTTCTTATGTTCTGATTTTCTGTTCTTGATCAGAAGAAAAAGTCAGTTCTGGAATATCAAGACTCTCACAGAATGAGCTTCGCTTTTCTCAACTAGAATGCTCCATCCATGCCACACACAGGCCTGCATACTGACCGTGGAAGAACCCAGAATGCTTTCTATTGCATCCTTCCAGCATCCAGGATACATCTATTCCTGGTGAAAGGCTCCAAACCATAAGACTCTGAATTAAAAATAAAATCACACCAGTGACAGACCTCCTCAGGACATCTCATTAAAAGTGACTGCAGCATTCTGCAGACCCCAGACGATGCAATGGTTGTTCCTCCACCCCAAAGGGTAAGCAATTGCTTTTCTTTTAAGTATGAATTTAGAGTTTAATTGAATCTAGGAACCAAGACATAGCACAGCAATAAATAAAGAGCAATAAAATAATGTCATTAACAATACAGTGGGATAGAGCATTTTGCATGGCAGAATGGCAAATGCCCAATGGCAGGAGTGACCTCCAGCACGTCAGAGTGAACAAAAGACTTAGTAATCCAAACTAGGTTCAGTGCTTTTGGTTTTCAAACTATTTATTCTTCCTGTAACTTTGACAAAAAATTAAAGGTGTGAATACTTGAAAACATGTTTGTTGGTATTCTAAATAAATTCAGATAGCTTTATTAATCTACCAGTCCTGGAAACTGTTATTCTCAGAGGCCTGATTGGGTGAACTGGCATGTTCAATGTGTCCTGTTCTCCAGCCTCACAATACACCAAAAAGAGGGAGTTAGCTATCAGACACAGACATCTGTGCACAGCTGGTCACTTGGGGCTCCCTTTGAAGCCCAGAGAAAGAATCAAAAAATTCCACAGTGCTGTTCCTCTCTTCCCAATATAGACACCAAAGCCACATTATATGAAAAGCATCTCCAGAAGGTTGCATATGTGTCATAACCAGCATTTTTGCTTAAAATACTACTCTCATGTTATAGGTTTCTTTTTCTACCTCTACCTCTACCTATCAGTCTCCAAATAAAGAGATGTCTGCTTTGACTCTGTATTATTTTATTGATGACAGTTTTCTAAAATACTTTCAATGTACTATTCAAAAATTGTAATAATAATTGTCTAGTTATTATAGGTAAGCAAGTTTAAGGTATTCAAAACCTCTTAGTAATATTTTATGTCTTACAAGACATGTGATTCAATACTGTTATCAGGAACAACAAGCAGCAATTCTTATAGTCCCACGCTAGCCTGAGGCAATTTTAAAAGAAAAGCCTAGGAAAACCTCACGTTTTTGAGCCACTGAAGACAATTTTTTCTGAGAAAAGATGGAAGCCAACTTGTTTTGTTGTTGTTGTTAACTTGTTTCTTAAGCATATACAAATTCAGTTTCACTGCAAGCCTCATGCTAAATAGCTGTGCATATGTTGTAAGGTTTGTTTTAAGCTGTTGCTGTTGTGACACACAGTTATCTCAGATCAAGAAAAGATAAGTATTTATAGCCTTTATGATTGCGAAGGAAGAACAGAATGTCTAACAGTACGGCCAATATAAATAGTAGTTAATTCTCACTCCCTCCTCCAAAATTAAGTAAACAGATGTATACTTTTAGTGCTTTTTTTCCTGCCTCAAGCAATGGAGAGGGGCTGGCTCAGAAGCATTAGACTAGCAATATTGCAAACTGCTCATTCCAGCTTCCTCACTTACTTACGGTGGTTTCTTCCAGATATGCTTTCTAGTAAGCATAAAAGAAATATCAAAAGATAAAGAACAACAACTCTGAAGTCTCTGCCCCATCACATAACTTCTGCCACCACCGCTAGAAAGCGGTGAGCCATTTCCCAAAGAATGGAGTTACAAGTAGTTTTGCACAATCTATGGTCCTGCTGAAATGAAAGCCCTTTGAAAACCTAGTTTAATAACCTCTGTTTAAAAACAGTTTTTTAAAAGTTATAGGCTATAAAAAGGTTTCTGACCTACCCAGAATGAAATTCCAGCTCCCCTTCACAAAGGGAGCCAGATGAAGCCGTAGCATTACCCAGGATACCAGCTGGGGACACCCACTGTGGTATTCAGAAAGGAATCCTGATTGAAAATAAGGGTTGACTGTTGCTTTCTGATACTTCTGCTCCCTCTCTCCCTTCTGAGATGTGTTTGTTTTCTTTAGTCCCTTCCATCCTACAATGCTTGGGCTCAGGGGAGAACTAAAATAGCCACCCCTTAATCCTCACATATTTTTTACTCTCAAAACTATTTTGCTTTCTGCAGTAACTGTACACAAGTTATATATTTATATACATTTGAAGCTAACAATCCCCACTGAGTCTCACAAGCTTTTACAGGATAACATAAAAGTATCACATGGCAAAGCAATGATGTGAAGTCAAAAAGTGAACACTGTCCTCTGAGATCACAGATGTGTATTCTTGGTCACAAGAGTGAAAAAAATGTAGTTCGAATTTAACTCATCTCCTTCCACTGCTTTCTGTTACATTCACAGTGTGAATGCAACCAGTGTTTTTAAATAACTTTTTTCTTTTAAAATTAGGCCTAGCTTCCCAACCTACCTAAACCAGTAGTATTACTATATGCTGTAGCTAGACACCTAACACACAAGCAATTATAGTGCATTGCAAGAGCATCAGTCATGTGTTAGTTCTCATACAAACAATTTTCTAAAGGCTTGGCTTATTTGTTGTTTTGTTGTTTTTTTGGTGTTTGTTTGTTTTTTTAAAAGTCACATTTACTTAAATTCATCCTTTGGGGGAAATCAATCCAGAAAAAAACTGTATCCAACAAGCAATCAGGGACTTCACATGTGGGCCTGCATGGCTGTAACTGGATTAATCTTTAATTAATGTAATAAAATAAGAATATGATTTGCTAAATGTGTCAAAGTGAAGCTTACAGCTCTGAATAGACCCAGTAAGAAATTGATATTGATTTCCTCTGAACAAGGTTATTTTCTTGTTATCAATTATGTGGAAAATAAAAAAAAATATTTCTGTATTTTTCAAGGCAGAGGACTATTTACAATACTTACAAAGCCATTCCCATCTTCATCGAGGAACGGGTATGCCTGCAGCAGAGCACTGACAACGATGTTATACTGCTGACTGTTTGGATACCTGTGCAAATAAGATGGAGATGTGAAAGAAGTAGTTGGTATTCTAGACCGTATTAGACACCATAGGAACTCTAAACTGCTATACATTAAACTGACTGTTTCTCAGACTATCAATTCCTCTCCAAATAACAAAGGGAATAGCTTTAAGGTTTGCAAGAAATCTTCCTGTTGGGTTCAACAGGTTTCAGGCCTTTAGTGTCCTCTATTTAAGCAAGTATATTAAAGAGAATTTTACTTCTGCAGACAATAGGTAGTGCCACCAAATAAATGTAATGAAGTCTACTCACAGTGATCCTTCTAGGTATTTTGTCATGTCTGCTTGTAAAAATTCAATAATCCTTATTCTCATACTATGATCAGGGCATTTTTTTTCTGCCAATATGCACTGAACATCGTAAGGGAAGTCTGGCAAAGTGTAAGAACTCGTCCACTGCAATGTCTTGTATCTTGCAAAAAATGATTTCAGGTTTTTTCTGTAAAAGAAAATATTATGTCATCATGATCACATCCTTCTATGGGAATGAAAGAAATAAGGAAGAAAAATATAAGCAAAAATTCATCACAAAGGTATATTATTGCTATAGAAATTTGAGGGTTGCTCTGTTTTCTACATCAAGAATACCCACAAAAGCTGCAATCAAAACATATGGGATCAAAACTAGATGTTAACTGTGAAATGTTTTGATCAATAGATGCTAGAAGCTGGTCACTAACTGAAGGCAGAAGGCAGAGCAGAGGAAGATACTGAGGACTTGCTGCTGTTGCAAAATAACTTTATCCATCATTATTTATAATGTGTTTCCTACCAGTTCCGGTAACTGTGAAAGTAAGCTGAAGCGCTTAATTGAATAAAATACTTTACATGACATTAGCTAAGACTGTCCTCCCAAAGGGGAGAGCAGCAAAGGGATGAAGGCAGTTATCAGAACAGTGGCTGGAAACATCAGACAGTCTGTAAGTACCCACAGCTCCCATTCCAAGAAAACAGCATTATTTACAGAAGTCACACCCCAGCTGACGTGAACCCAAGGCAGGACATCACCACTGGCTACCCGAGTGCTTCCTGCCTCTAGAGAGGCTGACAAACCCTAATTCTAAAGGCATATATGGAAAAGTAGAGATAAATTGAGCTGGAAGTCAGTCAAGAGACATCTAAAAGGTGGACTGGTTCTGGCAGCCATAGGCAGCTTCCCAACCATAGTAGTCCAGACCCAATAAAGAAATTTCAAATGAGAAGTGCCAAAGTGCCAATAGTCCTGTTATGTGTGTGGTATCACTGCAGTTTACATTTGCTTTAATTTAAATTGCTCTCTGCAATTTGGAAACAACTACTAGTCTTCTAAAAGAATTTTTAAAATAAAATGCTATCATTATAGATGAAAAATGTAGATACTTACATGGTATAAATATAGAGATACCTATATCTGAATTAATTATCTGCAGTCCCTTTATATTCACTGAAGAGACATAAGCACCACTGCAGGATGATACCACAACCAGATGACATCTAAATGAGACCAGATGTTCTCTCCCATCTGTTTCTCTCCACTAATTATGAAGGAAATTAAGACTGTTCAAAACCTACAGTTTTTAAAATCAATACTATATATGTCTCAAGTTAGGAACCCCTCACTTTGTAGTGGAAAGCTCCCACACAAAGGCATGTGGCTGGGCTAGGCATGCTCTGGTGTCCCTTCCAAGCTTCACTAGCTTTTGAGTCTATGAAAGTTATGGAGGAAATACTGCTAGACTTCAGCCCAGTCAAAATACACAGGTTTTCACTCCTAGACGTCTATAAACAAGAGCTAGGTATATATAAATAAGAGCTGTTAAGAGTTTTAGCAACGTTTTAATTGGGAGATTTTGCTATCCGGCCTCTTTCAGATAAGGATGTAAAAAAAACAAACAAAAACCCAAATCAAACAAAAAACCCACAAAACAAAACAAAAGACACAAACAAACAAACCCAGACAACAATAACAGCAAAACCAAATACAAAACCAACAAAATCTCCCCTCTCCCCCCCAAAAAAAACCAACCCAAAACTATGGTAACCAATATCTTTAGGGCAGCAAAATCTACTGCAATACCAATGGGTGAGCATTTGCAATAGCAATAGCTTAGTTTGTACCACTTTGAAAGATTACTACATATCTGAAAGGCAGATTATTTGCATTAGTTATAGCCCCAGTACCTCCTTGTGTAGGTCACCTTGTAACTCTCATAACACTGTTGACCTGGTTATGCTGCCACACCATCTTGGCATCTTTTAATGAGGTTGGTAGCATGCAAGCTAATGAAAGATCTACAGCCGTCATATAACTTTACCCATCCTAGCACTACTGCAAATTGTGATGCAGTGCTGAAAAAACAACCAAAATTTGAGTACTGTCATCTGATCCTCATATATACATTATCAGTAGTACCAGTACTCACAGCAGTACTACCATTTCCCCATGCAAAATTAGTACAAAGTGGCCAAGGCTGCTGTCTCTCCAAGCTTAGATGGTTAACAGTAGATGCAAACTGAACTTCTGTTAGTACTTTGTAGTCTCAAAAGAAGGAAAAGCTGTGTGAGAAGTGACAAACATATCCACACAGACACATTCATATACTTTTTTGGTGATAAATTAATACACAAAGGGGAAAATAAAACCCAACTCCGGTTCTGAAATCACTTGGAAATCCCTCCTATGCGAATAAAGCGCAGCTGTTCAAGGTGGTATCCTGTACTTTCACCAACTTTAATGATGGATTAGGTGTAGCAGACAGGCTGCAAGTTACTACATACTATTTTCAACATGCTATCTTTTAAACCAGCTCAAAAATGTATGGAAGTTTAAAACATGCAGTAATTTTTAGCTGAGCAGCTCTGATATTCCTGTTGTTGCTAACACCAGTGACTCTGATTTGCCATTTCAAACAGTGGAATGGCTTAGCAGGTTCAGTTTAGGCAAACAGAACTGTACTGATTTCCTTGCAGAAAATAAAATTTTCTTGGAGATGGGATGGCTAATAGCTGTGGAGGCATGGAAACTCTCCCTTCCGTCAGTCCTTTCACATTTGCCAGTACAACAAAAAAAACTCTGAATTCTACTTCTCTTCAGACTTATTCAACACAGAAAACACTTCCTTGCTGTCCAAACAAGATTTAAAAATTCCTTTAGCTTCCAAAGTGCAATAGATTAAATGTTTTACTAGCTTTTGTCAAAATCATTTCTGTTAGACAGTCACGTTAAATATGTGCAGTAATCTTTTACAATGAAATACAGGTTTGTTTGAAAAGAGACACAACTCCACGCTAAACTTTATCCCCAGAAAGGCTCACATGCAAACTTGTTTAAATAAAAAGAACAGTTCAGTTAAACTGTACATGCACTGGGATTTATGTGCATAGGCAAGACCTTCCTTGGTTGTGAAGAGCAGCCTTACAGTTACAGATTTAGGTACAAATAAATACAGTCTGTTTCTAACCATCCCTCTCTGGTCTTCCAGCTAACCTGAGACAGAGATAAGATCAAGATCCCAAAATACAAATTCCTACATCTTTTCTCTCAGCTGTTAAGACATTTGATGTTGCAGGTAAATCAAGCTGATGTTTAGCTGCTGCCAAATGTCAGTGCCTCTCCTCCTGCACTCACACGTCTCTACCCCTTTCTTACTGGTACTGGGAAGCCTCTAACCCTGCAGCAAGTTACTTCAAGGAGCTATAGGGGTGAAATTCTTAATTTTTCTTCTTGGTTTAGTTTTCTCACTGTTCATGTCCCCAGAATGGCCCACCATGAGCCGAAACAAACACCAGCGCAGAGGAAGCAAGCTGGTCTCTACATGCAACATGAAACTGCGTCCTAAGAATCATACCCTCAGCAAGGATTATAATCACAGAGCTTTTGACCACTCATCTTTTGTATATGAATGCTTTACTTACTGTATTAAGTCACAGCAGTTTCACACAGCTATTTCTTTCTTTGGCTTCGGTACAGCTTTACAATACTCACGCACAGCATGTTCACTGAGACACAAAACCACAAAATAACATCATTTGGGGAGGAGCCATTTGTCTTCTTCAGCTGGCAAAAAACCAAACCAAAACAAAAACCCAAAGAACAAAAAAACCCAAACCAAATCAAGCAACCACACAAACAAACAACAAACGAAAAAAACCCCCACCTCTTTGAATTAAATAACCCTTGGGATCCTTAATCCCAGGGGATATCTTGTTTTACTGCCAGAAATGCAAAACATTTTGCAGCATCACCCAGATAATTTGATGAAAGTTTTAGACTGCATGGGAGTGAAGTGTGGTGAGTGAACACAGCATGGTGGTCTCCAAGCTCAGTGTCCTGTGCAACTTCACACAGAGAGACAGAGCTGACCGGATTAGCTGTAACAAGTCAGTAAAAATAATCTTGCCATCTATATAAACAGCTCAATCAAGATAGCTGTGCAAAGTGCAGTAGATACCTAGGAACAGATTCAAATACTAGATCACTTGATTTTGTCATTTCTAAGCTTCTGCATTTTCAGCATCAGTTTCCTGCATCCATTTAGTTCACCTAGGAAAAAAAGTGATTTAAAGGCCAGCTGAGCACCCCCATAAACAGGCTATGTGACACATGTTTTTCTTATTGTCTACTTTACTATAGTCCATGAGTCTATGGTACCCATTGCTACATCTTATATCAGATCAGGTTCCAATAACTCAGAGGACATCACAGTTGAGCAGAACCATGCTGAAATCAATGGGTTTCTGTGTTCAGCATGTCCAGATAGAACTCAGCAGGGGGGGGGTTCCCATTTTTCACAGGTGAAGGTCTAGACTTTCATGTATCTACACCAAACATCAGCAAGAGAGTCTTGTCTAAAGATTTGTAGGCTGGAAAAAATTCCACATCTACAAAGCCAAAGAAGAAATAGAAGAGAAAAGGAAGCCAGGAACTTGCAGATATAAAGGAAGAAAATCTCTGCAGCTGTAAAAAAAATGTTCCTTTTTCCTAACACACATGTAATATGCTTTCAAATGTATGACAATATTTAAGGTTGTAAAGGTTGTTTCCTTCAAAAGGAAGAAATGGTGACAGATTATTAGATATCAAAAGAAACCCCTTTCCCCCTCTCAATAGTAGGATGAAATAGGGCTCTCTTTTTTATTCACAGTTTTGAGGTCTGTGCCTGAAAGGCTGTCATGCCTTTCTCTTCATGGGCTTTACCACCTTTTCCTACCGTCTAGCACAAATGCAGTTTCCCCAGTTATTCCCTAGAGCCTGGTATTTGCAGTCTATCTAGTGCTTGATATCTTTTACTTTTTCAGCTCCCAGTAAATGTAGGGGCAGGTATCCTCTAGACTGAACAAGAAGTTACCCACAGCAGCGTTAGCTTCAGCAAGACTAGGATGTGGGAGCTGGCACACACACTGTAGCTGCCCATTTCCCAGAGCAGCTCCCATTTCAGCTTCCCCTGCAGTACCCTTGCTAGAGAAATAATCACATCCAGCACCAACACAAAGTTCCAGACCATATTAATCAACTTTAAAAAAAGTTTGACACAACCTTCTTCTAGAGGGAGTAAGATTTTTGTCAGTTTCCATTTTGAGGAGCTGCATCAGGTTACATGAAGACTCTGCACCTCCATCTAATGCGAGGGCAGCTGCTGTAGGTTACAGACGGGGAGGATAAAAAATGCTCCTTGGGGAATTTGACTGACAGAGCTGCCAGCTAAATGAGGCCATTTTAAAGAGTAGGTTTTATTTGTATTCACCTATGTAATACGTGTTATACTGTATCCGAAGAATTTTATGTATTTGGGGTTTTGTTGTTGCTGCTGTTATGACTTTGCTAGACCTTAACAAGGCCATGCAGTTAGTATCTCCTACAAGTAATTTGTAAGACTTGGCTTATTTCCAGTGTGGAAGAAAGAAGATTTACTTTTCTTTTTTTCTGCACATTTCTGTAGAAAACTCACAGCGTCATCAGTAAATTAATCTCTGCTGACCTCAAGTACTCTAAAACCACAAGTCCTATTGCCTTGACTTCCAAAACTTCGAGGCAGCAGGCACAGAGAAGATATTTTTGTGAGTCTTCTAGGTTTTTCTAATTTAAGTTAGTATTCTTAAGATTCCTGCTGCAATGACAGCAATATGAAATGCTGACTTTAAAAAAAAGGCAGAAATTTCTGCAACCACATAAATAAAAAACCTAAATTTAAAGAATTTCCCCTAAACCCTATAGACCAAAGCAAAACCCAGAGACAAAACAGTTTTTATGAAGATGAAATAACAGTTGAAGTTAAATTTTCAGGAATCATCAAAATAAAAATAAATTATATTTTCTGTTATGATACATCATTCAACAGAGGGAAGCTACTATTGAAACAATAAAAAGCTTCAGAAGTATTGAGGCAAATTCATAGAAGAAAGATTTAATCAATCATTGTTGAAATTAATGGACTAGATGCAGTTTATGGGTTTGGAATGCTTCAACATTAGTTGTTGAAAAGGTATAGTCAAAAGGAGGCACCTGTCTGTACTTCTGAACAAAACAGACAGTACTTCTTTTCTTCTACTATTGATCACTGTCAAAGACTTAACTTTTTTTTTTTTAGTAGCTGCTTTTCATGTCCATATGTACTAAGTGAAAAAAGATCATTACATCTACTAGAAATAATTCTGATATCAGTAATAACGCTTCTGCAGAGAAACTAAGAAACTCTTTAAGTCATATACAGAAAGGCACAGTCCAGCTAAGATTTTCTTTGTAGGACTATAGTTGCTTACATGTATACATATAAAAGTAATAGTTGCTCTCTTGTGTAAAGGGAGCAAAATCATATGAAAAACTGACCATTGTTCAGGCTCTTATTAAAGCACAATCATAAACGTGTTTCTGGTAAAAATACATTAAACACAGCCTGACAGTACAGATGCATGGGTAATGGGGAAGCAAAGGAAGGAGCTCTATAAAGATCATTAGCAGAATGATGTGTCGAAACACAAAGACACACTTCAGATGCAGCTACCCAGTAGTCAGTGCAGTTGCCCACAGGCTGACCGAACTAGATGTGAGACTGCCCAAGATAAGGAGATGTACAGCACCGTTAACGTGGTTCTGTGCGCTGATCACCTCCAGATCCTATCAGCGGGGTGTTAGTAGTTCAAATGTGCACCAGTGCATGCTGGCAGGTGCACCAGTATCAATATAGGGCACCAGTACCAATATACTGTCAAAGCTGGCAATGTCTTTATTCTTATATGAACGCTTAACAGGCCCAGGTTTAGTTGAGCACTGACTACATCTTCCAAATTTGCAGCAAATAGAAAAGTTCAAGACTGTAAAGGCTGGCCAGAAGATCTGTTATCCTGCTCGTGCACGTAAACCTGCTCTGAGCAAAATTACTTCAAGTCATTCGGACAGTAAATCTGCTACACAACACTTAAGAGCTAGAGAACATGTTTTTAATGGAAAGATTACATGTATAAATAAACCTGTATTGGGACATCACTCTTGAAGGAAAACAGCTGGGCTGTCATATTGGAAACAGTGAAAAAAGGATACATTAGTGATGTCATTTGATAAACAAACACCTTGAGGAAAGGCAGAGAGAACCTATAAACCAACCAATAAAAGGTTGGTTTTTTTCACAGCAGTATCATGTATTTACAAGTAATGACAGCCTCTGTCTTAGCAACAAGATAAACACCAGGGTGCTAGGAGCCATCAAACTGCTAGTACTCTGATACAGAAAAGAAGGTATAAAGGAAATGTATTTATTGAATTGTCCTTTGTAGCTATCTTACTGTCTTCATAGAAAAGCACTGCTTCAACTTTAATCTTTTTGGGAGATGAACAAAAAGACCGACTGTTTTCACTCTATAGTTGCTAGCAAAATGTTATTCCACTGTTGTAACCTGCAAGCCTCATCCGGTTATACATATGCCCAATTTCAATACAAGAAAAATAAAATTATACAATTGCTGCATCCACTTACTCTTTATTTTTGTGTTTAAACAATCTTATTTGATATTTTTGTCGTATTTAGTAATACAGAACCACGTATTTAACACAGTTGTTAGGACTATCTACACAGGAAACATACAGAGAAACTTTGAGCCAATTCACTAGCATTAACAATCCATGAATGCACCCAGAAATTAATGTCAAGCAAAACCATGCCAGTTATTGAAGTTGCATGGGTCTTTTGGGTAAAAAAACAAAAACCCAACCCACAAAATTTCGAGTTCTTCTTTTCAGATTCCATGAAATGAATGAGGAGAGAAAGACTACAAGTGTAACCCTAGCCAAATATTGATTATTTGAACTGTACATTTAAACCAACCCCACTGAACTAAACTGACCCCTGGCACAACTGAGCCTAGAAGTGCTTATAAGAGCAGATCTGCTGCCAAACTTATTTGAGTGAGGTGTGAACACCCACTAAGGAAGAGTGGAAGTCATCATTGTTCTTAGCTGGTCTTCCAAATCCTGAATGATGAGAAATAGGTACCTACTCTCCTTCTTACACAGAAGAAGACAGTCCAGAATGTTTTATTTGCACAACTACCTCTCTATATTACTACAGCTTCCCTTTCCACTTCAGCTGAGAGACTAGAAGAGAGAAACAGATGCACAGACTTTCAACATTCCAGATTTAAAGCAATAGAAAAAACCCACTAGTTGATCTAACAGAAATATTAATTAACATTATGCCAAAATACAAAAACCACCACCATCAATCTGACATGAAAATCCACTTTTCACCATGGGACATAAATCCATAGACTAGAACTTAAGTAAAAAACAAACCAGCCAATAAATCCAGCTTTCAAAGTAAGTATATTAACAGAAGAAACAGGGGGGTTGCTTTTATACTCTAGGCTAAGAATCTATCATTATATTATAGTAAAAGCAACTTTTTCTGTTCCCTTAATCAAATTTCTAAAACAAACCTCTAGGTCACCCCTTCACAACCTGCTTATAGCTGGCATAATCCCCTCAAGCATATAAAATATGAACATTTTCTGTTGTTGAAAATGCAATAAGTGAGTACTGCAGGGAAAAGGCAAGAAGAAGAAAGAAAAAATAATTCAAACCTAACCTCTGCAGTACCACATTTATTGCCATTGGTCATGCCATAGATGTATCTAAACAACAGCATTCACCTCCAAAAATAGTGAATAGCTTGGGATTAACCCAGGGCAGCAGCTAACGGATGAAAGGGCTGTTCTGTTACATCCTCAGTATTAGTCAGTTAGAACAGCTGTTTCTGAGAGAGACATTTGCCAGCTTCTCATCTGACCTTTAAAGAGAAGCCCTCATAAAATTTACTCAGGTCTTCAAGACTACAAATCATCACAGCTCCACTGAATTTTAATGGCACCTACTACTTCACCTAGAAGGGGCACTTCCATTTACAGCAGCAGACTTCTCTCCTTTTCTGCTCCTTTGCCCCAAGGTGAATTGGCACTGCTCTTCTGCAGTCACTTTCCCTTAACAGGCCATTATGGACCTTTTTGAAAACTACTACTGGCAACATTTCCTTAAGCCAGCCTATTCTGGCTTACACTGATTCACACAACCCATTTAAAACTCTTTATACAGCACAAGGTAAATTGCTGGTCATTAATTAAAATTAAGTATCCTTTAGAAATACAGGATAAAAAAAAGCTATTGCAAGGTCACTTCAATGGTTTATTCTAAGGGTTTACGTGATCTAGGTTTGTTTCATTGGTAACAATGCTGACAGGCTCTTTGGGTTTCGGTTTTTTTTTTTCTTTGTTCTTTTTAAGCTCATAGCAGGACCTTATTTTAAAATGATTAATTATGTGATTCACTAAGCCCTCTCCTCTGTTCCCACACAGCCTTAACCCTAACTTGTTACTTTAAGGTGATAAAATAGATATTTTTGCAGGAAGACCTCCATTTATCTTAGAGTGGTGAAGCCATTAGACACATCTATGGGGGAGAAATTTTACAGGGTGGGAGGAAATTGTAGCAGGTGGGAATATAGGTGGATAATGAGCAAAGCTTCACCAACAAGACAATTACCTTGAAGGAGAAAAGGGACTCTCTTCCAACACTAATGCCCCATCTCAAAGTAGCAGAGCAAGTGTAGGAAAAACAACAACAAACAAAAAAAACCCCACCACAATCAAAAAACCCCAAAACAACACAACAAACAAACCATAAACACATCTGTCTTGCCTCCAGTTTTTAGGGAGATTCATTTTGATACCCAAGGAAAACGAGTGTGCAAATGGAACCAGCAAGCCTACCTTCCCAAGTGTTATATTTAAGGTGTTTCAAACACACAGGTTTTTCACAGCCATATTCCACCTTGTAATGATTAATTTACCAGATTGCTATTGAAAATACATCTGCAAAAAAAAATTTTTTAAAAATCATCAAATAAAGACAGACCTGTATCTTGCCCTCTGCATGAGGTAATATGAGATAGTGAGCAAAGACTGAGGATGGAAGGCAGAAAAAACATCATTAGGCTATTTCATTCAGTCATACCCTAATACATTTCTGCTCCTGCTGTTTTCTAAATATACTTGCATATATCTGAACCTGGCCTCCAATAATTAGGATCACTTTTTATAAAGTATCTGTTTAGTCTTAATGAAACAAAAAGAAGTGTTTATGTCATTTTCAAAGGGTAAGGAAAATTTAGTAAATGCATTGTAAACTCACTTTTGCTTTAGTACTCTGTGATCAATTAGTCCTTCATTTTCAGTTGAGCATAGATATTTTTTCTGCTCCATAAGACCAGAAGAATTTAGCATTTGTCTGTCAGTAGACCTAAAAAAAAAAAAAAGAAAAAGGATTTTCACAGTAAGTTTGTAGAAAAGAGGTATTTTAGGGTTTTAAAATACAGTGACAGAAATAGAAAAGGAGAAAAATTAATGTATTGAATAGTCATGAGTTTACATGATGCTGAGGTCTCTTAATCAATTTCTTAGTTAGATTATAAAACCCTGACAAGTTAAAAGAACAACCGTATCTAGTCTAATTACTACACAGCTACAAAACCCAAGAAAATAAACCTTCTCAGGGTTGCAGGATAACTGCCATCTTCATAGCCTGGCATCTCTTTATCTCTGGGAATAACCAACCATTACAATATGCAAGGAGTGTGGTGAAAGAACAATCTATGCAGTACTGTAAGGCTGTTTCTATTCAACTAGAAACTTCAACGGTTGTTTTTTTTGGAGGTTAAGTCCCTCTTGAACCTTCAAGTCCAACCACTAGAAGATCCTTGAATGCCACCTGGTCTCACATACCACTGTTCCTGGTTATTCGGTCCAATTCTAGTCTTCCTCTAACACCAAAAACTCCAGATACCCACTTTGCTCTCTATGTGCCACTCCAAAACACTGCTTTCCACTTAACCTTTGTGTCTACCTCTCTCCATCCTCATTTTCCTGTTATTTCTTCTTCTCCTTTTCTTGGTAGAAGACAAAACAACAGTTTCACCCTGCACTGGAGGAAAGGCAGAGAGCTGAGATAGGGGCTACTGTTATGATGCCAAGAATTCATGGCAATCATCAACCTTTTTGCCTTTTTTTTTTTTGGGGGGGTGGGGGGAGACGGGAACAGACTACCTTCTTTTCTGTACCTCGTCTCTTCAAAACCTCTTAACTCCAAAGATGCTTTATAAATTGTTCTAGGCTGAGCTGCACCCACACATGAATGGCTATTACTGGAAGCGACATTAACACTTGCCAAGCTTATAAGAGGAGTTTCCCCTATTCATAAATCAATACATCTTTTTCAACTATCCAGTTAAAACCAGAAAATGTCCAGGCATCTTGATATTTACCTGGTAACATCTGTGTGAGTTCCTCGTACACAGACTTTCTACTGCATGACCAAGAACATCTCCATCTTACCATCAGCAGATGCAAGATGTTATTTCTGTGTCCTAATGTGAAGTGCTGGAGATGTGAAAGGACACCAAACATGACTTTAAAGTCATGACTTTAAAGTCCATTACTTCCATACAGGAAGCGTTCACCTACCACACTCAAACTACTTTATTTCTGTTCCTAGCAGAGAGGTGAACAGAGCACAATTCACACACAGTTAAAAGATGTCCTAAGGACACCAGGATAAAGAGGTGGCCAGCCAGGAGTGCATTAACAAGCACTGGGGATAGCATTCATGTGAGAAATACAACAGGGAAATACCGCTGACAGCTTTTAGAAGCTCCACAGCAGTTTCAGCTGACCTGGAAGATAGGTATGCTGTTGCTTTCTCCCCTGCCCCTTGGCTGAGCAATGCCTTGTCCACCCTGGCCCTGGTACTCACAGGGTGAGCTAGTTCTGGGAACTGGTCTGCCCAAGAAATAATCTGCAAAATAGAAAAGGTGGTTGGTTTTCATCTGGGTTCAAGCACCGGAGGAGAAGGAACATGCAGACTCAGTTTTCACAGTTGTGCCCTGTCACTGTAGGACCATGCACTCAGCTACAAATGCTACCAACAATGAACCTTAGTGCAGTGACTTTGCTCATATGACTAAGACTGCAATTCAGCCTAACATCACTGAGCAACATGAGAAAACGTGAGTTCAGTTCACATATATTATTATTATGAATATTTGGTTTTGTCACATATTCTATTCCTCTGGGTCAAAGTAACTTACAAATAAAATAATTTTATTACATTACTCGAAAATAGTGTCTCATGCACTTTATTCTAGTTATGAGTCCCTGAATTTGGTCAAAGGAAATTATTCTTAGAGGACTTTGTTCAAGATGTACCAAACAGACAAAATAATGTCAAACTACATCACTCAAGCAGTCCAGAATTAAGAAGTAGCAGTTATGGCTACCTGCATATGAGCATACAGCTTTTAGTTTTATAATAAATACTGCTTTTACTGCAGGAGCTTTTCATCATTCTATACCCCAAACTACATAGAGTATCTTGATATTTTACTCGTCTTAAAATATGTAACAATGTATTTCTCCAACATGCTTGAGCTTTATTCTGTGGTCCTCAATGCTGACACACAAATGTTTCAGAAACAGCAGCTTATTTACCTAACTTCCCTGTAAACAGAGAAATACCAGCATCTTATTTTCCAGGCAAGAAGACTAGGTAGGGAAATATTTTAAGATAAATCGTATTCACTAACATTTGAGATTTCCAGCATTTGATTTTTTTGAGGTCCACAGAACTTCACAAAAAAGCTATGTCCTTGCACTATTGCAGCTGCATGCTCCTTGTGAAACATTAAAGCCTGACTTGCAGGACTTGAGAAGTACACAGGGAACAATCATATCTGAGACACAGTCTCAGATTTCAAGACTGAAATCTAAATAACCAAAGCAGCATTCAAACTGCCCTAAACATAACAACACCTTTTCTTCTTCTGAAATTCCCTGCTGAAATCACTATGTATCTACTGCACTTTGGATGAAGTACAGTGCTCACATACAGTACACTTCTTCACAGCAGAAACCTGCTCTACCTCCAGAGAGGGAGATCCTATAAATCAAGTGAGGCAGGATCCTGGTGCAGAGAACCGAGACTGGCTGTGATTGTATACTTCAGGTGTACGATAAATCATACCTTGTCTTCTTCCTGCACCATCTGTCTGTACCTCTCCCTTGCCCCCCCTCTTTCCCTCCAACAATGCAGGAACATTACCACTACCATTCCTTACCCAAGGCCACTCCTTACACAAGGAGTTTCATGAATAATTCCACAAGGACAGGAGGATGTATCTATGTGAGCAGTTTAGCTCTGCTCATGAGCTCAGTTTGGTTGGAAATGACCCAATCATCACCATTTACCATGCTTTGGTTTGCACTGTAGAGTCCTCTTGTTGGAAGATTGACAAAGAGATGTTTCACAAGATAAGGCCTTAAGGGGGAATAATGGGACATTAAGCTTAAAAGAAGGCAGAGTCTTGAGAAAGGAAGAGATAACATATGGATTGCTAAAATGGTACCCTTTACACAGCTGATTGCAATTACCCCACCCCTCAGACCCAAGGTATTGTCAAAAGGAAAAGGGTTAACATAGGTTCCAGATTTCACAACCAGGGGTGGGGAGTGGGAGGTAGAATCACACCTGGGTAAGGGCCCCAGGGTCCTGAAAGATAGCAGGAGCCTTGAGGAAAGGGAATGGTTAATTTCTGCCTTCATATGTAAAGTTAGGAGGGACAGAATCCTGCCTTCATATGTAAAGTTCAGAGTGCAAGATGACTGGCCAATCATTTTCCTTACTGTAGTTTCTTCTTTGTTAACTATTTTGTATACAAGACTTGGCTTATGTCTCAAAGGTGTGCTAGTTTCGAGAGTTACTGCCAGGCACCCCTTTTCTGCTCAGAACCAGAATAAAAAGCAAATTCCTCTTCTCTGTGTGTTGACTGGATTTTGAACACCTGGTAAAGAATCCAGTTTTGGGACAAGAATCTCAGAGTGTACAACCTGGACTCCTTTTGGATGAAGGCAAATGCTACAGAGAGTCCACTACAGATCTACTGGGCTACCATTGTGTACCAATGAAGGCTTAGTGGTAGAGTCCTCTCCTTCAAAAAAAAAGAATTTTGTATCCATGGCAAGCCATTCTCTACTTTCAGGATTCTTGGGCTTAGAAGACAACACACTTGAGAGCTCAGGATGTCTCTCCTCAGCCAAGCTATTCAGAAAAAAATTATCCTGAAAGACTTACAGCAGATCAGAGTGGAGGGGAGGGATGTGGGGAACCAAACTAACCAACCAAAAAATAACCCAGACCAAAATCATAAAACTCCAACCAACCCAACCAACCCCCCCCTCCCCAAAACCAAAACCCAAACAACCTCTGCCCTGCCCACTCCCAGCAAACCACAAACAAATGAAAAAAAAACAAAAATCCTACTCAAGCAAAAACCAGAAAACCCTCAGCAAAAACCATACATCTGCTATTTGTTTTCTAAAAACCTACCTAGTTCCACATAATGGGATTATTAAATGCTGATACCTAGATCAAAGTCAGAGCTTCCTTTGAGAGTCTGAATTTACATACACCTGTGACACAAACACTACCTCTGGCTTAATCATGATTTTACTCCGTGAGTTGCAAATGTTTAAAAGTAAGTGCTTCAAAAGCTTGGTACTGCAAATACAGAAAATTTTAGCTATAGTCAAAGTTGGACAGTGCTTCATCCAAATGAAAACTAGGTTCTAGAAGAGCAGTTTATACTAATTAATGGTAATGTTCAGGGATGTTGTTGTTTAAAACCACAAGCCAATAACCTTATTTTACTTTTCACATGTTGTTAAAAATCTTAAGAGTACAAAAAAACCATAGTTAAAACTTACAGCTGAAGAACTAGTAAGTGCCAGTTTTAAAATGCTATGAAAAAATACAACTCTACCCAGACTGGTATTTTCTATGCTGTGTAGAAACTCACCCACTGATTACTTCTGGAATCTTTGTAGAAGCTGTTTCACAATGGTATGTAAGGGATTCTAGCCGACTTTTTTGTTGCTGCTGGTATTTATTAATCAGGTCCATCAGCACTGCCTGGTGCCCAATCTTCTTCACCAGCTGCTGCACCATACGATCATTAAGAGCAAGAAGAGCTGCTCCACTTACTTCTTCTTCTGTAGATTGAAGGGAATGAAAAAGCTACTGTAAAATAACTTTATAGATACAGTAACATTCTACATGCCTAAAAACACGATGATGCAGGGCAAGTCAAAGGCAAAGACTCTTTCTAATGCTGACAGTCTTCTTCAGCGCCTAAAAAGATGATGTTTTAGCTTTTCCCAAGCAGTTCCAGGAGACCTTGTCAGTGGCCAGATACCTTCACCTCTCAAAAAGCCAAGTCTGAAACACACAGAAGCAGTGAACTGACAATTTTAATGCTTTAAATCAGGCCTTGCTTAGACCACAGAAGACTGTTACTTCATTAACGAAGGAAAACAAGCTTTTTAAGAGGGCACGCAGCAAACAGCCTGTTCATTTAATGGTTTCTCATGCACTCTTTTGTAGAGTGTTTATATAGTCAGACATAAAACATTTACACACTACAGTTGCATTATTTCAAAAGATTTATACAATATAAAATAGGCCCTGTCAAGCCTTTTAAACTGCCAGCTCTGAGAGGTGTATCTATTTATATGCAGACTTCTTCTCAACCCCCAGCATTTCTCAGAGACTTAATAATAAAACTGCATGCTTATTTTGATTTATCAGATGTGTCAGTTCTCACTCTAATGAATTTCTATAAAAGTCTGAAGTTAGCATATATATACATGCCCCAAAATACAGTAGGCAGTGCCAATTAAAGGCATAGGAAGAAATACTAGACAAATCCCACACAAACAACAAAAATGCTTACCACGAAACTTGGGAACTAGCTCTCCTAAATTTCTCTGTCTCAACCAGTTGCAGACTTGATCAACCGACCAATTTTCCATCTTCAGGTGTTGCAATGCTAAATTTCACTGTGAAACGAAAAGAGAGGATTATTTTTAGGCTGAACTCTAAACTGAACTCCAACATTTCATAAGAAAAAATGCACTTAGCAAATAAAGTTACATTTACATGCTCTGAATAAAAATAGTGCAAAATAATCCAACTAATGCCTGTTGCAAGTGGCAGTTTCCTTGGATTCCTTTCTTCACCTCCTCTCCCTTTCCTGCTTTCCCTCTGCTCTAAGAGACAGCCTCATTCCTTATAAAACACGACCTGTTCCAGTACCATTAACACCCAAGTTTCCACACAGAGAAGAAAAAAGGTGTGAAATTCGCCACCACCACGCTCATCAGGAAATGGCTGACATTTTACAGAAAGGGAAAAAATCCCAACACCATCAGATAAGGGTCTGTCACATATACCTTTATAGTAAATCAAGCACCTTAACCCTCTCTGCACCACCAAATGGGTACTCAAGCAAATATTTAACCCTCAGTTACCAACAATTATGGGGCAATAAAGCTGCTGGAAAATGGAGGAGAGGGGACTATGCTCCCTGTTATTTATTAGTCCCATCCTTCAGGCTCCAGCACGCCCTGGGAAGATGTGTCGGGAGTCCTAGGAAGGAGGAGCACTGGGAGCTGGTCACTAGGAGCTGGTGAAGCTGGGATGCAGATACCGACCCCCGGCTAAATCAGTCCAGCAATTAGTGTGTGCCCCTTCCCTGAAGGACTGGCTTGAATTGTGAGGGGGGTGCATTGCACACCAAAATCAACAGCAACCTCCTCAAGAGTAGAATACTTGTAAAGACAAAGCTTGTCCTACTCTACAAACACCTTGACAGCAGAAAACTCTCTCTGAGGGTGATTTTCTTATTAACATGTTTTAGCTCTACTACATAAAGGAGCACCAAGTGCTCCATGACCATGCTTGCAATCCACAGCAAATAACATTAGAGGAGATTGTTCAAGTTTTTCAGATGAGAACAAGAGTAACTGATATCTTTGGCCAAATATTTCCTTACTTAAAATACATCCATGCTCTTACCATGAGCCTGCAGTGAACTCCAGGCTAAGATGAGGATTCATCCACACAAACTTTATCAGGATCTAATCCACTGCGCTACAAAAAACTGTGTACCATCCTTGAATAAAAACATTTTTGTTTTCATCCTTCAACAGAAGAGACCCCTCAAAACAGATGCACTTCAGCTTATGCTGTTGTGCCAGTAGACTTCAGCAACTGAAAAGGGTTAAGTTTAAGAGACATGTCTTTCTGAATTACATGAGTGGATTTAATTTGATATGACAACAGTAGCCATACAACTCCTCCCCCAGGGCAAGCAGCAATAACAGGGTGTGAAAAGTCATTATTTGTTGAGAACTCTGGTGTAAATTAAAAATCACACCTTCCTGTCACACTTCTTACTTCTTTGCAAAGAGTAGGGCAAAAAAAAAAGGCTCCAAAAACTTGAAAGATAAAACCAAATGCAAAGCAGAAAGATACTTGCTTCATCAAGCAAGCAGCGTAGAAGTAGAGAGATACATTAAAATGGTGGAAAGGTCACTACTTCGTCCTGTAAGAAGAGTAGCATCCTAGAGCAGTCCTGCTAAAGCAGAGAGGTAGATACCAACATTTCAAAGAGCATCAAGTGAACTACAGCCATGCACAACAATATGCACATCTAGCCCTGTGTGGCCAACTGTACAGCAAAACGCCTATTTGCACATGGAGATACAGGCTGTACACTTTAGGGGAGAAAGGAAATGATGACAGTTTAGAGGCTGTTTAAAAAAAATCATATTGTATGTATTAAGGGTCACTACAAACAAATAACTTTGAAATGCTTCTCAAAACTGATTATCACTCACTTGCATATACTATAGAACAAGGAGTCAGGAAAAGAGCATGCCAGTCTCCTAGCAGCATTTTGAAGGCAATGAGAAAGACTGAGAATGGATGCTGTTATTTGTCTTCTTTAATAATTCTATTACAATAGCATCAAAAGACTATCCAGTGAAGGGTTCCTTGTGCTCAGTGTGGTAAAACACATGAATATTTATATTCTTCAATCAGTTATTAAAAGTCAGAACAATGACAACAAGAACAACAATGGCAACATTTTAAAGACCGTATTTTAGCAATTTACAGCATAACTTCACATCAAATTCAGAAGAGTTCTAAGTATAAATGATTCCTTTCTGTTGATAAATACAGCCAATCAATGACACCCATTTCTTCAAACACCTAGGGTGAATGTCTACCAGTAGGGTGTAACCAGCCCCGGTTAATGAAATTAAATAATGAAATTAATGAAAATTAATTTTCGCTAGGATGAATCTGGAAAACACTCGCTTTCACTGTAAAATCCTTCAAGACCAAAGGACTAAAATCCTGGGTTTTAATCAGATCAAGCTAAAGACCTATCTATGGTACAGATTTCTGCTGATGTGGCTGTTTATATAATAGCAAGAGATAAGGTTCCTGACCAGCACACCTGTGCTGGCAGATCCATACTGTGTGTGCACAAATTTAGCATGCAACGTGTTTTATGAAAAGGTATAATAAACTACCATCAAATTGAAGTGACACTTCTAAATGAACAAACCTATATGTCAGCTTTAAGAAAATTGCATCAAATTAGAAATACAAAGTTACTGGATGTTGAGAACAGGAAAAAAAGCAAGTAAAGATTAAAAACTTATGAATCACAAAAATGAAATCTCATATCACAAAGAAAGCAATCAGACTGAAGGTCTTAATTACAACGCAGGGACTGCTTCAGAAAACCAAATAAAAATTCTAATTTATTTGTGTAAGTGATATCACATTGACTTTTCTTTCCTTTCCCCTCACCAGAACCATCAGTACCATCGAACATGTCACCGTTTGTTGGCTTAGCAAAGAACTCGAGCACTGAGCAGTGCAGAGTCCTCTGACAGTTAAGACCTGCAGCGTGAATCCACAGTAGCATAAATCACAGCAGTCATAATCCAGCCGTCTTCTTTGCAGCCATCCATGCGATCATGCAATCAGCAGTGCAGGCTAAGCTGAAAACACAATTTTTTTTGTTATGGTGGGTTTTGGATGGATCAATGACTTTAACCAACTCCCTGGCCAACTGGGTGAAAATAGATAGTGGAAACATACCCCTGGATTCATCGAGGTGTAGACTGATCATTGCTACAATGTATTATAGCAATAAAGATTTCTATCTTAATGGATCATTGATTTGTAAAGTTAGGCCAGAAACCCAAACTGCGGGTAGCAGCTATTCCACCTCCAAGAAAAATTGGGAAATGTACCCATCTCCTTTCCTTCTAATAATTTTGCTCAAGTTATTCTGGTTCTGCTTCTTGCAAGGTTACTCTTACTCCCATTCAAAGCACATTCAAGCTTTCCTGGTGAATAAGACTAATTAAATGTGGAATACTCATAATAACAAGGCTAATCCACTAATTATTGAGAAGGATGAGTGCAAGGTTCTATTACTTGCTTGCTCCACTCTTGATTTAGAATCATAAACCAGTTTGGAGAGCTGAACCAGCAGTCAGTCAAAGTAACCTCACAAAAAATGGTTAAGGTTAACTGAAAATAACATCTTACCAAGTCTATTCTGATGAAAAAGACTTGGTGGCAATTTATAAGTGGTTCAGTTGGCAGATCCTCAAAGGTGCTAATATTTGACAAAGCTGCTCTCTGTTGCTCCTAAGGGAAGGATGCAGACACCTTTTTAGCCTGGGTAACATCTAGAAAGTGTTGCATATCCTTAGGTGAGTCCGCATAGCTAAACCATGACAGAAGTTGGGGCTCCCATGTGGAACCACATGGATACATGGCATTTACATGGCTTTCCAAGCAAGTGATCTACACAGCACTTACACCTTTGATACACAAGAGGTGTTATAAAATATACCACCTGAATTTTGTTCACATGCTTTAATCGTTCTTATTCTGTATTACACCCTGCACTCAAATAAGATTTCTCAGCCATGTTTAAAGAGTGAAGACACACACCAGTATGGAGTGCATTTCAAAGTAGAAAAAATATGTAAGAGGATTTGTCCCTCAGAACTCTGTACTTGCACTGTCCTACTGTCACATTATCCCACACCTTCCAGATTCACAGGGACTGCAATAAATATAATTGCACATCTCTTTGAAACAAGTCTTGCATCAATGCAAGATTTTGTCAAGCTGTGACTCAGTCATGCTCAAAGTCAGGATTTGACCTCTCACTGAGAAGGGTCTCCTTGACTCTCTGTGAAATGTACCGTCATCAGGCATGGCCACATGCCTTGATAGCCTGACCTCATAAAGAGCTACTAGCTAGATCCAGAAATGTTTATCAGGCAGCAAAGAAACAGGAATATCAACAAAGTTTTTCAGTTCTCCTGGGCTTTGATCAGTTGGATGAATCAGCCTGGTACAGGAGTGACGTTTACTGGGAAGACATAAAAGGAAACCCTGACATGGAACAAATTGCCCTCATCAGTAAAGACACGCGACTGCACACAATCAGTTTTGGCCAGACAGTTAGAATCTGTCCAGAGGTCCCTTTTCAGGATATCTCTGCATAACTTGGAAAACTAGAACTTGTTACACTTTATGAATAGTTAGTGGGATGCTTGTAGCTCATCAGCACTTTGAAAGAGTAAAGCAAGTGGATGTGTTTGAAGCACAGGATGAAGGTCTGTTGTGCTGGTTCAGCCATCATCATTTCATGCTACCATCAGTTTCCTGATCACACAGGCCAACACTGAACTCAGAAACATCCCCTCGCAAGTCTTCTTTCAAACAATCCTGCCACAGGCTCCTGGGGGCCCAGCTCCTCCGCTGTTCACTATGGTGCTAGCATCGCCTGCTGGACACAATGAACAGAGATGGCTCCTTCAGTGGCCCTTCACAGAGAAGAACACCACAGAGAGAGCTCAACAAGATGCAGGAAGCTCTTCTAACTGATCAGCTCCTGATTCATATAGTCCTGGCCTCCTCACCACCCCAACCATGACCACCTGAGCAAGGGTGGAGCCGCAAAAACACAGGTGGGCCAAGTTCTGCCTCTGAAACCTGGAGCCAGTAGGGAAACAAAACATTCTGCTAGGTTGTGACTCATCCACAGGTCGACTCCAACTTGGGGCCTCCAGCTCAGGCCCCAGCACTTCAAGGTCCAAATAGCTTAGGTGAAGACACCTCTGGGTTTTATTTGGCTCATGCTGAAGACAGACAGCCATGGGATGTCTGAAGGCATGTCTGGTCTCTGCTGCACTAGCCCTTCCTTCCTCTCCCAGCAAGCCGGGCAGAAGAGCCCTGGGCAGGAGCAGTCAAACACCTGCTCATTAAGAGACACAGGTTTATTTTAGGAATCACTGAATCAAAGATCTGAGCATCGCTGCTAAGCAGTGCACGCCACTGCCTAGAACTTCTGGATTGCTATTTTAGCATGATTGAGTATTGCTGAATTATATGGTTACTAATCACTGACAGCACTCCTCCTCCAGTTTATCCATCACACAAATATGAAGATGATGATGAATAATTAAGTTTTAAAACATTTCATGATGCACATTTTTTGTTTTGCACTATTAATTCATAATAATGTATCCGGTCAGTCATAGTTTTTTTGTGTTAAGGAATTGTGTTGGCATATGAAGCCAGGTGAGGTGGGTATGATTGAGTTAGCTCACTAAAAAAAAAAGGCTGTCTCATAGTCTTATTTTATACATTAGGAGCAGCAGTTTAACTACTTTGGCACCCGCTGGTGCAAACTCTTTATATACAAGGTATTTTAAAGGATGAACTAAGGATGCAGTCTTCATTCAAAATAATGTCCCCACAGGGTGATTGCAATTATTTAGTTCATTGATGGGTAGGGCATATATACAGTCCATTTCTTACAATATTATCACATCAAACTGGTCATCATGTCAAACTGCATGTACATTACTGCCTCCTCATCATATCCAAACAAAGAAGTAATGCAGACACTTCATATCTGATACAAGAAAGTTAGTTGAAACCATCAATGGAAAGATAATCAATAATCTCTATCTGCATGATGGAGATAGGGAACTGGCAAGTTTTAACATCTGTAAACTCCTGTTTTGTTGTGATAGTGCAATCACAGAATCACAGAATCATTATGGTTGGAAAGGACCTTCAGGGTCATCAAGTCCAACCTTTCTCCTAGCATCTCTCTAACCACTACACCATATCCTCAAGAACTGCATCTATTCATTCGTTAAACACCTCAAGGGATGGTGACTCCACCACCTCCCTGGGCAGTCTATTCCAGTGCCTAACTACTGCCAATCATGACATAAGTAAAAGGATTCACAAGCGCACTACAGAGAAGTGTTTTGTCCTGCTTTTTGCCCCTTTTTCAGCCATGTTAATTCATGATACCTTGAAGAAAACCCCACTCCAAACACATAAGGACCTGTATATAGGTATAATATTTTGTTCTAGTGTCAAGGGTATAGATTTCCCAGTCTAAGCATCTACTGAGATTGTATCCTTGGACAGTCTATCAATTACCAAGCCCATATTGCTTGTATTTGTATTGATTGCTGCAATTGGGCTTTTCAGGACTTCTGAATCATTCATGTAAAGAGGAACCCCTCAGTTTCAAACATCCACTTGCAGGTTGCCCCAGAGCCTCTTGGTTAGCACATAGGACACACGAAAACTGCTCTTAAATTCCTTCTTCAGATTAGGTTTAGCAGGGTTTGGGAAGAAGCTTTACACCTTCAGGCTGTCAACCATTACAGAAGTGGGTGGGATAGTTGTTTGGAGGTGAGGGTATGTCAGAAACGGCCTGACCTCTGCTTGAACACATTTTCCAGGAGAGAGGGGCCAGAGGTGAGGATCCCGAGGGAAAGTAAACACCTCACTCCAGGCCAAAGATAGGTAGATACAGTGCATCGTGCTATGCTTGTATGGTGAATTAGTGAAGCTAAACTTGTTTTCCAAAATAGCTAAAAAAAAAAATTAGCTTTGTGATTCAGTCTCCGGCAGTTACAATGTATGTGGGAAAATGTAAGCATTCACTTTGTTTCACTCGTTCTATGGCTTCTAAACCTACGCATTTTATAAATAAATCTTTTCTAACCATAGGTCTTGTTTGCATTGCAGACAGACTGAAGCAATACAACACCAAAAGAGGTGTGAAATTCTTCTGCATGTGTCTTAAGTAGAGTGCTAATGTCAAAACATCATTTCACTGTTAAAATGCTAATAATTTTAAGCATATGTATGTCCCAAAGAGCTACACACATTGCAAGTTATTTATATTTAGTTATATGCACTGGCCAAATACAATAAAACGTACTTTGGTATAAGCAGTTCAGCAGTCATGGGTAAACAGTGTACCAAGATCTCCCTCCTGCCACCTTCCAAAGTAACATTGGCTGGCTTTAACAAAATCAGGAATGAAGGCACTTTTCTACCCTGCACAGAGCTGCTCCTGTGGCAGACAGTCAATGTTGCCATATTCTGCATTTCGTCTTTCTCTGACAAATACCAGGAAAATTCTACTTTGAAATAATTCATCTTTCCGTAAATAGAGAACAATATTGTTGTATTGAGATTTCCAGTCATTGTTTTCTCATTGCATTATCCTTGGGATCATACGAAAAGAGAGCACAGACAGGTTATTCACACACAGCCAGTATATATACACTCACACAGAGATATATTAGTAAGCTTTTATAGATGTGGTAGTACAAAGACAGGCATACACACTCAAATAAGTATTTATGGACACCATAAAACCATAGCATTTATGATCAGGATGCAAGAAAATATATTAAAGTTACTTTGTTTTCCTTTTTGAATGAAACAGCAGAGTAATCATTTCCCCAAACGCCCAAGATCTATTTAAAAATACTATACTCACTTTAAGTAAACTGCTGGGGATTTGTTACTCCTATGTTTCACTGTATCTTTTACTAGTTATATTACCTTTCAGGGAAATATTGTAAGACGTTACCAATGCAGCTGTCAAATACAGCCTAGGTGAATACTTAAAACTGGGCATTTACAAGGGCTACTGTGATGTGGAAATCTTGTTTAGTATAGAATCAAAAAACGTTCAGAGATAAGATTTTGGTCCAAAACTTTATGCTAATTCATGTCATTATATAAAAAAATAAATCTCTTCTCTTTTCTCTCTCTTGATTAAAGAAAAATCGCTGTGTAGCCCATTTGCCTGCCAGCTCCCTTCTGGATGCTCTGTTGCTCTGCTGACATAAGCACTGGGGGTGCCGTTGAGAAACAAGCCACTGCCAGGGAAAGAAGCTGTCCATGTCCCCTGTTCTGTCTCCTCATTTTCCTGCCCACACTGCCCACACCCATCCTGCCAGCACGAATGCTCTGTGTCCGTAGGAGCCAGATCAGGGGACCAACACCACTGAAAAAGGAGAAGATGGTTAGTTTTCTATCATACCTGATTCCCCATTCAGTTCATTGTACAGTCAAATGGAATACTTGTGCTGATGAAAGCGAGGTGGTGATGTAAAGATGGCAGTGAGCTACCAGGGGTTTATGGGGGACAACTTCTTCCTTTTGGTAACAATGTTGGCTTAAAGTATGTGTTGAACTAGTGCCTGATTTAAGTAAGAATGTAGAGAAATAGTCATTTTGGAAAGAGCTGCCCTGATGTGAAGGGCTACCTCCAGCTGCTTATTGTTCTCAGCTGAAAAGCTGTTAAAACCAAGCTGTTTGGGTACTCCTGTATGCCAGTTTAGCTATGCAGGAGGTAATCACTGGCACACAAGGCATGATACCTTAAATCACTGCAGCTGTTTTTGACAGTGAGACAGACTGAAACTTCAGATGGCAAGTGGGTGAGTCTTTATCATCTTTAGAGTCACACTGATCTTCATATTTGCAGAAGTTCTTACAAATCATATTGATGGGAATGTCTGGTAAGGGGGGAAAATAAGATTTCCTGCATGTTAGGGGCTGGCTTGTCTCTGGGATCCTCTAGACATTTCAACATCTTCCATCCCAGAGTCCTGGGCAATGGCTCATACTGTGGTTTCTCCGTTTTTCTGAGGGTGGTATTGCTGCTACTGTTTGCCCAGGCTCACTCTTCTGAAAACTGGCTGTTCATTCAAATCCAAGTCCAGTGCAGAACAGATTCATTCTTTAGGCTTGATGTGTGTCTGTGAGGCTCCATTTAAATATTTGCAGCAGAAATGACTGGGGCAGTTACTTCGGAAGTCAGTGCTGTGGCTGTGTCTTACTGCTGCTTGGCTGCTCATTGCTCCCCGGTATGAAACAGTCAGTGAAAGAGAAGGCATTTATGGGCACTTTTGTTTGTGGGCACTTTTATTAAAGTCAGGGCTACAACCCCCTTTGTTATTTTAACTTAAGTTGCTGGACTCCAGTGGGCAGATAGGTTTCATTACCATTTTGATGTGGATGAGATAATCTTTAACAACAGATGAGAGGCAAAGGGGGAAATCAGCATTACTAGGCAACTTGAATTATTTAAGATTGCTGGTATTTGGAATTTCTCACATTACACTTGCAAATCTTGTATTCCTTTTAAGTGCAGACAGATGTTTCTTTTTTCTGTATCTTCTTGCCTAAGTATAGTTGGGAGTTTAGGATCTTTAAAAACATCCTCAAAATCTTGAGTCCTCCTGCCACAGCATGAAGTCTGGGCTGCTGTAGTGCTGGAATTCAGATGTCCTGTCATAGCTCATGCCAGTCTAGCACCGTGCAAAGCTGTGTCTTGCATAGCCCAGGACAGGTTCTCCATGGCCGTAAAAAGGATGTATGTTTCTCTGCAGAATATGGAGATGGGTTGCTCTTCATTCAGTATGACCCATGGACACTGTGGTTTGCCCTCCAGCCTGTGCTCTGTGGTCCTGGGTGAACCTGGGAGAGCTCAGCAGCACTTTTGTCCTGCTGCTTGGTGGCGCAGAGCAGAGAGATGGTGGGGAAAGCACAGCTGTGCAAGCAGCCTTGAATAGGGTCATAACAATAATTTGTGTCCTCTTTTTCTTTTTCTTTTTTTTTTTTAAATCTGACAACCTCAGGATTGCTTTGCCCTTCACATTGCTGTGTCCTATGTCAACTAAGGGTTGTCTGTTTTCTTAACTCCCAGTGACATACAAGTGTTAAGATTAGATGGTTGAATGTATCTTTAAAGCCTTAGAGTTTACGAAGTATCTAAAATTCAGCTATACCGTAAAGGACTAAAGATAACAAATGCTTACTGTTATTACTTATGTAATTATAAATGTAATTAAGGCAATCAAAGGGTAGCACAGTGACTCCTAAATGAAGTTTCACATGCTACCATACAGCAATGCTTCTATCACACTTACTGTATCGTTTTAATAAATGTTTCTAAATATACAAGGTATATTATCAATTATGTTTTCCAAAGCTGTCTGCAAATCCAGTTGTACTGAGAGGAAATAATTAGCTACATGCCCAGTTTTGACTCTTAGCATCTCTTGCCATTAAAGAATTATACCAAACTGCTCCAAAGAGATTAACAGCTTTTTCATCAGTATTTCTATAATGCATAACCCTGCTAGGGTGGTGAATTACAAAAGCAAGCTACAGCTAGTTCTGCATTACTTTAAAATATGGAGCTATAAACTGGGTTAGTTTAAGAACTGTTTCACAATCACCTTCTTTGCTGTACAGACAGCAAATTTCAGAAAAGAGACCCCTGAAAGTCCCTCCAGCTGCCTGTGTTTCTGTTTGTGTATGTAATATTGTTACACGATCTTATTTACATTAGGAGTTTTTGGAAATAACTGGCTATTCTTCCATAATGGAAGGATAAAGTAAAAGAATTGAAATAAAAGGAAATTTTGGGTGACTGAGAATGTGAATTTTGACCGTAGTACAGGAGCTGAAAGAGCACAAATGAAATGCTTGTGGCTGGGAACAACAGGAATAAAAATAACAACTCCAAATGTTCAAAAACTACAAGAACAATGATGAACAAAACTATTTTTTGAAGTTTATAGCCAAGAATGTTAATGTGCTCCTTTGTGCCAAGCATGTCTTACCTGTATTGTTGGTTTTGACCAAACAGTGATCAAATTTTGTAGAATTCCAGCATAGTAAAAAGTATCATAGAACACTGTTGGAGCTAACAGCCTTATTCAACATAAATAGGTGGTAACAAAACAGGAGTTTTATTGCAGTTTTTATTGATGATGAATTCTTGCTAGCTATTTTCTTCCAGTTCTGATATTGCGTAGTTGAAGGTCACTCTTACGTCTTTTGAAAGCAACAGCAATAATAAACTGCTGGGTTCCATGGACTTTCACACAAAAAAGATAAACTGTCTTCTTGTACCTGCCTGCTGGATCCTCTCCTGCTATAAAAACAGGTCTTTTATAAATATTTCTTAAAATACAATGTGTCATTGCTCTGGTGAAATTTCCCGTATTCCTGCCACAGTCAATTAGCAAAAATGTTTGACATTCAGCTCTGGTTGAAGCAAGCAATGAAGCCATGCTCTGGTATGCTCGTTTCAGACAGAACTGTGTTAGAGAAGGGAGCAAAGAACTGGAAGTGTCCTGCTAGCCCCTGTACTGCATGTAGCTGATGGTTCTTACCTAATAAAATACAACTATCACGAGCTATTTCTGATTACAGCTGAGACTTTGGACTCTAATGTGGCAACACTGAAGTAAAACTATGCAGTCTCCATGGCACAGATAAGACTATGTCTACATTGCTTTGTTAAGCAAGTCCCTGGGACTGTTTCTATGAGCATACCTCATGAACCTCATGAACCATGTGGAACAATTCTGTATTCCCATCTCTTTGGTTTGGTTCCTCGCCATTCCTGGACTATGGGCTCCCACAGGCTGACTGAAGACTCAGTGCCTGCTCAGAAAGAGCCAGGCTGGTTTCTGCTGCTTGGTCTGAGCCAGTAGTGATTGCATATTGTAGTTGATGAGGAATAAAAAGAGCATCAGTCTTGCCTACACATGCAACCTTGCTGTCAGGGCATCTTGTCTGTGGCTCTGATGCTGGTAGTTGCTGGTTTCTGCCTTGCAGACACTTGCCTAGGGCTCTAAGACACCTTTAAAGAAGTACATTTAGATGTCATTGATCTGGAGGAAGAGATGAGAAAGTAAAACTCTGCTAGAAGACAGAGTGGGGGGGCAGTTCTCAGGGCCAGGAACAGATAAACTGCTTGAAGGGTCCTTCTGGTCAGACTAGCCCAGTTGGGCCAGGAGCAGTATGAAGCTGCTGGTTTTAATTTGCTGACAGCAGTCTATGTAGATCCCCTCGTTTGATACCTAACAAGGTATGCCCACTGTATAGGAAACCTGGATGTCTTTCAGAACTATGGATTTTATGCCACAATAAGTTGTCTGGGAGTTAAGTGTGTAACACCTTGAAGTAGTGGTGAATTGGTTCACCTTGGTGTGAAATCCTGGCAGCTGATAACAGCATTCCCATGGGAACAGATTTTCTCCCTTACTTTTGTATGAAATGTCCAACCCACACTAAAACAATCTGCATCAGAGGAAATCTAATCTTTCAGTGGCATAAACTGTTTCTGGTGCCCTGATAATTATGTTACTGGGCAAGTAGAGAGAGAGAAGGTCTGACTTTTAAACTACAGATGTTTTAAATATCCCCAGAGCTGAGCTTTGTTTGAAGTTATGGTCCTACAAGTAAAAGGAATACAAGCTGTTGCTTGAAAGAAGCAACATACAGTTGTAGAAGAAACATGCAGTTCAATGGCTGTATGTGTAACTATAGCTAAAGCTATATGTAAAGTAATAGTTACATTTATTCTTAACATACATGGGGGTCATGGGAACTGGTCCAGTAGACTGGTAAAAGAAAACATTAACTAAACCATCTGTTAACTTGCTAAAGCTTTGATGCAGGACAGTTGCAAGTTATCCTTTCTATTACTGACATTTTTCTAATTCCATGCAAAATTATGCTTTAACCGTTTTTGCTATAATCTCAGTGGGCTGCTGCTATTCATTTATTTATTCATATGCATACTAAGACATCAAGTGCAGTCAAAACAATTTGTTGCTAGCTCAGACTTCCTAATTCTCCTGGGTTTTTACAGCTTTGGTTTACTAGTTCATCAGAAATTGTGATTCACCTTCAGCCCAAGGATAGAATATTTAACATTTCACAAACTGTTTCCAGTCATTCTCTATCTGGAAATAATTGCACACATAAAATGACTACCTCCAAATATTACTTACATTAAAATCAGCTGAGGGATTAAATTAATTTCAAGTGAAACAAAAACCAATAAAAAACCCATACAACTTTGTAAACCTCTGATGGCTGCTTCAGAAAATAAACTTGAATCATAGAATCACAGAATATCTCAAGTTGGAAGGGACCCACAAGGATCATCAAGTTCAACTCCTGACTCCACACAGGGCAACCTAAAAGTTAAACCACCAATTCGACAGTGTTGTCCAAACACTTTTTGGATACCTAAAGCCTGGGGCCACAACTGCTTCCCTGGGGGTCATGTTTCAGTGCTTGCAAAGAAGTAGACATTAAAAGAACATGATCTGAAATTTGGCAGGATAGTAGTCTTGGTGTTTAAGACGTGCCTTTTCCATCTCAATAACAAAAGGTCTGCATTGGCAAAGTTACAAATTGCCTACAAATCTCTGTGCTTTTTTTTTTTCCCTGTTGGTAGTCTAGTCAATGTTGGTATTAGTCCTCTTAACACAGCCATATTAAGGAATTAATTACTAAATTTAAAGCAAAAATACTCAGGTGACAACTTGTTTTAAGCCTTGATGTTTCAGCTTGCATATAGTGTACACTTTCAGTTTAGCTGGTATGGAGATATTAGAAGGGTGGGTGCTTAAACCAAAAGGACCTACCTTTTTCTCTTTGTCTTTGTAAAGCACTTTATTTTGATGGCTACAACCGTAACAATGTCTCTTTTACAGACATTTTATTACAAAGACGTTTCTAAATTTACCTCTTGGTTTCATAGGCAATTTATCATTCTTCTGAGCTTAATTCTCATGTTTTGCTGTCTGCATTTATTACCAGCCTAAACTGATCATTGCATGGATGTTTTTCTTCCCGTTGCCTGTGCTGGTAGCACTGATGGAAGGAAGGGAATACCATGATAGAATGGGATTAGATAAGTTTAAACTGATCTGGAACAGTCTCCTTGTTTGCACTGAGTGCTGGTTCTGCTTACTGCTCGTATGACCCATTTCTGAGCATCTCGTAAGGAAGTACAGACCTTTGTGACCTTTGTCTGAAGGAACACAAACTTCACAGCACATTAAGTTCAAATGCACTTACGGTCATTTGCAGTGCCTTCTGTTTTGTCAGCCTTGCGTTCTCACATGACTGGCTGGTTAGCTTATCCATGTGGCCTCTGCTGTCCTGGGGCTGACTAGGTACCATCTCCTGCTGGAAAGCTTGTTCTGCAGATTAAAGCATTCTGACTTTGAGGATACATCACCCACAAAATGTGCCCTTTCCAAAGAAATACATCACTGGTCTTCTTGCCTTTTGGAAAGAGGTTATGATTTGTTCTTTTGAACAAACCAGGGCAGGTTGCCCAGGGGGGCTGTGGATGCTCCACCCCTGGAGGTGTTCAAGGCCAGATTGGATGGGGCCTTGTGCAACCTGGTCTAGTGGTGGGTGTCCCTGCCATGGCAGGGGGGTTGGAACTAAATGATCTTTGATGTCCCTTCCAACCCAAACCATTCTATGATTCTATGATTCTATGATTCTATGATTCTATGATTCTATTGTAAACTTCATAGCAATGGTCTTTACAAAGCTGTTACTACAGTGTTTGTTTAACAGAGTCATGTCTGCCCAGCAATGTGGGACCTCAGGAAAAAATCCAACACAGTCTCCCAAGAATGAAAAGCAAAAAAGTTACCCTCCAGGACTGGTTGCTCTTTGCTTATTATTATGTGTGGCTGAACTAGGCTCAGGACAAGAGGTAAGGGCCTCAAGTTGTGCCAGGGGAGGTTCAGACTAGATATTAGGAAGTTCTTTACTAAAAGAGTGGTTAGGCACTGGAACAGGCTGCGCAGGGCAGTGGTGGAGTCACCATCCCTGGAGGTGTTCAAAAAACGAGTAGATGTGGTGTTTCAGGACATGGTCTAGGGGTCAGGGAGATGTTGGGATGATGGTTGGACTTGATGATCCTAGAGGTCTTTTCCAACTTAAATGATTCCATGGTTCTATGATCCTATGATTTTTATTTGCCAGATAATTCTGCCTACCTGTGGTTTGGGAAAGGGTACTGAGATACTGCAGTATGAAGGTGATGCCAGCATCAGTATGGAGTCTGATAGCAGTCACTTAGAAGCCTGCTTGTTGTGCAAAGCTCTCTGAGATTACAGAAAAGACTCCTTGGTCTCTCAGTTTTCTGGATGGGACTCCTTCATTTTGGGATTGGAATCTGGTCAGATTAGGTTTTAGTTATAAAGATTTTGTTTAACTTTCTGTGATTAACATTGAGTCTTCTTTACTCATAACTAGAATATTGCTTATGTTAGGGAGGGATCATTCTTACCTGTGCACTTAAAGATTTTCCGTACCTAACCAGATCACCAGACAGAAACAATTTCTTCCTTATTCTACGCTTACTTTTGCTTATGGGGAGCTGGATGTACGGTTCTTCTGTACTCACAACCACCTCCTCCTGCCTGCACCATATACAGTGCTGACTTTGAATTATGACAATTATTGTATTTATCTCAAAAACTGGTCAATGCTTTTTTAAGACTGCATGCAAAGTTATAGGGTACTTTGTAAAGCTCTGTGGACCATTATGGCGAGAGGTTTTTCAGGTTTCATAGCACAAAACCATAGCATTTGAGCAAGACATCTAGATGGCTTTGTGTGTATGTGGAGGGTGGTGGTACCTCACAGAAAACTCAGCAGTTCTGGTGTTCTGCTTGTTGAATGCCTAAGTGCGCACAAATAATAAGGCATTGGTAAGGTGACAAGCTCAGGTCACCGCACCCTCTAATAATTTCAAAAGTTGTTGTAATTCCATTCATGTCACTGCAAACTTTGTTAATGTCTGCAGGGGGTACAAAGTGCAACTTTTGTGCATAATAGTACTCTGTTGTAGCTCCAGCATCAGAATGAGAGTTGCTATGTTTTTAACTTCAAAATCAGTAGCTCTGGCCTTTCAAACCTGAAGGATGTCAGGTCAGACCATGCTGGTGAATGATGTCAGTGGGTACCTTGCTGTTTCCCCTTTAGGCCTTTTGAAATAGGCATTTGTTCTGATTCTTCATCAGTGATGTCTCTTCTGACATAAGGACTGCCTGCAGAGGTATAAAAATGTAGCTACTAAATGCTTCCCTCTCCCAACTCACTGCCCATCCTTTGTGATGATAACATGGCCCTTATCAGGCATCCAGTATATGGCAAATGATAGGAGCAGCGTGTAAAAAAGGGAATTTGGTGAGCTACTAAAAGACTGGATAGCATAGAAGTGGCTGAGGATTCTTAAGGCTGAGGAGGAGAAGAGCAGAAGAGGCACCATGACCATATTGCTGGCAGTGTGCAGTGTCCAAGGAGTCTGGATAGAAAGGTTCACGGTTAGGGAGTGAAGAAATGTGATTTGTGGAAAGTGTGAACAGTCTGAGAACCTTCTGGAAAACATGTAATGCTCCCCCATTTTTTCCTTTGAAACCTCTTCCCTGCCTTATGTGGCTCCATCTGATGTGGCATTGAACACCTCTTACTCATGTAAGTTTTGCTAAGCACAGATCCTCCCACCCAGAAATTTCACTTAGATAATGCCACATCTGAGCTGCTATACCAACACCGATTTCTGCCATGTCTTTCCATCTCTTGAGTGTAATCAGGAGAAAACTTCCAATAATACCTCCCTGAGCTGTATGGCCCAAAGAACCTTCTCCCTCTTCTTTCTCTCAGAATAGTAGTATTGAACCTACATTACCAGGCACACCTGGTAAAGGTTGCTTTTAGGGACCCTGGCAGGACTACTTGAAATAGTAATATCGCTTGGATTCAGGTTACATGCTTTCACCAGAGAAGGAGTAGCCTTCTTTCTGTCTCGATTTGCCTGCCCTTCAGCCTCCTCTGTGTGTTTTCAGTGTAAAAAGCATTCTGTGAGGTCTGACTAATTCTGTGATCTTACATGACTGACCGTTCTCCCTCTTCATTGCTTTACAGGAATCTGAAGAAATATCACCTAAATTACATCACTAGGTAATTGTATGACTGGCATATACAAGCATATTGCTGTACTGTGTGAGAATCTCCTTCTAGTCCTCACTGAAACTTTACCACCGCCAATCCAAACATCTCACACAGACAAGACTCTTCCTTCAGAACTTTATACTTCCAGTACCTCCAGCAGGTACTTGCTCCTGCTGTTGGGTTGCCAAATGCTGTCCAAATGTTGCAGCTGATTCTGGAGGTGCTCTTGATGATATTTTTTGAACATTAAAAAAGATACCAGCTTTATGCAGCAATGTGGCTTGATATTGTTAGAGCAAGATCATTATATATATCACTATATATACAGTGATAATGTGGCCAAGGGCACACTATCCTTAGGAGTTACACACCTGAAGAACTGCATCTTAGGGAAAATACCTCTGACATTACTGTTAATAAAATAATATTACTGTGGATACACTCTAAAATAAGTTATAGTCAATTGAGATATCAGTGAATTAGTGTAGCTTAAGCATTCTGCTTGGCTATTGCTGCTAATCAATAGCTTTTCGAAGTACAAAAGTAGTTCTAAAGTCTCTCTAAAGCTGGAAATGAATGTCATACTGTATGGGATTATTATAAACCACATCTTTGGTTCATAGAATGCCATATAATCCTGCATTTAGGATTACATACTGCAACCTGCTACTAATTTACCAGAAATAAAAGCAGCTAATTGCCTATTGGAAAGTGGCAGGTCTAGAAGAGCTTACATTGTGTACTGAAGGTTCCAAAATGTTTGAAAAAACACCTAAGAATTGCTCATTCTCCGATTCCTGTTTTTAGCTACCTTTAATGGAAAAGAGCAGCCTTTGTTCACAGGAGCCTTTCTTCAGTGCTTCTTAATACCTGTCGCAGGCATGGAGTTGTGCACTTCACTCACAAGAGGGAAGTAACAATATATTTATTGATACAAAACAGAGTTTCAGCAAAGTTTGAAAGAGTAAATGCGACTTTAAGGAAAAAGAATTTGATGGTGAGGTACACCTGATTATTTACTATGCAGAGGACAAGATAAAATGGATGAGGGGTAAAAATGTGGGTAAAAATGCACTGCCACACTCCACCGTGTGACTATTAGTAAATTCATATTTTTCTCGCAAAGTGGTGGTACGGTCACGTCTTGCCTCTGTGCCACAAAGAGTTCTCATATAAACACAACCCTTACCAATATATACAAGTACAGTTTCAGGGGACTCATTGGGGTGTATTTCAAAATGACAAACATTTTGCTCAGCATCAAGACAAATGTCTTGTGCTTTGATCGTATCGCTCTCACAAATATATCCTTGTTGTTCCCATGTAATGCATGCATTAACATCAATAGTTTGCCATTTTGTTGGCCCCATACTCTATGCTCCAATGGATAGAGTACAGCTCCATTGTGATTTAATCCTAATGCAATGATTGGGTATATGGTTTGTACTGAAGCATTGTGTATGGTTAAGACAAAAGCCGTGGCCTGATTGTCGATGGGGTTACAAGTGAAATTGACCAAATACCACCAGGATTGGAGTTCTTTCTCGAAATTATTTGCATTATCCCAAATTCCCTTTAGAATTTCGGTGGATAGGGTGCCTTCTCCACCTTCTCTTATAATGGCTGCTACTGTAGATTGCATCCACATCTGAGCTTGGATACAACTAAAAGCTAGAGAAACTTCACTTGTTGTTGTATGTAGTTTATTTGTAAGTACTTCAGCATCTATACTGTTTAGGACCACCAATCCTGTTCCTAGGATACCTGTTACATCTCTCCTTATTCATTTTGGAGAAGTGAAGGTTTGGCCATATAACTACATAAGATGTATTTAGAAATACATCTACATAAGACGTATTTAGAAATAAGATGTATTTAGAAATGGTGTACAGGTTGGTTTGATTGTAGAGATATTAACTGGCATCAATAATTTCACTCGTTTAAGAGACTATGATGGATTAAATAACACATGTTGTTGGTCTGTATTTTTGATCACATACAGTCCAATTTCAGAAATCTTTGGGGATAAGGTTTTCTTATCCTCTATAATAGGTGGAGTTGGGGATGGAGTTTTCTTACTTTTCTCAATTAGTTTAATAGTGTCTATTTCAAATTTAAATGATAGATCCACGTTATTGTGAGCCCAGAGGCATACTACAAAAACAGGTTATACTAAGGTACAATTGTGC